>VXBO01000174.1:862912-1003891 GCA_013400135.1 Rhinoptilus africanus | reverse complement strand
AGGCCCCTTCCCGCCGCCCAGCAGGGAGGCCCCTTCCCGCCGCCCGGGAGGGAGGCCCTTCCCGCCGCCCGGGAGGGAGGCCCTTCCCGCCGCCCAGGGGCCCCTTCCCGCCGCCCGGGAGGCCCTTCCCGCCGCGGGGCCTGGTGAAAGGCTGCCCTCTGCTGCGGGAACGGCCCCACGCCCCGCACAGCGCCTCCCCCCGCGGCGGCCGGTCCGCTGCCGGCAGCCTGGGGCCTCTTCACCCGCCCGGCGCCCGCAGGGCTCGGTCTCAAACCCCGGTCTCCTGCTGGAGCCCTTCCCCGGGGGGGTCCCCGCGCCCGGGCCCTGCCTGCCCAGGGGCTGCGGGTGCTGCTGGAAGCAGCAAATCTCCTTTTTTTTTTTTTTTCCTTTTAACGCCTGCTGTTGACAGACTGTCCCCAACAGCCCTCACATACTCGCTGGGGAGCCACCGCTGTTACCTGAATTACCTGAATTACACAGGCCCCGCACTAGATGGTGAAATAATACCCAGCTTGGTGCAGGCGCAGCTTATTGTTCGAGCGTTAATCAACCTTAGAACTGCCCTCCGGAGAGGGGGAGGCTAGTTTTTAACCTTTATTTTACAGAACGTAAAGGGAGGTTAACAGAGGACACGGAGTGGCTTTCCTGAGGTTCCCAACCGCTGCCGATGGCGGACACGGTTGTGCCACCAAGGCTGGGCTGTGGCTCCAAGGAAGGGATGTTTCCTCAGCCGCAAAGGTACGGACCTACCCCAGGGGCAGGGGCCCAGGCATTCACTGCGCCGTGGGGACAGGGAAAGGAAGGCAAGGCCCTGCTTTGTTTGAAACAAACACAGATGCTATTTTTCCTCATGGATGGACGAGAGGAGTTCCAGTAAGTTGCAGCTAAGGGTGCCCCCCCCTGCAAAAATCACTCCATCATATTTGTTGAATGTTTGAAGTACCTGATTGCCATTTTTTTAAGGGTGCCAGGTTCCAGAATAGAAAAGAGTTGCTAAGATTAAAAAAAAAAAAAAAAGTATATTATTGTACCAGTATTAACCTCTGTCTGGGGCAAAAGATGTTTAGCTGCAATGCTTTTGGAAGCCACAAGCTCTCTGTTAATCATTACAGGCCATCTTCTTCTGGCAAAAGTTTTATACCAGATGACAAGTTGCTCTAAAATAAACCATTGATTCAAAAGCTTAACGTTAACATAACATTTACCTGTCCAAACTCCTCACCTACAATGGTAAGGGTAAAATTAACTTGGTCCTGTGTTACTGGGCAGCTGGGAGGACGCTTTCCGTATGCAAAGGGAAACAAAGGCGGGAGGAGAACATGGCACCAGCACAAGCTGCAAAGCGTACAGAGCCTTTGTGCTTTGGCTTTTGAGTCCGGGGCCGATCACAGCCTACTGACCTTGCCAGCCACATAACTTTCTACTTCTGGGTCTTTGGGCATTTCTTACACGATGAGTTGCCTAGGAGGAAGCACTTAGAATGTAATTCAGGTAGGGAAGGCAGCACACGTGAATGAATCAGCCTCTACTAGCCCTTGTAGATTGTATGATTTATATATTCACTCAAACAGCAGTGAATGAACAGTCTTATAGCAGGCAATATGCTGTTGTGCCGTTACTTCTATGCCTTGTCTTTTTAATGAAAGGTTTTATACCTTCAAAGTTAATTAACTCATTTCTCAAAATCATTTACACATCTGCTCTGTTTCCAGTAAAACTTCAGTTTCACATTACTAACTTCAGAGTTATATTAGAAAAAAAGAAAAAAAACACCTGCATCAGATATGCTAATTCATTTGTGATGACTTCAGATGTGGATTTGCTAATGATGAATTTCGTGGGCTGAAATTTGGCCTGTGATTTTTCACCAGTAGCTGCTTTGGAAGGACAGTCAGATAAATATTAGGCAAGAGCCTGTGTTGTACTCACCGTGGCACCGCTGGTGCAAAGCAAGACTAAAACCAGCAGATCCAGTCTTGGGGTGTCGCTGTCACCCACCTGGGCACCATGGCCCGTTTCACTGGCAGGCAGCAAGTTAGAGCTGAGGGGGTCTCCAATTCCCATCTGTGCCCTACCTGCCACCATAGCCTCCATGGCTACCTGGCACCAGAGTGTAGTGAAGAGCTTTTCCAGCTGACTGTGGGGCCCGTTTTGGTTACTGCTGGCCAAACCCCAAGACTGCCAAGGGGAGCACTAGGTGTTGTGCAGGAATCTCCGCCAAGCCTCGCTGTATCTCGGCCCTCCGCAGAGCTGGCACTACACTGTCACAGGGAGGGAGCACCAGGAGCGGCAGCGCTGGAGAAGAGCAATGCAAACAGGGCTGACACCACCCCTGCCCATGCCACACACAGGGTGTAGTCCCGCTTCCTTCTGCTGATGGGCGGACATATTATTTTAATTAAGCTATTATTTCAATAACCATTACAACGTGTGGGCACGGCTTGGGAAACATTAAACCCAAAGTAAACAAAGAGTGTAGCACTCCGTCTGCTTTTAACACCACAGTTCAGCAGCGCGACTGTTTGGGCAGCACACATAGCTGAGTACTGTTAGTATTTACAAAAGAACACATCATGCCAGGTTTAGCCTACAGGCTGATCACAGGCACAAGGTTTCATTATTTTAAGTGATTTATTCTTTTCTGATGCGAAGAACACAACTTCTCTGCACTGAATGCTGCCTGTGAAGTCTGCTTTTCCACTTAAGGGATGCTAAGCAGGAGCTAGCCAATAAAATGAAGGTAAATTTAATTACAAAAAAAAAATACAGCGTTCTTCAAAAACAACAGCTCGCTCTCTCTCCAACAAGGAAAAATACAAATAAAACCCCTTTGGCAACGCTGAGGAAATATCTGGGGCTGAGGTGAAAGGGGCACAGCTTGACGAGTATGCTGAAAGCTGAATGTGGATTACCCGTGAGTGCAAAAATGAATAAATGTGTTTTATTCCATTATATTAATGAAATGGTTAATTCAGTTGCTATAGCAACAAAGAACAGCCATGCTAAAAAGCTAAAGGGCTATACATAATGCCAGATACAAGGTCTCTCTAATTCTAAAGCTGATTTTCTTGGCTACAATGGAAGTGATGTGTGTTTTCAATATAATCTTAAGCTTTTGCATCAAATCCTCAAGCTAATCCAATAAATAGGCTAATAGCATAAAATAGCATATATGTTTGCACCGCATAAAACTTATGGAAGAGGTTTACCTATGCACGATCATAAGAAAAGATCCACGGAGTGCAGCGTGGAGCTCTTTAAAGAGACTGCTCTGCGTGTGATGGTGAACCGGCAAATGCCTTACAATGGGAAGTTCTCGCAGTTACGAAGCAGGTGAGCGCACGGGAAGTCACTGCAGCGCCAGCCCCGACACCGAGACATAACTGTGCTTACCATCCTTCTAGACATTTCACTTTATGGAAAATAGACTTTCTGTTCTTTTCACTTGCATTTTGCGTGCTTTTGTTTAAAAATAATAATTCTCTAAGACTTCAATCAGGAATCCTGCAGTGCTTGTTTTTGTTTTAACTTTAAGGTCACGGAAAGGGTGGCCTATGCTTTTGCTGGCAGCGCAGAGGACAGACTTATCCTTGAAGTCTGTGCCAAAGCAGAGGAAAGAGGAGTGGCCCCTCTGCCCCCCAGAGGGGCCGGGGGCAGCCCCTGCACGGCCAGCATTCCCTGGGGAAGGAGGTGCCGGGGAGGGCCGCTGGTGCTGCCCAGCCCCGATGCTTTCATCAGGCCGGAGCCCTACACCACCGCGCAGTGTCACGTCCATTCACACTGGCTCCCTTGTGTTATAGTGAGATTTGTAAACTCCACATCACTCTGCCTAAAATAAATAAAAGAGAGTATATAGCCCACCCGTAGGAAAACCAGAAGGCGCTACCTTCCCTCACTGAACTCAGACTTACAAAATTCGGCGCTGTACACCTGCGCAAAGCGGGTGACTTTTATCTGCAGGGCATCTGATTTGCATGATAACGGGAGTTCAGTTCCCAAGAAACATTATTTCTCAACAGTTGAATATGAAGATATAAGTGATGAGGCCGAAGCCTGTCCCCAATAAGCAGAAGTAAAATGTGCAACAATAAGTAGTCTCTAGACTAAACAGGTGAGAAAAAAAGTCCTTTAGGATGACGATTATCTCTAGTTGGTGGTGTGTGATTTGCTTTGGCAATTGCCAGTGTGAGTTGCCCGCTGGAGGCGCTTGATACTGCCTGCCTCTGTTCTTGGCTGAGATGCGACAGAAGAGCTCTCACCATGGCTGCAGTAATGACGAGCAGCAACTGTATCACCGTGCCGAAGAAGTAAAACATTTGGTCTTAAAAAAGACAAGGCGGCTCAATGGTTGCCACTGCCTTAGTCAGCTTGCATGAAAATCATTTACTGAGATTCTCCTGAGCGTTAAGCAGTGCCTCAAAAACGGGTGAGCAACAGCTTGAACTATTTGCTGCCCTTGTCTGAAGGATCCACTTGCCCAGCTGACCTCCACCTTCGCTGCCTGGAAGCAGTGAGAAGCTCTGCTTCCACATCATAAAACGTCAGGGTGGGCCTCCAAGAAAGAAGGAGGGATAAAAGCGGGGTCTCTGCTCCTGGACAAAGCTGGCATGGGTGCTTGCACAAGACCCAGCAGACCAACCTGAGGAAGAGCTATTAAAGCTGATCTTCTGGAGAAACAACCGGAGAGCTTACAGTTCCTCAGAAAAGAAAGGAAATGGCAACAGCAAAGACAAAGCAACCCAGATGGCCCATAAGCAGACTAATTATATGAAAGACCCAGTAGCAACTCCGAAGTTACGAATCCAGCTGCCGAGAGAGTCTGCCAGGTTGCCAGATGTTGCCAATGAAAACCTATCATCTTCCACAGTTCATCAAAGAAGTGGAGCAGCCTGGTGAAGTGAAACCTTTGCCAATAAAATAAATATTTTATCTAAAAAAAATATTTTCTACTAGGAAGCGTGTTAAAAAAATATAAAATTTTAACAACATACCCAACCCGGTGTTACAGTAGATAAATAATGAAATGTACATACAGAATATGTTGGCGGGATCTTCTTATCGATAGGAAATACCTATGCTTAACATGCACCAGCCTTGGATTGTGTTAAACAAAGTGGGTTTTTAGGAGGCATGTGGTTGATGGCACTCAGTTGGAGTTTGGACAGTTTGCCTTGAATCTTGCAATCACTTTTGTCACCTTGAGATAAAAGGCTTAAAGGCAACGAAGCTGGCGGAGCCAAAGGTGACAGTGATACGTGCTGGAAGGTGGGGAGACTGCAGGAATGACAGCGAGCAACTCTGTGGCTGCCAAGTCACCCCTCCCAGAGGCCACCCGGTGGAAAGCCCTCCAAGACACAACAAAGAGGGGCAGCGATTCTAGACAAGGAACACACAGTTTGCTCCTGCCAGATTTTAAGAACTGAGCAAATGGATGTCTGCACAGAAGGCTTCCTCTAGCGACTGGTAAAGCATCAGAGCAAGGAGCAGTATGTACGTACATTGGCTTCAACACTGGCGATACAGGCTACCCATCAGATTCATGCACATAGGCTGGTTTTAATTTTGCTAAGAGATCAAATTAATATTTCATTTCCAATCGGGAAATTATGTATTTTAAAAATCCTGTGTAATTTTTCAAATGTCGCTATTAATGTTGCCAATCCAGTGGCTTGGAAATACTGTGTCTGTTCATCCTAGAGGCCAAAAACCAAACTGCCTGTATAGTCTGTTAGCAAGGCAAAACATCTCTTTTTCCAATGAACGTGTATGGGTGCACTGGGATTCACACAAGCAGATTTGGCAGCTTTTTCAAGTATTACTTGGACTGCAGAGCATATACTGAACGTGGGGCGCTTTTTCTGTTCAGGAATATGATGTGAATAAGAATGTGCTACTGGAGGATGAGCTATGGCATTTCTATCATAATTTAATTTGTCAAATATAGTTTACAATATTTTATAATAGTAATCAATAGGATAGCATGTCTAAAAACTGCGAGGGCTAGGGTTGTAGGAATCTCGCCCAGCATGTCTTTAATAATATATAATTCCTTAAATGTGCAGCTAAATCACTGAAATATATGAGCTTAATTTGGAACCTTTTACACTTTGAAAATT
Source organism: Rhinoptilus africanus (assembly GCA_013400135.1). Taxonomy (NCBI): domain Eukaryota; kingdom Metazoa; phylum Chordata; class Aves; order Charadriiformes; family Glareolidae; genus Rhinoptilus; species Rhinoptilus africanus. Next base: position 997,775 of record VXBO01000174.1, on the reverse strand, counting down.
CATATCCCTTCTTTAATAACTGGCTACAGCGTTTGCAGAATAGACCAGATTTTTCTGATTTGTTTCCTTGGCTCTTGAATGTGCTGAAAGGATTCCCCAAGACGGACATGAAAAACCTACAAAACGCAGGAATATGTCCTTTGTGGCTCCCTCCCTTGCCTGTTTACACCTCGCCTTACCCTAATGACCTAAAGACAGTCCTGCAGGAGACCTAAATGTGGCTGTTTCTCTGAGTTCCTGCAACACACAGATTTATTGCTGACTGTGAGAAAGTATTCACATTCATTTGGGAACGCATTTTCTGAGACTGTTAATGGACTTGGCAGAACAAGAGTGGGGGAGAGGTCAGGTAATGAGAACGAAACCTGTATAATATAACCCATTATTCCTTCTTCAGTAAACAAATTACAGTTTTGATTATAATCTTGATTCACAAAGAATGCCTTTACTCCTCCAAAGATTACTTTGTAGCTACTTGGGAATCCTGCGACTACTGAATATCCTAGGAAAAGCTCTAATTTTGCTGTAACATTTATGATGTACATGTGCTTAGCTACTTAAATTATGTCTCCTGGCATTCTCTTGTATTTAAAAGAAGCCACACTACCAGATGTGGTGCCTTCAGGACAGTGAGGTAATCAGGTCTGACGATGGATGCAGCAACAAAAGACGGCCAGTGCAGTCGCGGGTGACACACCAGCTCTCACCCTCAGGGTTCATGGTAAGCAGGACACAAAATAAGAAGTACCTGGTAACAGCCTGGGGGAAGATAGCTACTTTTCCTTGCAGACGATCTGATTTTGATGTTTTTTTTCTGCCCCACTCAAGGGCATGCTGCCTGTCGGCCAGCTCCTCAGAAGAGGTACGAGCGATACACGCAGAGGCTCTCCAGACTTTGCCCCTGATGTTCACAAAACAGCTCGTTCTTCCTGTGAGTCCTCTATACCTCCCGTAAGATAACAAAGTACCAGAAGACCAAAAGCTTTAAAAAAGTTTCAGGCAAATATTTTCTAAGCAGTACAAGTACCTCTTCCTGTTTCCATCTGAGTGTGAAAAATCCACAGTGATGAAGAGAAAAATTAAAGTATGAAGGCAAAGCTATTAGTGGAGACACTGGGCTTGAGCCTGCCAAGGGATCTCATCAAGCAAGCCCAAAGTGACAGCAAAACAGTGTTGGTGGAGCAAGGATACTAAATGAAATGACACTTCAAAACGTGAGAGTGACACAGAGTGTCCATACGCACGCACGCAAGTGTGGGCGGGTGGGGAAGGGATGCGAAAGGACGACAAGTCAAAGGCAGACAAAGAGGTGCCAGAGAGGGGCAAAGAGCATGGTACCTTCTGCACTGTGGGCAATTAATGGAACAGCGTACACATGAATTAACCCATCAGTCGTTCCTGGAGTCGGTCCTAGAGATCGTGAAACACCACCTGACGAGCCTCTACAAGAAAAATCTGTTAATAAATGAAAAAAAAAAAAAGAAACAAACCAAGAAAAATCCCAGGTGGGTTGGTGGGTTTCAACATTTATTTATAATTCTGTGCACAATTCATAAATCAAGAAAAAAAAGTCAGGATGTATTTTTAATCAAAGCTTTTGCTGATCACAATATAGGGTATAAGAAATTGAACTGCTAGATCATTTATTATTATTATGAAACAAAAGGCTTTATATTCTTAAGTGGAATAAAGTAGACAGCAACACGTTCATATTAGAAAGTTCCTACTGTGAATGAAAAATTGATTAAAACTGAGATATTGTTTAGCAAGACAGACAAATCTATATTTCTTTTTGGTTGTGAAACTATTATAACCACACATAACCAATAAATATGAAGAATTGGCAGTGGGGGAAATCATCTCGCCAGTTTGCCCTGTGCGTCTGTGTTTGGCAAACGCTGTCTGCAGGGTGTGTATTCCATTTGCACGTAATCAGATCTCTGACCTGTAACATGTACATTCGGCAACGTTAATTGGCACAATTAAAAAGTTATTTAGAGGATGAGCTTGGAGCAAAAAAATGTTGTCACATCTCAGAATCCTGAAATGCAACCTGAACTTCATCCTAAGCCGGTTTAACCGTTTTTAGAGAGGTGTTATGAGTGTTCACTGGGGGCGAAAAGGTAACGATCAGGCTACCCATGCAACACACAAATCTGCAGAGTCCAGCATGTGTGAGTGCACAGCAAATTTATTCTATAAAGTGACTAGTGTGAAAAAGAATTAGAAAGGATTATAAAAATACACTACCATATGCTGTAGTAGTTGAAAGTGATTAATCCAGTTCTTAAATCCTATTTTAAACTCCCTTTCATTTCTTCCCATAGAAAAATAGAAGCCACGTTGCTTTGTTTGAATGCTATGTAGTTAATTACATCTTCTAAGAAACTCTTTTAAAACTAAATGTAATGTTTAATTACAAAATGCCTCCTTGAAAACAGTTAGCTTGTACGTTGATTTGTAGTTCATTAAAATGCTTTCTTAATTATATTTACAGCCAGAAAATACATAGAGATTAAAGAGGCTATAGAGGAAATTTGAAATTACAGCATGAATTGAAAAGAGAAAGTTACACTTCAAATAGTGGACAACTGACAGCCATGACTGACTAATTGCTGCCTTTCTGTAATTTCCAAACTTAATTGTTGTTAAAATAATAATCAGAAAACACAGTGTTCTTTGTAACGGCTATCAATATTACATTTTTTTTGGTAAGAGTAGATTTTTCAAGGACTAATTAGAAAGCAAATCAATGGCGTCAAACAAGTGTAAAGTTCACGTTAGCTGTCGGACCGATCACCTCAAGACACGGGGTTCACGGCTAAGGGCAGCCCGCGCTTTGGTTGGTAGGGTGTTGTCCTGGAAACCATGCGGATGCAGTCGATAACCGGGCAGACGCTGAGACACAGGGTGCAGCCTGTGCAGCTGTCAGTAACCGTGGGCAGGTGGGTTTGGGGATCAAACTGGATAGCCTGCGAACAGCAATAAACATTATTGATGGCGCTCACGGAAAAGGTCAAAATTGCTCCCATTTTAGTGTCTGCATTTCCTGCGCTACAGCACTTGGAGACATCTTGGTGCTATTCTGCACTGCAGCTATAGCAACTGTTCAACTGGCAGGGAAGAAAACATCCCCTCACCCCCCCCAACAATTTAAAATTAGAAATATGGGCCAAATTATAGCTCGGTGAAAGCTCGCGGGTCACAAGGGCTGGTTGCAAAAGGAGGAGTTTGGCCCATGCTGTTTAAAGTCCCAGAGGGATATTTCTCCTTCGTGTGAAGGAAATATTTCGTCAGACAGCAATTTGCCAGGGTTATTGGTTCAGAGGCGACGCCAGACCGTGCCTGTACGGCTTCAGCACAGTGCTGGCCCCCCTCTGTCTTCTTTGGACTTTTATTTTCAGCACAGCATAAACAATCTAATTTAATAAATAGTACAGGAAAACGCAGCATGCTGTCCTTCATATGATTATTTTCCTTTGCAAATCTTCGAAAGGGCTATCTCAGTTTTGGGCAGGCAGAGCTTGCTTTAGTTCTCACGTTTCCATGCAGCGAATTCTCATTACCAATTAGGGCGATAAGTGTATTTGAATGTGAATTAACAATTGCGGTCTCAATGAAATAAGCTCCTTGTTTAATGGAAATGGCAATTAAAAGCAAAAACAAAAGCATCACGCAACTGCAAAAGCTTCAATATCTAAGAAGCAAGCCTAGAAAAGTAGAAAATTAATAATAATAATAAAAACCCACTTAATATTTACTTTTAGGAGTTTTAGGAATCAGGCCTGAAAGCTGACCACTCGCTTCTCTGCAAACAAGCGATCCCTTAGCAGATCTCCCAAGCCACCATCAGCACTGGGGAGCCAGGGAGGAGACGGGAGGTACGAGGTGGTGCTGCAGGCTGGCTCCCAAAGGCAGATGTTCGGCATTTGGGGTTTCACTACTAGGAAAGCACAGAAGTTGCTGTAGCAGCCAGCAAGGGCATGAAGTAGGTACTAACTGCCCTGAATCTATGAGTCTTAAGTTTTCCTTCAGCACAGAGAGAGCTTTGGATTGTCAGTATGGAAGGAGGACTCCTTCCTCTCTCCCTAACAATGAACTCCCTTTCAAGAATTGCAAAGAGGGAGAAGAAATCAGGACTACAGTGCTAACTTTAAATTAAGGAAAGCTTTTCTGTTGGAGTCATACAAGGTGATAGCTCTGTAGAGCAGCATGGATATTTTTGAAACAAAGAGAAGCATAAAGCAGATGCTATTTTGAAGCGGGGTAGGGGCAGAGGCTGAGCTGATTTCTTTGCAATTAAGAATTTATTTGCAATTCTTTGCAATTAATTTATTTTCAATTTCATTAATTAATTAAGGAAAAAAATTTTCTTTTTTTTGTGCTTAGAAAACCTCCTGGGGTTTTAAACTTTGGTTCTTCTGGTGCTGATTTCTTTTACCAGGTGTAGAAAATAAAGTTTTACCAAATATAAACAGCCCTTTGCTCTGCACATGCTTTATCCTCCCCTGCACTGGGAAACCTGACGGAAGGAGAAGACTGGAGTGTCAAGAAGAAATTCAGACAGTTAGAATGCTAAAGTAGTAATCTAATCTGGTATAAATGCAGCATTAATTTTCTCATATCAGTGGAAAAAGCACATCTCCCTTTGCTCTGACACACTTGTTTTAATTGCAGGAGTTGCTTTTAAATGGAAAGACTTATTTCTTTGACTGTATGTAGTTAAATTCGTCAGACCTACTATTGATTAGACTGAATTAAGGATAAACAAAAGGTCATGCTGCTCAGAGGAAACTTGGTGCTCAGTTAAAATATTTTTTTCTGACTAACTATTCTCTGACGGGGATGAATGGCAAAATTTATGTAGAACTTACTGCTTACTGCATATTGGATTCCATGAAGGTTATGCCAGACCGTATTTTTGTTTTCTAAAAGAACATGAGTCCTCTTGTGCTGCCCTTTTTACTGCAGGCCAGTCCATCAGCTCCGGTGGACATGGCAAGGAATGGCATGTAGAAATGCTGATACATTTCATCCAACTTATGTTACCGTACTCAGCAGAAATCAGAGAAATACTTTGCTGCAAACAGGAGCCCCAGCTCAAAATTTTGCTATTTTCTGGTCACAGTGATTTCTGCAAACTTCAACCTGCTGCTCTAAACCCTGGCAGCTATCCTGGAGAAAGGATTTGTACCTCAATCAAGATCAAAACAAAACCCCACCTGCCTGAAACCTGAATTAGTTCAAGTTCAGTTACACTGCTGGAACAAGGGCTAGGTTTCTTAAAAAGCATTTGGCAATAAGAACAGCTCTTGTCTCGCCGCATCCCCTTGGTGAGAAGGGATGCATTCTTCCACTTCTCCCTCATGTATACTTGTAAACCATCAAAGAACGACATTTACTGCCATCCGACTTGGGTCTCCTTCATTTTCTTCGTCTTAAAAAGAATCCCACTACCCACTTGCAGCTAGGGAGAGTCTGGGAGAGCGACCCGGAGCGAGCCGGCGAGATGCGGCACGCTCTGCATAGCCCTCCAGAAGAAGCCATGCCGGGCAGTGTTCTCACCGCCGCACAAACCGCTCGGGCAGGGCTTGCGCAGCGTAGCCTGGGAGCATGCTGGGGTTCGAATCCAATATTTTAGACATCTGTTTTTACCACCTGCTCATTAACAGAAGGTGGATTCTTTCTACCCAGCAGCAGAAAGATAACTCATTGTGCCTTTCTGCTAATTACAGCTGTGCTCTTACCTGGTAGCCAGAATCATTACAGGTCAGGTAACATTTGCCACAGTTGATACACATTTCCTCGTCAATCAGAGCCACAACTTGCTCTGTGTTGCAGAGCTCACCATATGTTCCAATATACTGCAGTGCTTTTCCAATTACATCCTAGGGAAAAAAAAAAATTATCGACTCATTTAGAAGATACCTAAGCAGTTTCGATAGCTGCGCAGGAGCACTTTCCAGTACTTTAATACAGAAGATTTGGCCACATATTGTGATATTGTTTAGGATTTTTCTTAAAAATGTCCAAGTTGCTGACCTTCATACTTACTGTAAAATACAGAGAATGTTCTGTACAGGCACATTTTGAATGTAGGCAGCACTAGAAATACATATTCGTATACAAACACAGTCTAAAAACAGGTTACACATTTAGTACAGGATTTTGAATGTGCTATTGTTTTGCCATTACTGTGTGAAACTTCAAGGAACAAAATGGAGCACAAAACAGGAGTGACATGCTACAAACAATCCGATTGTCCTCGGTTATTTCTCATTAGCACAGATTTAAGAACTCGCAGCAAGAAAAGAAAAGGGCATGACCAAATAAACTGACAGAGAGAACAATAACTGCTTTTTTTGTGTTTAGTAAGATGCGCAAATGACACGATCATCGGGTTTTTGCAGATATTGTACAAAAGTAAGCTGGGGGTCTAATCCTGCAAGTCTTGATTCAGTTCTGTTAACTTCACAGAGAGGAATTTGTGGCGTCAACCTTACGCATCTGTGCTGCAAAAGTAAAGATGTACGGCAGGACAGCGTACGGGTACATACCACAAGGGGAAGACATGTCCTCTAAAAGAAGTTGTGGGGGACCTACCTGATGCAAACTATTTCCACTTTACATCAAATGACACTGCAGAGTTCAGTGGCAGTTCAGCTTCGCTGAGTCAATGGTAGAGATGGGACAAGTCCCAGGTCCTTTGGACTACAGCTATCCCTGGGTTAAAGTAGTTTAATTTGTGGAAGGATAGCGCAGATGATGAACATGACTGCATTTTAAAAGATTTGCTCTGTGGCACTCTATTGGTTGCCTGGATATTTTGTGAGTTTATTAAGCACGCTTCTACAAAAGTTCCCATGTTGCAAAACAAGCTTAATTTTATGTGCAAGATTCTACATTTTTAAGATAAAGTTGGGCTCAGTAAATGAAGGTTATGTGATGCAACAACACATTTTACTTTTGCTTTAAAAAGGGGTATAACTGTTAAGTATTAGAAATCTCAGTGAGTGATAGGAGAGCAGAACTGTCTTCAAAGTCATTCGGCTGTAATAAACCAAGAAGTCATTATGACTTTGATTGTGGAATTTGATCCAAGTCAATTGAAGAATGCTCAAGATGAAGCCAAATATGAGACACAGACAAGCCTGCCCAGAATTATAAGCTTCAAAGTGTTGCCTTTGGTCTTGCATCACCAAAAAACATGATAGGGTTTTGGTTTTGTATTCCATTTCTCAGTATTTTTTGAACAAGCAATACTTACCTTATTCTTTTCAGTCAAAAACATCATTCCTTACTGATTACCAAACATTTTAAGCATGTAGTAGTATTCTATATTTAACCTGTATAATTTATAATTGAATGCAATGCTCTATATATTGTTTTCAATTCTCATTGCAGAAGAACTGGATTACAGTTAACTTAAGTTTTCATTGCGTATCTTATTTTGGGCAGCCTTACTTTCAAACAAACTAAGCCACATCAGAGCAATATGGTAATACAGCATTATCGATGTTAGCTCTAAAGGAAAGCTCTGCTGCAAAAATGGGTCCAACCTTGTCTTCCTGAGTCTGCTGAGAACTTGGCAACAACAGCTCTGCTTCCTGAATGAATGACTCCCATTCATCTCAGTGAAGTTTTAACTTTGAGGCCTACCTGGCCTTCAGCACTTAAATTACAACAATGTCTTTACGCAATGAGACAAATTTCTTTGTTCACGGTATGCAGTGGTAGGATCTATGAAGTTACTCTTAATGACTGTTGAGGTAGGAAATTCAACCATATCCTAAGCCCAGAAAGAAGGACAGGGAAATTGCACTGCTTTCTTGTTCCAGAAACATTCAAATATTTTCTCTGTGCCAAACCCCTAAGCTGCTGACATGTGAAATACCTTGGTCGCATTCATTCAATGCTAAAAGCCTTCCAGTTCTTCTCAGCAACATGCAGAGAACATTAATGCTCTTCCAGCATAAAACAGCTATGGCACATTGCTAAAGGCAGCGTGATGAGTGTGGACAGATGACTGTAAGTGAGCAAGTTATCACAGCTTAATGAGTTAGCACTCATCAATAGAGCTGTGCAAGCTGATTATCCACATGGTCCAAATTCACTGCAAGTTTGAAGTAAAATCTGTTTGCTTAAACCACTGTAAAAGGTCAATTAACTACTAGGAAAGTGTTACAGCTAATACTTTTTACTTTGATGTTGCAAAGGACTAGACTTGGACAGGTAGCCCTTTACTGGGCCTCCACTGATGAGCTACAGTAACTAACTCAATCCAATGTGATTGCTTAGGAACTGCCCACACGCCCGTATTTTCATTTCCATGTCTTACTCTCAGAAGTTCATGGATTTACTGGAAATTGTTCAGCAGTTTTCAGATTGCTACAGTTCTCAGGTCTCTGAAGTCTTCTGTATCAGTTGAAAAATTGTACTTGTAGAATTCATCTCCAGCTCGTTTCAGGTCTCATGTAGGCTTGTCTGCGTCATACATGCTACAGGTTTCACAATAGATGTCTTTTGTGTGATCTGCTGCCCCCAGCAATAGCAAGTATACTATAAGCCTCTCCTTTGTGTATATAGCCCCCAAACATTGCACTGTATGTCACAAATGCACGTGTTGTCTGCAAGTACGGGTCTGCGTACTGAAGAATTTGAAGAAATGAAGTAAAACCTGTACGACATACAATAAAGTAGCTTTTCACTGCCTGCTCATGTTGTAAAAGTATCAACACGGGGAGGTTCCTGATAATGAACAGCTTTTTCATCTAACAAAAGCAGACATGTAAACAGCATAGGTAATTAACAATTTTCTCAGAGAGGTTCTGGATTCACATTTGTGTTCTTTAAATATTGTTTGTATGTTAACAAAACCCACAAAGCTCAAGCAGGTTGCAGAGATGCGCTACTCAAATAATCCTGGGATTATTATTAAGGCCTTGCTTACGAGAGAAGGCAAAAAGAGCCTAACAAGATGTTTAGCCAAGGAAGATGAAGGCAGAGCAGGAATATGATGTCTCTTTATATATACATCAGGGAGGGAAAAAACTATTTAAGTTAAATGACAATGTTTGCACAAGAACACATGATTATAAACCAGCCATGAATAAATTTAAAGCTGGAAATTAGGAAATGCTTTTTAAATGGGAAAGGAGTGAGGTGGTTAACGGCCTTCTAGAGAGGCAGCTGGGGGACAGGAGGGAGAGAGTCAAAGTTTAGGATAGCGTTAGGTAGCTCAGGAAAGGGTTGCTTAGAAGAATATGATCAAAATATATTTTTCCAGCTACAAACTTAAAAATGGAATAACAAAAACAATGCATATGGCATGGTGATTTCTGAATTTGTAACCAAGTCTCACTTATCACAGCTCACAAAATACACTTCTGGGGTCTTAGAATCCCAAATAGTGAGGATGATGGCATTTTAGAGGACTGAAGGTGATTTCAAAAGACTGTGTCAATGATTTACTGCTCATTTAGACTCCTGGGTGTTGTGTCTTTTAATCACTTCTTTCTCTCAAGCAAAAACTGTATCTTTATTCATTTGCAAAGTTTTAAGACTTTATTGACTGAAAAAGCAATGGTACTTAAAAGATGTTTTGCAGGTGCACTCTTTTACAGCATCTCAAGCTATCTCAGAGCTTCTTGTTTCCATCAAATCATAAACGTCTGGAACAAAATAAACAGTGCAGCAAGAAATAATCAGCCTTCACTGTTTAAAGTGCAGTTTCACTCCAAAAAGCAACTGTCTAAAATGGCACTGTGGGATTCCACACTTGGTATATCTCAATGGCCTCCGGATCAAATCTGCACTGTTTACAGTATAATGGTTTTTTTGCCAACTGCCAGACCTGCAAACAGAAGCCAGGTTTTGAAAGTCAAGCTGTGTTCTTTCTGGCTTATGCATTACCAGCAGCAATTAAAAAAAAAAAAAAAGAAAAGCTGTAAGTTAATTTTTGTCCTAAGTTACACCTTTGCGATCTCAGGGACCTGGGGTGCTCCTTTTGATTACTGCTGTGCTGCCCCACTCTTCTCAACAAATCTGTACTGAACGAACTGGGAGAGGAATTTAGTCCTGCAACTGGAACTGGCAGGGAGTTCAGTTGCTATGGAGAGAATCAGAGCAGAAGCCATTAGTTTTATGTTACTAATGAGTACAGAAAAAAAATGCATTTTGTCACTAATCTAGGCAGATGTGGGTTTGAGTATACACGAGGAGCAGATCTGTTCAGTAGGGTATTATTTTTACAATGCTATTTTTATTACTATAGCTGCATTTTTAATGTTAATATAAAACCCATTTTATGGTGATTATCTTTTCACTAGCCATCATATTAGTAAACTTAGATTTGAAAATACATTTCATGTTTCAGGTATGACTCCTTGTAGGCCTGCTGTTTCTATCGTCATGCAGCCCATACTGTAATAGACCACCCTGTGCTCTAGAGATGATGAACATCACAGGCCTCTCACTGGATCCTTGGAAAGCCTTACACAGTGCAGGTACTGCATCTCACGCAGCAAATCCAAAGGGAACACACATGCTTGTCCTCTTATTCCTCTTTCTGAGCCACCATAAAACGCTTTGCGTGTCACACCGTGTTCAGGAGAAAGGTTCACTGGCCGTGACAGCAACAGCAGGTAAAGAAAGCCAGGTAATTTTTACATTACCAGAAGTCGAGCTCTGCCTGTTGTGAACAGCAGTCTGTCCCAAGGACAGGCCTCGACCTCAGGCTTCAGGTCTCCACGGGATCACTGACCATGATACAAAGGCTGAAGTTGATTCATCACCAAATAATATGAAAAACTCCTAACAAAGCATCTCACATTTATATAGCAAAGCTGTGCACTCGATCCCAGGTACTCTATCTGCTCATTATTATTTATGGGGTGTTTGGGCAGTTCTCAGGATTCAATAGGTTGTGAAAGAACAAGGGGCTGTGCAGAAGTGCCCTCACTAGGCTACAGAGAGAGCATGGAAAGGGCATGAACCATTGCGAAGAAAGTAAATGACTCTCTGTAGCAGTGTTTATCTGCACTGGGGAGATACCTGCCTTCCACGTGTTCTTTTTCAGTAACAAAGGTGAGGTACTGTCAGACATAGAAAGATATGAAAAGAAGAAATGTTAAAAAAAATATGGATTAAAGAAGAAAAATTCACCAGAATCTGAGGGTACATGACCAGGGTCAATTTGCAGTAAAGCGGCTAACAAAAATATGTAATCTCATTAAAACTAACTTTACATTGAAAGATGACAGATGCCTTGCCAATAGTTAAAAAGGTTATTAAATGTGCTCTGGGATTTAGGGACCTCTAAGCCTTGTTTCAGTAAAGCAAGTTAAACACTCGCAGTACTAGCTAAAGAGGGACTTATAAAATAACTCAAGTGAACCCTTACTACTTAATTCAGTATGGTTTCTGTAATGAATATTATGCTTCATGAATCTATCACAATTCTTTATGAAGACTGTGATGCAATAAATACAAAAAAATGACTGGTAAATTTTATGTTTCAATCGGCCTCTGACACATTCTGAAATTAAGTAGACATGAAGTGGGATCGCAAGTTGCTAAACAATTAAAAAAGAGCTGGAATACAATGATCAATGTTCAGAAAAGGCAAAATATTAACAGAGTAAAGTGTCTCAATTATCTGGTTTAGATATGATGCTGCTTAATATGCCTGCGTGTGTTTCAGGAGAAGATCTGAAGCAGAAGACTATAGAGTTGACACATTTTAGTTTAAACTAAATTAAAGAAAACCTAGGAGGCTTCATAGGTATTTTATAAAACTAGATGAACAGTGAAAAAATGCAGTTTGACAAATGCCATACCAAAATAAGTACTTTCTAGATAAAAGAAAGATGCAAGAGAAGACACAAGCAGCAGACAGCATAGACAGCTCACAAAAAACTTCTGCTTGATGTGCTGTCCTGACAAGAGAGAAGCAAACTAGCAAGACGTTAAAATAGAAAATAACACGGTAATTAGTATAATGCTGTTGTTATATTAATCAGCCATGATCTGCTATACACAGTCATTCCAGTTTTACATACAGCAACACAGTGCCCTTCTTATGGGCTGCTAGTGCTATGGCAGCCTTGCAGAGGGACCTACATAGACTGGAGCACTGGCAATGATTAATGGGATGAAATTCAACAAGTCCAAATGCCGTATTATGTACCTAGGATGGAGTAATGCCAGGCACAAGTGTAATTTGGGAGAGGAGTGTCTGGAAAGCAGAAAGGGATCTGCAGGTCAACAGCAGATCTGGTCAACAGCGGGCTCAATAGGAGTCAGCAGTGTGTCCTGGCAGCCAAGAGGACAAACCGCATCGTGGGGTGCAGCAAACAGCAGAGCTGGTCAATGGAGGCGGTTATCCTGCTCTATTTAGTGCTGGTGCAGCCTCACCGTGAGTACTGTGTGCAGTTTGGGGCCTCACTCTTTAGGAAGGATGTTACAGTACTCAAACGCGTCCAGAGCAGTGAAGCAAATCTGGTGAAAGGGCTGGAAGGGATGTCCCACGAGGAGCCATTAGGGACCTTGGGTTTGGCTGGCTTGGAGAAAAGGAGGCTGAGGGGCGACCTCATTGCTCTCTACAGCTTCCTGAGGGTGAGATGTGGGGAGGGAGGAGTTGATCTCTTCTCCCTGCCATCCAGGGACAGGACATGTAGGAATGGTTCAAAGCAGTGCCAGGGGAAGTGTAGACTGGATATTAGGAAGCATTTCTTTACCAAGAGGGTGGTCAAACACTGGAACGTGTTTCCTAGAGAGGTGGCCAATGCCCCAAGCCTGTCAATGTTTAAGAGCCATTCGGACAATGCCCTTAATAACAGGCTTTAACTTTTGGTCAGCCCTGAATTGGTCAGGCAGTTGGACTAGATGGCCATTGTAGGTCCCTTCCCACTGAAATCTATTCTATTCTATTCCATTCCATTCCATTCCATACCCACTAGAAGCAGTCCTTCTACAGTTAGAGTGGAGAGGGAAAGAGGAGGTTTGGACTCTACAATTTCTCCCCATATCTGAAGACTAACATATTTTCTTAAACTGTCACATGTAATGAGAATATTCTCTGAGGTACCGTGATAGAGAAGGGATCATTATGGGCTACTGCAGGAGAGATTGTTGCTGTGATTCATATTGGAGCAAATACTTGGGAGAAGCAGACTTAGAGTCCCATAAATTATGGGAGACACTTACATAGTACCACCTGAAATATGCAACAGCTCCATGTTTATGATGAAGATTACAATATGGTTTTTTCCAGGCAGGCGAGAACAAGCCAAAACTACTCATGTTGAACATATATGTTCATGTATATGTGAATATATATGCATGCATATGTATGTAAACATCTGCACACACAAGGGTGAAAAATAGTACAAATACAAGGAATTTAAGCTTGAGGATCTCTATGGATATATTTCCAACTGGTGGAACAACATGCCCTGCCCTAGCTAAGCTGACAAACAACTATGGCAGAGTGTTCAAACTACCAAAGAGGGAAATCTCTACAGCAAGACTTGTGGAGTAAAAAAGAAAGAAATAAAATAAGCAGAGAAATGCTGACTGAATATTATAGTATAGACCCTGAAGGACAAAGAACTAAATTATTAGGAAAAAAACTACAAGAATGCATAAGGAAAGAAATTAAATAAGGAGGTAACCAGAGGTAGGCAAATGCATGTCTGGGACCTGTACAAAAACGCAACTGAAAAGATGCAGGGCACATATCCACATATGGCAGAAATTCTGATATTTCAGACAAGAGAGAAAAGAAGAAACAACTCTGCTGAATATCAAAGTATGCAGTTTCAATTAATATTGAAAAATAGAGAAAATAAAGAGAAAAGCCATGAGGAAAGCCATCCAAAAATTAAATTAGATTTTGGATAATCACAGAGGGTTTTTAAATCTATGAAAAAAGGCACTTTGGCAGCATGTGGAATTTAAACAAATGTTGGAATTTACATATCACCAACCCAACAGCCGATCAGACAGATGAGGGAGTTCTGGGCAGGCATCAGAAAATTTGCAGCAACCCTCCAAAAACACAACCAGCCGAAGCAGGGGTCATAGCTCTTTCAAGGACAGCTGTCTCTCAGGTCCGATCAGCTTTCAAGCGCACCTCCTCGCTGCTCCAGAGAACCAGAGTTCGGCTGGGACTAGCTGTAAGAGCTGGCCATTCCCACCCCCAGCTAGCCTAGTCTGAACTAACAGAACATATTCTCTCCTCTGTCTAGAGGGACAGCCAAGACGGAACTGCTTGGAGACAGTCTGGGATTTGTAATTTTAAATGTGAATACTTCTTGGACAGTTACAAATAAATCACTCAAGTCCGAGCCCCTCTGCCTCTCTCCGTGGAGAATTCCTGATCAAGGAAAGGGTATCAGATAAATCACCTTTTTTCATTAAGCTTCATTCAGCTTCCTTAATGAATATTCTGAATCTTCCTGGCAGATTCTTCTCCACAATATAATAACAGATGAATCTATTAATAATAAACTTTATTAAAACCCCTCTTTGTACTAGCAAGTTCCCTACTTCAAGGAAAACCCAGGTATTTTCCTATTTCTTAGTGGGCATCTCTCATTGCTGTTTTTCTCATGGTTGAAACATTCCTTTCTAAAGAGATGGTCAGACTGAAAGACTACCAAGAATCAGCCTTGGGGGTTCCTAATTTATTCTAATTGCTTTGGTGTTTTTCAGTGTTTTCATTCATTTAAATGAAGGTGTGAGAAGGACACTAACCTGATTTCTCTGGCTGAGAAGCTCCTCACAAACACCACACAAAAGCATTCAATGTCTTTATAAACAAAAGTTTTGTTCTAGGGAATTCATTTTCCTCTTCACTGCTGTAGGGCTTCTTTTCTTGTTTTTAATCTATCTCCTACTACTTCGTTCTTTTTTGCTTTTGTACTTGGAGTTTTGCTTGATAAATTATTGACCTCAACTTTTTATTTATGTTTTTTTTTAAGTCTTTATGTCTGTTTTTCCCCTCTTGCTAAACTTCTTCCTTCATTCAGTTTATTTGCTTTTGGATGGTATCAGGTTTTTTAGTTTTCTGCTGTTTTCAGAAGCAAGTTATCTCATTGAAAATGCAGTTATTGGCTGTTGCTTCTTCTTTCTCTTTTTCCCTACATCAATACTCTCCCTCCAAAGAGAAGAGAACCATAAAACCTCTGAGGTCAAGTAGGCTTTGAAAATGCTCATCATAGTGGGGAAAAAAGGAGTAGATTGCTGTTCTTTGGAACTTTTTGTATATATAAAGAAGGGAACCTCAGCACAAGAGGAGGTGAGTGATTTTCAATAACGTGACATAAAGCAAAATAAGCAGTCCAAAAAACTGAGAGAGGTATGTAGAAGTAGCAAACTATTTACCTTAAATAGGAAGATGGCTCAAAATTTCTTGGCTGGTTCTGCAGTTCTACCAGCTAGCTTGGAATATTGCATGTGTTGGTAAACTGCAATATTCCTTTGGGAATTATGTGTTATTTTGAGCCACTGCTTATATTGTATATTATGTTTGGCCTTATTTTTTGCAAGAATTCTCACAGATCTGATCATACAATGAAAGTTACCTACCTACAGATATCTGATATTCTCACATATATGAGGATAACAGTCAACAAGCTCAATACATACAATTTTCACCCTGCTTTATAAAAAGGCCTACATGAGAATCCTGATTAAAAAAAAGTTTTTTTTTTTCCTGCTTCATTTTCTTATTCAGACATGAAGTCTAAGTAAGGTCTAAAGTGAACATCCAGAATAATTAGCTTCTGACGTTTCGTTTTATTGACATTTATTAGCTACCGAAGGGAAGGGAAAAGCTCCAATGTATGGATTATGCAGTAGATGAGGTCACAGGGTTTATTTTCACCTTGACATTTACTCTTTGTAGACGGTGGATCAGCTACTTAGACAAACATTCTCCACCTTTAAAAGTTCAGTCTGAAAACCTATGACACAGCTTTCATATGTACTGAACACCAACCTTTTCCATTGATCCTACGCGAGAGACGGAGTATTTAGCACATTGCAAGTAATCAGAAGGTATCATGCAAAACTGAGCTCGTACTGTAGCATTAAAACGGAATGAAATTGTTAACAATTTTACTTCATTCTTCAAGGCATTACCCATGCTTTGTTCTACAATTACTGTTCCATTGGCTGAAAAATCTTCATTTTGAAAAACGACATTAGGGAAATACCTGTACATGTACATCACAAATCATTTCCCATCGATTTTTGTTAAAAGCTAGAAAGTCTGCATAAATAGTTGTCTTTGATGCCCTCTAACAAGCTTAAAAGCAGTAATAACCAACTCAAACTGCTAGAAATGACTGTGCATGTCAACTCTCTGATGGCTGATCATTTCTTATGCGTAAGCATGTATTTTTGTTACCTTGATTGCCGGAATAGGCTTCTTCGGAATGAAATGCTTTTTCTCGGGAAGCACGGCAGCCATGCTCTGTTCCTTCAATTTAATCTTGTTCTCAGCTATTATCTTTTTGCGTTGTTCCAGGTAAGGCCCAAAACTGGGTAATTTCTGAAACAAAAATCAGGAAACATCGTTATGCTTAATAAGTGGGTGTAGCAAAAGGTGAGTCTGATCCCAAGGGCAAGATCCTAAGTCCTTGTTGAGTGCGACTTGCTTCTTATTCAGGAAGTGGAAATTGAAATCAGTGAGACTGTACCAAAGCGAGAAGTGAATAAATATCAAATGTGAACTTCAGGATCTGACTTGAAAATATATATTGAATATTAAAATATTAATATACCACAGCAGAAAAATAGCTGAATTGCAGGTCAGCATCCAACAGTCTTATATTTCCCCATTGCATACTTGCTTGTATATAAAAATGTATCATGTTAAATAATTCAAATGTGTAACTTTATTTCTGTAGTATGTGGAAAGATATCATAAAACTATCAGTTTAGTTAGAAGGGTTCCACCAGTGTTTAATATTATTTCTATGGATATCTGAATATTTCAATATATATTTGTAAAGCTTACAAACATGTATTTTGCATTCCCATAACAGCAGCCTGTCCTGACATGTCAAAGTAAGGCTAACAAACACCAAATGAACTGAAACACATTCTAATCTCCTAATTTACCTTGGTGTCCAACTTGCAGTCTTTTCTGCAACATTTAATCCTTGGACCCAATTAAGCAAACTCTAGAGGAAGATTTCACTGAATTGCAAACCTCACGTCTCCCCCAAGAACATGAAAGTGCTGGTTCGGATTTCATAAAACACCCAGCTTCCTGAAAGAAAAAGACAGACCCTTTGCTTACCTGGCAGAGATATAGACAATGGCTGTGTGCCACAAACGCAGACTGAGGTGAATGAAAATAGGTAGAAAATGTGGATTTTTGCTGGATGCAAAAGACCATACCCTTCCTGCCCTGAAACTAGTTCCTTATTCTGCAGAAGTATTTTATCCATCTAACTAAACCCTGCTCAGAAGCTACTGCAGTACTGCAGAAACTAGCAGGTAGTAACAGGGGATCCATAGCCTCAGCAGTTGCTGGCATTAATTCACGCTAATAATACAACCTCAAAGAGCATATCGAACAAGATACAGTGCTGCTGTGGCTATCAATTTTTTAAGAGGGAATTTCAATGTGAATTTTAAAACCAGAATTATTTAAAAATTTAGAAATTATTATTTTTTAAAATGAAGTAAATCCAGAAGAGGTTACCCTGCTCTTCTGCAAATCTTTAGGAAAAAAATCCCTCATTGAGCTCTGTCAGTCACGATACCCAACCGTGGGACCTCAGGCTTCTTGTTATGACAAATAAAAGCTTTCTTGGCTGCTAGGTTTTTGGCATTCTGAGCATACAGCTGCGGGGCAGGGAGAGGGGGAGGTCGGTCCTTGAAGCGCTTCCCTGCTTCTGAGACTTAGTTTGTGGCCTCAACACATTTTTAACTTCGAGTCAGAATAAGACTTGCAGGCCCGTGGTGCTCTCCAGAGGTGCTCTCCCTCTCCTGCGGCTGGGACTGAGCCGTACTCTGGGACAAAGCCTCAGTCTAGGCAAATGCAAGACCAGAACTGTGGAGGATGTTGCAGACCCCGTCTGTCCCTTATCTAGATGTAGCCTGAGTTTGCCCGTCAGCAAAGGGCTCTTATTTTGTCTGTTCAATGTGAACTTTGTTCCTGAATGTCATGTTCAAGGGCTTCCTTACAGATCTCAAACAAACTCTCCTTGCTGTGCCATTGCCATACATGATCTTGGAAATAAAATGGTCTAGGATGTCTTAAAATAAGGCTTTAAATATCACTGCTAACAGCATTAAGGTAGTGGCCTTACATACCAAAGTCAAATAAGACAGCAAAACCAGATATATTTTGCACAGGAAAATGAGTAGAAGGAAGAATTTCCATTTAATCAGTAGGCTCTAAAGCATCACATAGATACTAATTTCTTTAATGACTTTTGGAAAGCTTAAGAATTTTAGCAAAAATTTAAAAAATAGAAATTTTGATTAAAAGTGTTCTTGTATGTCTGCTAGGATGCATCAATTAGAAATACGTTTTGGCTATGAATACATAGTAGCTGTATCACTGAGAAACTACTTTCTATCCATAGTTTATCTGCTGATGCCAACAACTTTGGGCTTGAGAGGGCAGGAGACCTGATGACAAAGTGGTTTTGGACCCTTCCCTGTCTGGCCAGGAACTGAATTGCTGACTCTGAGAGTAGGTAGCAAAGCTAATTTTGCTGAGGTTTTAACTGAAGTAGTAGACAGAGGAGACAGTTGTTCATGGCTTGACTGATTGAAGATCATCCTTGGGAAGAACAGCCATATCTTTGCAGAATAAATCCTTTACTTTTCTGTTATCGTAATGTATGCCCAGCCTCCTAATTTCTACAGACAGAAATACTGAGTATATTGAAATGAAATAAGTGATCTAAGAAAAAAGTGTGAAAAAAGAATTCATTTTTGTAGATAGGTGAAGAGTGAATTACACAGGCAATTAATTGATTTTCTAAATTGTGAGAATAAACTACTTAGATTTTTACATCTAACATAGCTGCTAGCTGGAATGTACAGCAAATATTTTGAAAAGTGTGCAACGCCATCAGTACCGTAATTCAGATGTTTCATAATGACATGTCTGCAGTTAAATTAAACTACATAATCTGCATCTCTTAAAAATAAATGAAATTATGATTAATCTAGAAAACTATCATCCAACATTAGTCTTTGCTGTTCATTGCTGTTTTTCCATCAAGAAACTGATTAAATGGAATTTAGAACAATTAAAGAAACACCTAGGTCTTAGCCCAGGTTTGGGCATACACAATGGGCTTCCACTGACTTAACAGAAGGTGACTGTGTGCCCATACAAATGGTCCCATTATTTTGCGTTTGGAGTCTCTAGTTCACAAGCAGCCAAGCTTTCATCAAACAACACTGAAAACCAGCAATCTTTTCTATAAAAATAAATAATACAGGAAAATGTAGCCTCGGGAGCTTAGAAAGGACTTATTGATGGTTCCCCTTACAAGTAATGCACAGATATAGGGAACATTGATGAGACTGATTATTGTTCAGAGCTGTGGTTAGAAACCTTTTGGAGTCAAAGGCTATATGAAACGGCAAACAATATTTTAATGAAGTGAGTTACTAGATACAGCAAAAGTGGAAACATGTTGAAGTAAATGCTGTAGAGATGGATATTGAAGAGATTTTCAAATTAAATTATCTCTAGTCATTGTAGGGGATATCTTCTAAGCATATGGGGGATTTCATAGAATCATAAAATAGTTTGGGTTGGAAGGGACCTTTAAAAGTCATGTAGGCCAACGCCCCTGCAATAAGCAGTGGCATCTTCAACTAGGTCAGGTTGCTCAGAGCCCCATCCAACTTGACCTTGAATGTTTCCAGGGATGGGGCATCTACCACCCCTATGGGCAACCTGTTCTAGTGCTTCACCACCCTCATTGTAAAAAATTTCTTCCTTATATCTAGTCTAAATCTTTCCTCTTTTAGTAAAGCCATTACACCCCGTCTTATCTCAATAGTTCCTGCTAAAAAATTCGTCCCCATCTTTCCTGTAGGCCCCCTTTAAGTACTGAAAGGCCACAGTAAGGTGTTCCCAGACCCTTCTCTTCTGCAGGCTGAGAAACCCCAACTCTCTCAGCCTGTCCTCATAGGAGAGGTGTTCTATCCTTCTGATCATTTTTGCGGCCCTCCTCTGGACCTGCTCCAACAGGTCCATGTCTTTCCTGTGCTTAGGGCTCCGGAGCTGGATTCAATACTCTAGGTGGTGCCTTCACCAGAGTAGAGTAGAGGAGCAGAATCATCTCCCTTGACTTGCTGGCCACGCTTCTTTTGATGCAGCACAGCTTATGGTCGACTTTCTGGGCTGTGGGTTCACACTGTCAGCTCATGTGCAGCTTTTCATCCTCCAGAATGCCCCAGTCCTTCTTGGCATGGCTGCTCTCAATCCCATCATCCCCTAGCCTGTATTCATACCAGGGGTTGCCTTGGCCAGATGCAGGACCCTGCACGTGGCCTTGTTGAACCTCATGAGGTTCACACAGGCCCGCTTCTCGAGCTCATCCCTCAGGAATGTCAACCGCAGCACTCATCTTGGTGTCGTCTGCAAGCTTGCTGAGGGTGCACTTCATCCCACCGTCTATGCCATTGATGAAGATATTAAACAGTACTGGACACAATACGGACCCCTGAGGAACACCACTTGGCACCATCTGGACATTGAGCTGTTGACCACTACCCTCTGGATGCGACCATCCAACCAATTTCTCATCCACCTAACAGTCCACCCATCAAATCCATACCTCTCCAATTTAGAGAGAAGGATGTTGTGGGAGACTTTACAGAAGTCCAGACAGACAACATCCGTATCTCTTTCCTTGTCCATGACTAGTGGATTTTGCAGTCCTGAGGGATATGGGTCAGGCGAATAGCAAAGTCAGGATCCTGAATTTTAGGAAAGCAAAATTACAGCTCTTCAAGGAGTTAGTCAATAGGAGCCCCTGGGAAACCACCCTCGGGTGCATGATCACTGCAACCAGGCTGCCTCCACTCTTGACGTCACTGATTAGCTCACTTGCAGTGGTGACCATCAGGTCCAGTATTACATCCTCTCTGGTGGGGCTGTCTATTACCTGGCTTAAGAAGTTATCTACTTTTAATAGCACAATTCCTAATGAAAGCACAAGCACAGAACTTAGATGAGTTTAGCTCTGTTTGTTTTGAAATTTTAATTTTTTTTTTTTAATTTCCAGATACTCCAATGTCACTAAACTCCATACACCGATATCTTTGTCACATCAACATTTGCCTAGAAGAAAAGGTATTAATATGAATATGTGGATGATAGTAAGTGCTTAGAAGATTGCAACAAGCAGAGTAATTAGATAATTCTTATCTCCTTATATATCTGTATCGGTGATATTCTATAGCTGCATTATTTGTATCCACTGGTCTCTATATAGCCATAATTCAATGTGTTTCTATTGGAGGGATGACACCAAGAATGGATCAAAAATAAATATATTAAATCATTTTATTTCATTGTTTAGAATTGCATTATCACAAAACTGGAGTATTTTACAGAAAGAAAGGAAAAATCCAAATCCTCCCCAGCCCAAGATGTCCAAAAGCTGCCTTTTAACTGATGAACTGTATAAATCTCCAGCAACATTGTGATTTTTGTTTCAGTAGATTCTCCAGAGATTCATCATTGATGAATTTGTTCTCACCAGAAAAGCTAAATCCTACTCATTTAAAGATAACAGTATCTTCCACTAAAACTGTCTCTATCCAGATATAAAAAAGCATTACCCTGCCAATAGAGAACTGACAACATAATGAATCAACAATGAAACCTTAAGCCGGGAGAGCTTTAAGGTGAATAAGTCTGTTTTGATTATAATTTATTCATGGATCAATCTAAAGGTAATTGAGCATATTATGAACTAAAAAAGGTGCTTGTTTCCTAATGGTAAAAAGTAGAGAGAATGCTCTGCTTCAGATTGCTGCAATTTCTATGGGCACACCAGCAAGTAGCCTGACTGGTGGAACAGGCTAGTGAACAGGGCAGTGCAATCTGTGTCAGACTTTAATTCTAACTTTGAAACTGATCTGCTCCTTATTCTGGGAAAGTCCATGTATGTGTCCGTGATGTAGTCACGGGTTGCTTATTTGGGAGCTGTCTCCTGCTAAGGGGCTGGATGCTATCTACTGTTAGAAGATCCAGATTTCAGCTGGCACACCTAGGTATCATTATGAACTGAAAATAAGCAACAGTCTCCTACGGTACTCTAGTGGACCTGAAGTATATCCTGCTGGCATGCTAATGAGTTGGGGCATCAGAAAGAATACTGAAAAATAGTAATTTTCATTAAAAATTATTTACAGGGAGCAGTGGTCACAAGGTAAAGGAAGAACTGACATAAGCAATTCTAGGGCTCATCGGCTCATGGAAGTTTGGGGTAGCAGTATATTAGCTATGAGGCAACACATTTCAAAGATAATGTTTCCCTCAAGTGTGAAAAATTTCCCATATTGAATGTAACGTCATTATTCAATTCCTTTTATACCTGAGCGTTGCCTTCTGTCCGAGGTATGAAGATGTGTATGCATTCATTCTCTAAATTCCTCATGTGCACTTTCAACGTGTAAAAAATTTTAAGTGACACAGTGATGTCCCTCATAAATCCAGCAGTGGAACTGAAGCCAAACTGTCTTATTTCACATACTTTAAATTTTTCAAATGTAGATGTTTCTGCTTGCACATAGGAAAAACTAGATAAGAACAAGAATAAAGACTGAAAAATGTCCGACAAACTGAATTGCTAAAAGAGAGGTCAAATTGCTCTACTGAAATATTCTATACTGATTACCAAACAATGTCCCACGTACTTGGTACCTGTGCAAATGGATGAATAACTGTGACACCAAAATTTTGCCACGTAGTGACAAACACTAGTGTGTTCTAAAACACTAGTGTGTTTTAGAAATCAAATAAGGTGTCTCTTCA
Organism: Rhinoptilus africanus; assembly: GCA_013400135.1. Classification (NCBI taxonomy): domain Eukaryota; kingdom Metazoa; phylum Chordata; class Aves; order Charadriiformes; family Glareolidae; genus Rhinoptilus; species Rhinoptilus africanus. The sequence continues at coordinate 974,740 of VXBO01000174.1, read as the reverse complement.
TCTTCCTTCTCAGTGGCTTGTTTTTCTAAATAGATCTTTCTCTGAAATGACCTAACCAACGGCTTTCCCTCAGAGAAGGAGAGCAGAAAGGAAGAGAAAATACAAATTCTCTAAATGATTGGAAAGGACAAAGGTGGTCAACTATCTTCACAGAATCACAGAGTGGTTGAGACTGGAAGGGAAGTCTTGAGACCCTCAGAGGAGGATCAGCTACAGCAGGTTTCACTAGTTTGTCTATGAGGATGCTGTGGGAGATAGTGTTGAAAGCCTTGCTAAAGATAACACCTAATGCTCTCCTCCCATCTACCAAACCAGTCATCTCATTGTAGTAGGCTATCGAGTTGGTCAGAGTGGTTTGCCCTTCATAAATCTATGCTGACTACTCTCCCCCTGTGAAGAAGAGATGATCTATAATTGGTTTAGCTATCCTCCCCAAATGCCACTCCTGTAAACACGCAGAAAAGCTGGGCTTCATCCCTTTGCTGCCTTGCAGGGCTACATATAAGGAAGGTTTCTCGTTGCCTTCAGAGAACTCGGGACACAAGCAGCTGGGCAGGTAAAAGCTAAGAGTGCAACAGCTTGGGGGGCTACACAGCCAAGTGACTACCTCAGACACAGTTAAAGCGATGAAGATTGCAGACAAGAATGAGGAGCTTTGAAGAGGGTAATAGGTGAAGCAGGACCCCTCAAAGCGGGAGCATGGTATGGAAAAGCAATCAGATAAGGGAAACATTAACATTTCAGCAAGGTAGACAGCTGCCCTCACCCAGGAACTACAAGAATTTAAATCAGGTTTGTATGGGTCATTTTATATGCCCTCAGCACAAAGGTTTTAGTAATGTTTGACCCCCATTTGTTCATGTGGAAAACTTTCTATATTTGATGTATAAAGTTTTCCAGAGAAAGTAGTTTTAATTTTAATTTTTTTTCCAGTTGCTTCCGAATCCTTCCAGGGTTTTTTTTTCTAAAGTTTAATGTACTCAAAATGGCTGCATATATTTAGAATCCTTATTACATGCCGCAGGTACATGTGGCCTTGACCATACTTTACACTGCGCAACAGCTTCCATTCAGTGATGTGCTTTCACCCTCTTGCAGCTTAAAAAAAAAAAAAAAAATTACCAAAGTTTTCTGAAGTGGTGTCTGCTTTTTCCCATGCTCTCAGAGAATACAATGAAACATGACTCCAGCATTTCCAGAGAGGAAGAAAACACAAAGTCCCAGTACTAAAGAACAACAACAGTAACAAGAACAAAATGTTGTCACAATGTCAAGGTAGCTTGTTCTCCTTCTGGGTGAAAAAAAAAACCCCAACACCTAACCCAATGATAAAGTCAAAAGCTGAGTTCTGTTCCCCTGAAGGTAGCAAATAACACAGATATTCATATTCATAGATTATATAGAGAGAACATTTTGCACAAGCTTTCCCCACTAATTGGGTAAACTGCTTAACTAACGAAAACAAAGTATGTATGGCAATGGAGAAAGTGAAGCTGCTAATTCTTATTCTTTTACATGTTCTCACTCTTTCAGACATTCAAAGCTAAATTCTCTTAAATAGCTGCTCTTCTCTGTGCCAGTCTGGCAGCGCCCAGCGTACAGGCCCTTCCCATACACTGCACGGGAAGGGCCCATGGCCATGAAGGATTCATCCCCGTGCCAGCAGGGTTCATGTCAGGACCTCCAGCAGGTAATCCTGCGAGAGTCCTGCCCATGGCATGCGGGCAGGTGACATGCCACGGAGAGGATGGGATACTTCACTCTATCATTTCTACGGCCAACTGTGAGCTTTTTGGGCCAACAGCAGTTGTTACGGCCCCCAAAGCTGCTGTAATTATGTTAGCAAGAAGCTGCAGAGAATTTGTCCCTTGTATTAAAGGGTTCACACATTCTCTTCTGCTTTGTTTCTTGTAGCTGAGATATTACTGGCACCACAGCCTTTAATGATGTGGAATTGCCTTCAAAAATAAATGACTGAACACAACAATTCTTTAGAAAAAAATGAACTTTGCCTTTGAGTTATTTTGACTTTTTTTTTTTTTCTTGTAACTTTTATTTGCTTTCTGAACAGCGCTGTCTCAATATTCAGTAATTACTGCACAGACACATGTTCATGTAACCTCTGCTCCCCACACTGCGTGTGTATATACCATTGCATTTAGTTACTCAACTATTCTGCCTGCTCTTTAGGCCACGATTATTTAAAGCGGGTGAGCTAACCCCCAGCCCTGCAGTAATTCTGAGACTAAACCAAACATTAATGTGTGTTCTAGGAAAACAGATTGCCGTGACCTCACCATGGGATATATAGTACCATGCTTGAGCGTGCAGATAAAACCATTATTTAAAATAACAATTATTTCTTCTTTCACCATTTTTCTAACACTGCCAAAATTTTCTCTACTAGCTCAAAATCACGAACGAATTATTCTTCATGTTCTACCTCAAATGTTTGGTTTCTAGCAGCTTATATATACCAAGCGAAGGAAAAGATTTTAGGATTATAGGCTTACTATAGTGCATCAAAAACTTACATTCTACAAATGTACTGAAGTCATGAAATATTCATCAATAAAACAAAAAGGAGTTAATATTTGAAGCAAGCTTAGACATTTACAATCAAAAGCCAGGATGACATAGATGATAAAGAAAATGTTACCTTCTGGGGTGAAGAAAAGAAGATACTGATACACATTGCTGTGCTACTTCATGAACATCTGGCAGTCTGTCACTTAATAGACAACAACATCTTCTCTAAACAGAAGAGACTTGAATTCATCAGGGATTCCTGTAGTACAGTATGTGCTTAACTTAAGTACCTGCTTTCTGTGATTTCCATAGATTACCATATTCATGACACTGTGGAGTGAAAGCATTCTTCTCACTCTCTAACCAGAACATGCAAAAGAAATTAAAACATTGGCAGGCACTTTGTCTCCAGTTTGTTGGACATGTGAGGAAAGGACTTTCCACCCATTTATGCAGATGAAATTCTGTCAGCTAAGCAGCAGCGTAACAACGATGTCAGCAGAATGGCTATTAACAAATATCTGACAGGCAAGCAAACAGAACTGTATTCGAATGCATTTAGGAAACGCTGATCAGTATCAGTTGAGCCTTAGTACTGGGAAAAAACTTTGTGCAAACAAGATTTTGTACTTTTACTGGTACAGAAGTAAAAAAGCATCAGTCCTGTATTCACATTTTCATGTGCATCTATATACCATAATGTATATATATCCATACATTCAGCTTACACGTTTATCATATCAATGTAAGTTACCTGATGATATGAAAAAATACTGTTGCTAGATACTTCTACCTACCTTCTCCTCAGAGGGTGGCTGGTAACTGAGTTATTCAGAACAACCCTGAAAATTCTGTTTCTTTGGATTTAAGCATCCTCTTCTGGGAGTACATGTACTGAGGAGACTGAACTCTAACAGTACCTAATGGCCGTCTCTTTTCTAGGTCCTTTCAAAGAAGTTTCAGAGGGGCTAGCTAGACAATTGTAAGGGAAAAATTAATCTTTTCTTACAACTATGAGAAAGCATGAATGTCCTTGCTGCTATGGCTACATTAGTGGTTACCAACTGATCTGTCAATCATAGACGCTGCTGACCCAGCAAGGTGAGTGGAGTTATATTAAGCTGAATTTGCTAATTCCTCTTGTGCTAAATGAGCAAGGTCAAGTACCAGGAGCAGCCTAGCCCTGTTTCTAGAGCTGTGAAGCCCCATGAAGCTGCATTTAAACTGCCTACATGACCTATGTGAACCTCTTCAAAAGCTCCTTGAGCAACCTGACACTACCACACAGCCCAAGTGCAAACACACCTGGTGGGTAGGACGGCAGGACGAGGTGAAATGCACATCATCTACATCCTCCTTAGCTCTCCCACACTCCCTTCCAGTATCTCCCTGGTGGAAATCTTTATCAGGGAGTGCAACGATAGGACGAGGGATAACGGTTTCAAACTGAGAGAGGGTAGATTTAGATTGGATATCAGGAAGAAATTCTTTACTGTAAGAGTAGTGAGGTAGTGGAACAGGTTGCCCAGGGAGGTTGTGGATGCCCCAGCCCTGGAAGTGTTCAAGGCCAGGCTGGATGGGGCTTTGAGCAGCCTGGGCTGGTGGGAGATGTCCCTGCCCAGGGCAGGGGGGTGGAACTAGGTGATCTTTAAAGTCCTTTCCAACCCAAACCATTCTATGATTCGATGAAATACAGCTGTAGACACCTTGCAGTACTTAGACACAGAAAGTCCATGTACGCACCATGGCCATTTAAAAACCATACAATCTAATCAGTCATGCCCATCAAATTTGTGCTCTCAGGGGAATGGGAGGCTAGGCAGAGAGGGCAGCCAGCAACCATCTCTTCCAGCCTCTGGAAGAGACAAAGATTTTTAAAGCTACTCTATGAGGCTCTGACTACATTCAGTAAAATAACCACTGATGCCACTATGTGCAAAAAAAAGTGCATTTTCACCACCGCTAGATGTGTTTTAGCTGCAAATTTACATATAAAATACTTTTTACTTACAGTTAGACCATGCACAAGTGGTAAGAGCATACACTTCTTCCATCTGCTGGAACCTTTGCAGATTTTGGGGATTTTTTTTTGTTTTGATTTTTGTTCATCTGGCCTTTTTGTTTTATGTATTTTTTATGTGGAAGCTCCATATTTATTACCAACTTGCCTATACTGTAAACAGCATACAATTTCAATATATCTAGAAATAAACTCTGCTTTCCCCTGGTAGATCACACATCACATAACTATACATATAATACTGCACTAATAGATTACTTAAATGCAAACCATTGCTAATAATTCCTAAGCAAACCTTCTTCCACTTCAGATTCATTGTAATCCATCTCTTATGGCAAACGAACTCCAGCACTTATCCTCCTTCTGCACAGACTACAATGCTTTCCCTCATTCATCTCATACACAGTAATCCTTCCATCTCTACTTCACACAATCCTAATTTAAATGTAAAGTATTCAGTGCAGACAAATGAGCTCTAGTCAACTCTTGCAGTTATGACCAAGGAGCCTACCATTGCCTTTTAGAATCTTCAAACTCAATAAAACAATGATTTTTATCATCACCTCAATAATATAAACTCACTAAATTTCATGCTAAATGTCAGAATAAATAGTTCTGGCATTAATAGTAAGTGCTTTTACCCCTAGATAGTCAAAACTCCCACGTCAGTTGGTGAGACATAGGATGAGAAAATGCTGAATGTTTTCCTATGAAGTTTAGGTATTCTGTCTTGGTTAAGACCTCACAACAGTTTTGAAAATGTGACAAATCAACACATAAAACATGACATTAAAAAAATTATGAGAATATAGCCAGATGATAAAATTATAATGGTCCATTGAAAGAAAGTGATGATGAAGAATTTTCATCATTTGAAGTTATTAAAACTTTTAAACAGATCTAAAAAGAAGTAAGTAATTGCTAAACTATTCCAAATGAATATCAAACTTATCTTATGAATAAAATATCAATAATGCATTACAAAAGTGCTGTATTCACTAAACTAATACATATCAATGCGTAGGTACCAAAGTAATAGATGCTATATAAAAACCTAATGTAGACAAACAGAAAAGTGTTCATTAGACTCAACCTTCCAAGTCCCCCACGGTGCCTCTCTTGCATATTTATCTGTCTTTATAACAGCTAAAGGAAAATATCTAAAGAAATATTATGTTCTGAATGATATTACAATGGTCATATATTCTAAAATGCTAATTTCATTAGATTTTCACTCAAGTCAATCAGAGGAAGAATTTGATTTTTAGAAATCTAACGTGTAAATCATTAGAAATACAGATCACAGGCATACATCACTGTATTTTTAAAAACTATCTTGTTTTAAATTACTATAATGGCTTTAAAATGAGTTCTGATCATCTTGTTACTGCAAGACTTCGCTGATTCGTAGGCACAGTTAGGTTTGCAACTATATGCATTCCGCGTGCCCTCTGCTATTAAATACAACCACAATCACAAATTGCTTCAACAGGCCACCCACTTTTTCACTGGTTATGTGCTTCTTACAGATGAACAATGGAGATAGATAAACCTTTCCTTTTCATATCACTTTGCACTGTGTACTCACTGGGCTATTTTGCAGGTCAAAAGGATTGGTATGGCACAACAAACTCTATAATTTATCCTTGCAAAGAAACTCCTGTCCTGACCCTACAAGCTTTTACACGTGGCTGACATGCGTTTTAAACATGCAGGTAGTTACACTGACCGAAGTTAAGCCTCTGTGCAGCAACTGGGGCAACCAGGACCATGTCTCACTAGCTGACCACAACCAACCCACTCTTCTTGGATGTGCACACATGGTTCCACCTCGCTTCATCACAAGAGTTACAAGTGCCCAATGAAAGATAAAACGGAGCCTACAGTGTTCACCTCTTTTGCATTGTTTGAAAAAACTGTCATGTCTTCAGCTGTTCTGCACCCAGATAGTTCCAGATAACATAACTCTTCACAGATGAGTGATCACGCAAGCCCCACAGAGCTGCGCTACTCAAAAACCTGCCATATTTTAAAATCTCGTCCTCATTTAAATCGTAAAAATAAAATTATTTTTTTTCTTGACATAATTCATCTTGATGAAGTTTTGCCAGATATTTACAGTGATTCAATCTACAGCTCAAAAAAAATAATCAAGAGCCATTTTGACCGTAAGACAGAAAGAGAAACAAAATTTTTTGCTTAGTGCAGCTTCTCCACATTAATGCTGTCTACAACAGCGCTGCTGCTATAAAGGTCACAGATGACATAATTTATACTATTATAGATAACCCATGTGGTCTGTCTGTCTTTTTTTCCTCCATATTTTACAGAGGTGCTGTGTATTTTGATGGATGAAGCTCCTAGAGACCTCCAGTCTGAGGGGTTACAAAGGCAGGAGCAGTCACCACACAGGAGAGATCTGCTGCTTCCCTCCAGGAAGGCTGGGACCATTTCCTGCCTCCAGAGAAGATACAGTGAGTGGTCCTGGGTGAGCAGTAAGTCTGCTCCCACATATCCATTCTTTCTGTGTGTGGAGCGCTTTGACGAGCCGTGACACCATAGCAGGACAAACTGCTTCCCATCAGGTGTGCACCTGGAGCAGGGCAGGCAGGGAGACGAGGCAGGGTAGCAAAATGGAGCTTAACTACATGGGCTTCACGGATACCTGTGGTACAAAGCCAGCTCACAGCTGTGAAGTATCTGAGCAGCACTTGATTTTGCTAGAGATAGACCATGGGTTGCCCTCCTATGCCCCATGGCTGCTGGATATGCTTAATGTGGAGCTGGAGCATTCACTGACCAGGGAGGGGGAAGGAGAAGGGGCAATTCAAATTCCTCACTCCCCCTGTTCCCCCCCAGGCTGCTGCCTGCTCTGACAGTGAGTCGACTGACGGGGCGGCTCGTGCCCCTCAGCCACCGTTTCAGGCTATCTGCAGGCTTAGAGAAACATTTCTCCGTGCTCAGACCTCAGAAGTCAGAGAGTGCACCTCACGCCAGCCTTTAATCCTTCTTCCAGATGGATTATTTTCAATCACCTTTTATGAAGCAGAGTTCTCTGAATTTCTTACGCATAAATGTGTTTATGCAGGAATAAGCAAGCTCATTGTGGTGGCGTGCCTCAGTTACATCTAGCTGAGATGGCATTATTAAACATGAATATAACTGCTCTCCATCCTTAACCTGGGAAGCAGCACATACAAAATTTAGTAATTATTACTGAAAAAAAAAAAAATCCAACTCAACTTTCTTGCAACTTAGGTTAGGAGGATTACTCTGACCTTCAATACTGCCCAAAATTTTCTGCAAAGAGACCGCCTGGCACACAGCTGTTGCAGTGGTGTGGAATTTAACAACTCAGCTGCAAAGTTTGTCAATGGCTTGTTCATCAGTTTGTGTTCTGTCCACTGACGAAGGAAAAAAAGTGCCTCCTTATCCGTATCTTTGCCTCCTGCTCATATGATGCAGACATTTGGGGTAAGACTAGAAAACACACTCGCTTACTCCCGCTTTAGACAAATTACAGGGTCTCTTCCACGTGGGTGGCTTGCACTCAAGTTCATGATTTATCTGGAGGAAAAGGTTTGATCTTAGCAGAGTCCTGGGTCATATTTCTTGGTGGTTGTTAGCCTGCTGATCATAGTATTGCCCTTCGATCTGTTTTCTTTTTGGTATTCCTTTCCCCATTGCCAGCTGTTATGCTTCCTGAGGCGGCAGACGTGGAGGCATAGACGTGTCCTGACATCAGTATGGCACCGGGCTGCTGTGAGCGCTTTCTGCAAGAGCCATTCTTCCATTGGACGATGTCTTCCTCTTCATTTTTTTCAAAATTTGCAATTTCGGTTCTTTACTCAGTTTTGCCATTCGACTTGCTGCAAGGCGATGGCAGTGACAGCAGTGATGAGAAGTGGACTAGATTTTTGTTCCCAGGTTATTTGCATGCGTGAACAAGAAATATCCCTGACTCCACCATCTCCAAGCGCAGTTTGGTAGTGTGGCTGCCAGAGCGCCCAGTCCTGATCACGCCATCTGCAGTGATGGCTGCAAAATGACTGCCAAGCCACAGGAGTCGGACTAATATAGCAAAGGTTAGGTTCTGAGATTTGTTGTTTGAAATCAAGTCCTTTTCCTCAAAGTCCATTAAGAATGAAATGAGTTTTTATGTCTCTCCTTTCTGCTAGGCCTATGATTCTCCAGGGGAAATGCAACCACCTGCCCAGCTCGATGCTCCCCAGCACACAGTCAGCCTTTTGAAGGGAGGATTCTGTCCCAGAATAGCTCGGACAGGCACCCAGCGGCATTTCTGCTCAGTGATCTGGGTGCTGTAACTTGAACACGCATTGTAGAGTTCCACTTACCTGTGGGGTTGCAGTACTCCAGGAGATGACAGGACTTCTCCCTGCTCATACAGCCAATGTGAAATATCAGTGGGCATGAGCTGACAGTAAATCTTTGCCTTGTTCAAACACTCCTTTGAACTACAAAGTTCTTTTGTAGCCCCTGTCTCAAACTGAAAAATACTCCTTAAATAATACTTATGTTGGAATGTCCTCATTTTCTCTGTTTCTATTATTTTGGGAATCTGACATTCTTTTTCAGTCGTCCTGGTTTTGTGTACAGCAGCCTGGATAAGAAGTCAGGGATGTACACCTCAGTCCCTTTCCAGATGTCAAGCAATGCACATCCCTGCAGCTTTAGCAGCATTCCCTTCTGGTTATTGAGGGGGTGCTAGTTCTGGCTTTATAAAATGCTTTCTAATGATTGATAGTCACTTTCTATTCATGTTGTTTTCTGCCCTTAAAATACAAGGATTGAAGTATTCTCTTGCACACATTACTCCAGTACGTCCCAGATGTGCTGCTCCTACACTCTGCTGGTGGATGTAGGAGCCTTTTTGGAGGACCTACGTTCTGCGTATCCCTCAGGCAAACAGTAGTGCCTCCCCTGTCCTGCCTTGTGTGATAACGGCCTTGGCATTCACGTGCTGCAGTGCTGCACCGTGGGATATTTTGTACAGCTCCTTTTGATATGAGAAGACTCTGGCGAAATACAGCAATTGTATTCATGGTGTGGTTTGTTTAGTAATCACCTCAGGAGACTGTACAGTTCTGAAAAGCATGGAAAAGTATTGTGAGCTGGTTTATGAATCCCACTAATCTTCAAACTGGGTTACCCATTTTCAGGTGTGGGTCTATCCTGCATGGTTTTTACTTTTTAGGAGCTGGGTAATAGCCTTTGGGAGGTCAGCAATTATCCCAGTGCTCCAGGAGTCAAATGCAATTTCGTCTCATTTTATTTCATTTTAGATCTATTGCCTTGGTCATTTCAAGCAGATAGATGAGAATGTAATCATGATCAGCTACAGCTTTTGCTGCTCTGTTTCTGCATCTATACAGCTACGGCAGCAATCCCAGCCAGCCTTGTTAGTTCTTCTTGCCGGCACTGTTGGCTTTCTTCTACCACAGATTTGATCTCAAATTGCATTTTCTTCCGCCTGCACCCACCCTAACGGATGCTCAAAAGGTACTGAGGTAGTTACTTTGTTTAATAATTATATCTACCTAATACATTTGCCAATATATGACTATTGCGTCAGAAACTGAAACTACTTTTACTTTTTTAAGATGGAAAGCGTATTATCACCTGCAGGTCTGTATAATGCCTTGTTAAATTGCTAAAAGACTATGCATATGTACAGCTTCCCATCTTCTCTGTCGCTGGCTTGCTGCCCATCTGACCTGTGGCTCTGGAAAACCTCAGACTTATGCCCTCCTTACTTTCCCTTGCCTGATTGCTTTTTCTCTGAATGCAGAGGACATTCTCTTAAGCAAGTGCTCTCCTGGCTGCATCGCTGTATCCATTTCCAGCTCTCATCTGCCTAGAAGACATCCCAGACATTTAAACCACCACGTAGATACTTCGCTACAGGGGTCTTACAGCTTACTACCTATTTGAGCTAAGTTTTCTGACTTTTTGTATGTAACTTTTATGAATTGTTTGCCCCAGTTTAGTCACATGCTTCATTCATTCACTTGATGTAGTTAAAAGCAGAGTATTTGTATATTATCTATATTTCCTGGTATTTTGATTTGTTCAATTTTTCTTGGTAATTTACATTATCCTGCTGGTATTTTGATTGTTCTATTGTGTAATATTACGCTGTACATTTTTGTCAGCAGTCTTAGATTCTCACAAAACGTCAACAAAGTCTCTGTTATCTACCATTTACTGATGTTCAACTATCCAGCTGGCATTCAGCCTCCTCTCTGCTTCTCTGCTGCTGCTCTTAGTTTAAAGTTCATGCTTGTGCAAATGGCACCAAAAGTTTATTTTCGCTCTTGCGTAGTGCATCAAAGCCAGATATGTGCAAAATTACATTTTCTGAGCCAGTTTGTTTTCCTGATGTGGTGCATTTTTTCTTTTTGCCACTGTAAGCAAGTTTTGGCAAAACAATTTTCTTGCCAATGCGAAGAATCCCATATGCGAGACAATTACCAGTAGATTTTTCTCCTCTGCTTTGTGCTAATGCATTTGTTAGCACAAAATTTTTCCTTGTCTATGCAAACATTTTCTTTTTGGAGTGGTTAACGGCTTCTGTCTATGCTCCACTGGTGGCTGGTCTCGGTTTGCTCACTAATTGTGCACATTAGCTCTGCATTGCTGTAATGCTGCCGCAAGAGCTCTCCGGGTGCCTCTGCGTTAGTGTTTTAGTTCAGATCAAGAGCACACCTTCAGAAGTGACTCTCCTGATTATCCCCACATACTGCACTTTGGTTCTCACGGCACAGCAGTCTCCGAGAGCACAAACTGGGTTTCATTTTGGATGAAATGAAACCTGAATGTGTGCTCCAGGAGAGCACCTAAAATGAGCTCCAGCTGCTAATAGGCATTTAGCCCATGAGATCAGACTAGAGCTAGAACACAGTAAAAACCCCTGAAATGCATATTGTGTGGACACCAGTCTGCAGCATCAACCATTTCATTCTGCGGCTCCATACCTATTTGGCCTATTTCTCTGCATGACTATTTAATGTAAACATAGCTTCTGAGTGCTGTCGTTTGACAGACGGCAACTTTGTCCCACCTACAAACGGAATTCATCCATCGGGCTGAGAAGAACTCAGGGGTTAGCTGATCTGTAAGATTTGGAAAGACAGTGAGCTATTATTTTTCTAGACTGTCCATACTTGGATAATACATATATGCACACATATATTAGTCATAGCATACATAAATATGTATATTAGTCATACATTTATATTAGATTACATTACGTTCTATTTATTTTAGATAGAAGATATTTCCAGGCTGTTTCTAAAAATTCTCACCAGTTTTCTTGATTTTGGAGCCTCAGGCTATGAGATCTCTTTTTCCAGTGCAATTCTTTGCTCACATCCAATACAGCTCATTTTTATGTCCATTGGTCCATCTTTCATGCCTACCCACATACTACCATAATCATTGCTTTCTCTTTTTTTCTTTTTCTTTTTTCTTTTCTTTTTTTTTTTTTTGGATTGTTTTGCAAGACATTCAGTCTATACCCATACGAGTAAATCAGTGTCTGGGAATGTTCCTGGGCACAAGGATGTCATCTATCCTAACAAAGCGTTACAAGATTTTTTTGTCTACTTTTGGCCTGTGATGACTATCAGTGTCCCAGGCAATTCCTGGAGAGGCTTTGGAAGTCAGCATGCTCCAGGAGCCGTTCCCAGCAGGCAGCCTGCCTGCAGCCAACCTGCTTTGGAGACTAACAGCTTCTGATCATCGGCACAGGCTGCTCAGTGCCAGCTGGCCTAAGCACCTAGGAATATTCCTGGGCACATTTAATTTGAAAGTACAGACATATCTATCCTTTCTGAAGTGAGGTGCCTATAGGAATGAATCCAGTCACTTCTGATGTCAACGCTCAGGCAGAACGAGGTAAAACAGTGTAACATCCAACTAGTCTCAATAAATGCTATTCTCTGTCATCAGTGACTTTCTGGAACTAGAGTTACAAAGCTTAATGTGTAACCATAAAAAGTATATCCTAGTGTGGAGTCTTTTATCACAGATATCGCTGCATTTTTTAACACTTAAGGGCATCTCTTTTTTGCAAAAATAGAAGAAATACAACTCTAAAAAGCCAAGAAAATAAACAGTGTTCCAGTGTTAGCCAAAGTATGAGCTGCACCTTCAACCTAGTCTTAAAGCAAGCTCCTGTATCAGGTGTGTCCTTAAAATAAATTATTTCTACCTTCCGCAGCTACTTTATACCACAAAATGCTGATGTAGTCTTAATTAGGAAGCGATGCAACCTCAGGATGCCATAAAGTTTTCTTTTTGACACTTTAACTGGTATCAGTGACACTGATACTGGTACAGACAGATCATAAAATCATAATATTTTGACTTAAGTCTCCTTTCTAAGTGAAAAAAACAGCTTTAAAAAGTTAGTGTTGATGATTACTTCCACAGGAACGCATATTATTTAATATAATCTGCTATCAATTGTTTTTTCCTTAGGAAAACTTTGCTTCAAAGTCTTTAAACATTTCCCCAACAGAAATGAGTAGATCTGGGGGTCCACTGACTCCTCTTTATTACAATGAAACTGATCTGAGATATGCCAAATACTTGGCAGGCCCTAATGACAATACTGGGAGCATGGATCATATCTGAAGACCAGCCCAGACACCCAGTTCCTCTCTTCGAGAATGAGAAATACCTTGAGAATTCTGATTATAATGTCTTACTTTTTTCTGAAAATAATACTAATAGAATGTGCAAAGAATCAGTCTGGGCAGCAGAACTGGGAACTAATTTTAATTTCCTTTCAGTATTTAATTAGGTTTCTTAAGCATGCCTCTCAGTGTCTCTGTTTCTGTTCCAGAAGACAAAAGAGATAAAATGGACACTTGTTTCATATTGTTGTCTTCCCTTGCAAAGGTTTTATGCCACCTTCATCATTAAAATATCCCAGCAGTGTCTGTTAACTAATGAACTGCACCTATCTTGCACGGCTCACCTGCTCTCTTATTCTCATTCTTTGTGTATGGGACAGGCTGCTTTGTGTTGGTAAGATTTTAGCAATTTCCTTCCTGTAAAAACAAAAGCAAGCAACACAGATACACTTCTGCACAGAGAAGGCAAAGTTGGAAAAGCGGCTTTTACTCTCAGGGTGAAAGGCAAAGGCACTACCTGAGTCTTAGGTCCTGTGGGAGCTTGTTCCGCAGCTGTGGACGTGCCCCTAAGCCAACTCAGTCACCTTACACAGCAGTATTATAAAAAGAGCATTGCTGAAAATTCAGCAAGCACAAGCAGTGAATGGAGCCATGAAGTATAGTCTTCCCTTGGACTTTAAGCTACCACATGAGATACAAAGGATCTTTGGTACTGACGGTGCTATTCTGCGCCTCGATGGCCCATCTAGGATTTCTACGCCACCAACGCTCCTTTGCCAGCACATGAAAGGAGACAGAGAAAAAAAAAAGAAAAATAAAAAGCGGAGGTCATACAGGAGGTCAGTGCTTCAGCTGAGATGGAAGAGGGATCTTTCCTTCAATGTGTACTGAACGCTACAGCTGAACTGCTATGTCAGAAAATGCTGGGAATACAGTCTAGAAAATGGAGGGCGGATGGGCTGGTGGGCTCGCAGCAGCTTTGGTTTTTGAGCAGACATGCTGCAGCGTTTTCTGCAAGCTGAAGTTTTCCAGAAGATAATTACAACTGCCGCTACTTCACACTTTCCTTTCCTTTACCTCTTAGTAGAAGGTAAATCACAGCAATAATAAATCCTTCTATATAAATGCAAAGCAGAGCTAAAAATGAAATTGATGTGGCAATTTTAATTTACCACTTTCATTGTTAATTTATACGCAAGCAGTGTGCTATGTTTCCCCTGGAAAATAGTCTAATTCCTTTCAAGTATCCCCCATGAAAACCAGATACAGATACTCTGTGTTTCATGCTGTATTCTTTGTATGTCTTAAAAGACTTCTTATTTTTTGTAAGTTGGGAAAAAGAACGTACCCCTGTAGTGAGACAAAGCAAAGCAGGTTTCAACCTTTATCTGAAGTTTCTGATTGCTGTGATAAGGGGTGAAGAATAATTTAAGATACCATCAGCTATAATAGATCACAGTAAAATTTACAGCAGCCTTTTTTAAAGTCTTACTGTTCTTATGTATATAAAAGCCATGAGGGGCGCAAACAAAATTGAACTTTTTTGGCTGAGCTCACTTCACAACTAGCAGCTTGGTTCCAGCGCAGATCACTAAGCCACACTTTTCAAAACTTCCCCCAGAACTTAAGCCCAGACAAACACCACAACATAAAATTTTCATCGCCAGACCGCCTCTTTTACAGCACGCTACAGGCAGTGGTCAGGACCGGGCTGTGAGGGTTACCAGACTTCACCACAGCAGGGTTCACGGTTCGGGGCGCCTTGTACAGAGCATCCCCCAGGCCTGGACTCACAGGGCAAGATGGGCAGAGGGTGGCCAGAGGGCCATGGAGGGTGAGCCAGGAGCAGTCACTGTGAACCACTGTAGGAGACAAAGCCCTGAAATATTTTGAACTTTGCAACTATTTCTGTGAGACTTTTTCCATGGGAAAAGTTCAAATGTTTAGTGCTCCAGCTGATTTTGGAGGGGAACACCCACCCCCACCTCCCCAAACTGGAAGGAAAACTTTGAGTTGCAGAAACTTTTGTCTGAGAGAAGTTTCTGGGTAAGTTACGCTACTCAAGTCTTTCCTACTGTCCGTCTTCACCTTTGAGATGACCGTGTGGTATATTGTTCACTTCTAAACAGGAAAGAGGGCAGCACTATGGTGAACAATTGCGTTGTTTTCTCTGCCAGGCTTCCAGAGAAAGGGGACACAAGTATCTGTAATTTGGTCACCACCATTATTGTACTATTACTTTCATTGTAACACTACTTAATTACTTAACATTTCAATTTGTATGAGCAAGAACTTTCATCTCTGAACTAGAAATATTTCCCTAAAACGAAGTAAAACATTTTCAAAAGATAAACATCAGAAATCAGTTTTGTACTGATTGAGCTAAAACTACATAGTGTTCAGCAACATACTGAAATTATTTAAGTGTTTAAGCAATTGTTTATGAGTATTGCTAAAATCAAAATTCATTATTTTCTTAACTTCAAAAAAGAATTCTATCCCTTCGTGTCTGTAAAGGACAAGTAGAACTCAAGTGCAATAAAACCATCCCAGCCTAATATTTTAATTCAGTTGCTCAATAATTTCTATTTCTTTGCATTATTTTTACTTTATTATACTTTTATAATACCCTCGAATATATCTATAAAACTTTACAGCCCTTTTCCAATAGCATATGGTCTGTGTTGTGAGGAGAAGCATGTTTATGAGCTGCAAGACAAGAAGAAAATTAAAGTACCCTTATGGGACTGAGGCGGGGAAAGTTGACTGAGATTTTGATGTATCTACCACTACCTATCTAATTCTTGAGTGCCCAAGTTTTCATTGCAATTGCATTATAGAATTATCTTGTGTTGGGCTGATAACAATGTACAATCTCTCAATGCCTGAAACTGAAAGCAAGTTAAGTTGCGACATGGTCCCTTTCACAGCAGCAAGTATATCCTGGCTAAATGAACAAAGCTAGCCTTGAATGAATTGAAAATGAATTTTAAATGAACTAACATTTATTCAACTAGAGATGTTGATGTAAATACTCAATGTAGTTAGGTACTATTCAAAAACCATTTGTCATATCGTGGTCTAATTCCGATCTCTAAAAGAACATCAGTCAGTTGGGATAGGATCTAACAGCAGAGGCTTACTTGGCTTTGAGCTAAATGAACTTAAATGTGGCTGGTCACAGTTCTCAGTTCTGGGGTTTTAAAATGAACTTTCAGAGACAACCTCTGTGGCTGACACTATTTTTGGGGAGAATGACTACACAAGGTGGTCACATTATCTGTGGGATAAAAGCTTTTGGAGTCCTCTCGTCTTTCATGCAAACCTGACTCCAGCAAGAGGAAACCTTGTTGGAATTTCAGGAGATATCTACAGAACAGCTGAGAAACACAAACATAACAAAACACACTTCTTGCACATGCATGCATGTACACATGGCCGCACATACTTTTTTTCTTTCAAAAAGCTCAAAAGCATTGGATGACATTTTGGATTAATGTCTCAAGCTCTCCAGTCCAGCCTCCTCACTCCTAGGAGCAGTAAGCCTGCTCAGAATTTCACTTAGACTCTTTGGTCCCTCTGGAGAAGGAATGGTCTCCCTGGTTGAGAGAAGATGTACTTTTGGAAACAGCTTTCTACATTCTTTTTTTCACTGTGTGTTTCTGCTTGTCAGGCTTTCATTATCTGAACCACACTAAGCTTCTGGGCAGGAAAAGGTTCATCCGCCCCAACACAGGTCTCTAGTGCCATGCTCCAAGACCCAGACCCGCACAGGTGCCTCAGATACCTGTAAGGTCTTAAACCACATCTGGAGGCAAATAAATCCCACTCTGAGAGCGTAATGTCCTGATATCTGATTTCAGTGCTATGGTCAGGGACTTCACTCTTTGTGCTGGAGACTTCTAAGGGTGATTCAGCCAGTCAGATACCATAAATTGAGACCTCTCTCCGTGGAAGAGCTGGGGATGGTATTTGAACAGTTAAGTTCGATGCTTGCAAGAGACTGTGTTAAAATTCCACTGCAAAATAAAAGCTCAATTCTGCACTAAAGTTATATTCCCAATGTGTGCTGAATTAAGAACTAGTACTCATACAGTCAAAATAGTGGTCACGATTCCACACAGGCATCCCCTCCCAAACTGCCAGTTAGGAACTAGACAACCAAAGACACAGATCGGATGGCAAGGAAATGCTTTTTTAAAATGCAGGCAGAGAGGGAGACTTTAAAGCTTTTCGGACTGCACGTTCATCACTCAATTGTTGTTATAGATAACTTTGCAAACAACTCACACTCTGTAGACAAAAATACATCAGTGATAAACAACAGAGAAATAAATTAAGTCCCATGGAAAAATGTAAACACTAAGTTTCTCCTCCATCTGCTTTACCTTGGTAATTAAGTCCAAAAATCCAGCAGTAGGCACAAAAGCCCACCCACAGACCAGGCAGTGACGGTCAAAACCCAAGCTATGACAAAATCGCTAACAAAATGGCTGCAGTCTATCAAACGAATGATGATGACTTTGCTGGGAAGAGAGAGAGGGGAGTTCTGGAGCGGGAGGCATTTATTAGCCTGCTCTGTACCACCCAGAATGGCAGCTCTGAGAGACCATGCTCACTCCTCCTGGGCACTCTTTTGTAAATGTTGATTACAAAAGGCACACTCATGCTACAGTCACCAAAGCATTTCTTGTTGCTCCCACTTTAACGGGTAAGTTTAGAGGTTTCAGAATATCATTTATGCTAATGTAAATGGCATGCGAGTTGTTTACAGCTCAGTGATACATTCTGTTGTAAAAGACACAACGTAGAGATATTTGTGCTTACAGAGCTTTGTGGGTTTACCATGAGCCTTCTGGTTTTCAATTTACAAAGGGAAATTTTTGAAATGGACATTTCAAAATGTCAGGAGTGCTCAGCATTTGAAAGAAGGCTCAGTAAAGGCAGCGAAAAACTGCTGCAGAGTCTGGATTAGGGTTTTGGTCTGGAATTGTGAAAGATGCCTTTTGGCATATATTGAATATTTTAAATGGGAGCACAACTATTCAGAAAATAGTAAGTAATCATTAGCGTCTAGGATGTAATGCTCTATCCTGTAATGATGGGTAGGATAAATAAATAAATTTATTGTCGATAGATTCTAGAATTCAACTACTTTAAACTCAACTGCAAGGTCTTGTCTTGAGCTATCTAAAAAATACATACTATTTTAGTGATATGCTTCTGGGTGTCTCATGAATTCAGACATACTGTATAAAACAACAAGGTATTTTATAGCTTTTATGTATAAATAAATCAGCAGCTTGGAAGAAATACAACATAGTAATAGCAAAGAATGCATTAATTATTCCAAGCAGTCAAACAGGAAAGAGACAAAATTATTAATGAAAGAACAGATATATGATATGACATATCCTGACCAATATATGGGTTATACAGAGACTTACACTGGATAGTTCCAATTGTGGCAATCAAAAACAGCTGTGACATAAAAATAAAAGGGAGCTATTTCATTAAAACTTGGCTGCTGAATTGAATGAAGGGCAAACAAGGTCTTACCTACGTGAGAATTAGGTCCACCTTCTTAATAACAGCTAGGGTTGGTGTTCTTAAACATCAACCATCAGAGTACCCAAGTGCAATCAGCCTGAATGAGATCCCAAGAAATCAATAAAATTCTTGCCAGGCCCCTTAAAACTATTACAGAGCCCCAATGTGCTGCGGAGCAGCAGATTACTGTCCGGCTGTAATTGTTCCCTGGAACAACCCAAACGCAGTTCCTGGGCCTTAATGAATTCTGTACAGCATGAATAGGTCAGCAAAGAGCAGAAATCTCTTTTCTCAACTCCTACATGTAGAAATGGTGTGCCCAACAGCTCTGCTCAGTTATTGGGGGCAGTTGCCCTGTGCCGATGTATGACTAATGGGCAATGAAACAGAAAGACATTTTTAATCCATTTGTCCATAAAAACTCAGGAAGTACTGCTCCGACTACTGAAGCATCCATGTGGTTGGATAAAAAACATACAAGATCACAGAAAAACCTTCAAGGTTTTTTTATAGCAATAAAAATAAAATAGGTGGGAAAGGACATAATCATGTTCCTTAAGTATGATCTTAAAGCAAAAAGACATTTCAACTGCATCTTATTAGATACTGTTAACACCAGTGGCTTATACTGAGTTATTATCTGAACAATTTGTTAGGGTGCGGTGGATTCCACAGATAGCCCCTAGTGTGCAGCTGACACGCTGGAAAGGCCCATAGGCTAGCTTGTGCAAATCAGACAGGACAAGTCTATGTGTCCAGCACATACTCCTGGCTGCTGGAAATTTCTCTCACCAGTACTTCTGTTAGACTTCATGTATTCAAGTTTTAAAAGTTCTCTCTAATCTCAGCAACCCAGCATGAAACCTCCATGATTTCTACAAAAGCCTTTCCTTCCAATCAGGATAATTTTTCTTCTGCTTTTCCCAAATACTTCCTTTTTCTTTTCCAATTAAACTCAGCAGTCGTGGTTGAGTTGTCCCTCTACATCATAAAATCCCCCTCTCTCAATTGATTGCAAACTTCAAATATTTGTAGACCACTGAGTTCTCCACCGCTTATGTTTACACGCATTATTTAGACAGGACATATGGACACTTGAGAGTTCCAGCTTCTTGAGCCTCTCCCCATAAATCACTCCTAGATTTCTCGTACATCCATGCATGTCGCTACACTTAGGGCTGTGTTTAAGGGCCATATCTGTTCCTAAGAGAATTAAGAGATATTGTAGTCAAAATTCCTTTCAAAACTAGCACAAGAATAACACAATCCTTGAAAAACAGGCTGAAAATGAATACTTATTCTGCTGTCTATCACAAATACCACTTTGTTTTGCACTTTGCTCGCATGGACCACTGTGGCCTACAGAGCACCTTGCTATCCAAGTAAACAGCTTTCTTACATGAGAAGTTTAAAGGGACAATGATTCTTTCAGAAGATAAAAGCCCAAGTCTTTACATGCACATCAGTAAGTACGTCTGCAACTAGTACCATAAACAAAATGGGAGCGCATAAGTAAAAGCAGGTTTTCCTAATAATAGCTACCTGTAGATACAGAAGAGACATTTCTGATTGCATAGATGTTTCTAAGCCATCTGGATGTCTGTAGGATATAGCCTGCAACTCCATAGCACTACATCTTGTATAATATCAAGCATTTTACCAGTGCTTAATGAATAAAAAAGATGGTTAGAAGTACTGCTTAGAAATACAAAATATTGTTAATAAATTACTTCTTTCACTAGGGGTAGATTCTAGAGGAAGAATTTCATATCATCAGGTTCTCAGACTAGTAATTATAGCTTGCATTTTGAAAAGCACAACCTTGCTTTCACAGATGCAATTTGCATCAAAATCTGCATTTACAAAATCAGAGAGAAGAGGTTTGCACACATAAATTAATTGCCGACACATTTTCTAGAGCTTGAACTGTAGGCAATTAGCTATCAATCACTACTGACCACAGCTTTACTCAGTGAGGACACAAAGAATAAGGCTCTGCAACTAATACCAATCCCACGAATACTGCAGTGTCCTAAACATCCCCAAACTCCATGAGTTTCACCTGACAAAGAAAAATCTCTTTGGCTGTAAAAGCTGGTACAGAACTGAAGGTTGGAGGAAGAGGGGGGTTGGGGGGGTGGAGAGGGGGAGAGAGAGACTGATTTGCTCTCAATGAATATGAAAAAGCTGATCTCTGCCATTGAGGAAAATTCTTGCACCAGCAAGTGCTGACTGATTGCGATGAGGAATGCTTTATCACCAAGATCCAGACACTCTTTCATATGGTGATTATTATTCCTGTCATGACCCTCTGGTCATCAAGACACAGTGTCTTCTGTCAGGAAACAACTATCCAATAAGGAATAATCTAGGAATAAGCCTGTAGCATAATATCTCCTACTTGCTTATACACACAGCGGGAGGAGGAAAATCTTCTTCCTATGAGTTATTACCTGCTCTAATCCACTTGGGAAAATAGCAGTATTTCCTTAATTTTGTGAAGCATGCAAACATATTTTTCACAAACCACAGCGACCAGAACAGCTCAGCCCAGAGCTGAAAGAAAATCTAAAAGCTCTCTTAGGTAGTAACAAATAGTCCAACATCACCATCAAGTTCATGGCAGCATAGAAATTGTCAAATATTCCCATTAAAACTTGATAAGGACAAGCAAAGGCTGAATTGCATGCCAGCTTGCCTCTACATTTAATTTCATATTGTCGTCTGTAAGGCTGAAGTCTGGCCTAATTCCTGATGCTATTCTTGGAGCAATGGCTCTGACAAACAGAGGGAACACATATACAAAGCCCCAACAAACAGCACACACCACCTAGCAACATTAGCTGTTTTACTTCCCACACAATACAACAATGATAAATTCTTCAGAATAGAGACTTTTTATATTAACACCATCATCGTCACATTAATATCATCCAACTACAGACTTATGTAGAACTCATTTAACCTTCCATGTGTTATTTCTCTGGCTTTTCTAATTCAGCTGCTTGAGAAAGGGGCTGCCGCTCCGCAGTCGCAGATGCACGCCCTGCGCTGAAAGCATCCAGGGGAGAAGGGCTGGGAACCCCTGCTCTGGGAGCAGATGTGAGAAGCCATGTCTGGCCACGCAGGCCAGTTCTTTTTATGCCTTTTCTGTCCTTATTGCTTATGTAGATCACCTAACAGAAGGGCTGTTTTGAATGGTTTCATCCAACTAGCAAGCTAACCCTAAGTAACAAATACAACAATACATATACAACTGTACAGAATAAAAAATTAATGGTGTTAGAGAAGGATGATGCACAGAGACATTATGTGTGACACTGGGGAGGAAGTGGGGGTAAATGCGCATGGTTAATATGAAAAGATGTCAAAAAAAATGAAGCATAATAATAGTGCAATTTATCCTTGCTAAACGTACTGCGCTGTGCTATAATTAAATATGAAAACCTAAATTTATCTCTATGTTCGGCTGTCATTAACTTAACAGGGAGTGCACATGTTCTAATCTAATGGCTGATTTTTTTCTCCATGTGCAGCATATTAAAATGTATATTAGCCTCAAGGTGCATAAACACAAAATAATAGACCAAAGGTTTTGGCCTGTGGAGAAAAAAAATCCATGCTCAAAGGCCGTCAAGTAGCTGGTGATGCAGGGGAGACACTCACTTAGCCTCATTAAGCCAAAGCTCTCTTTTGCTTGTCTTTTGTTCTGCATGACAGCAGCCTCTTTGTTGTATAATAATTCATTCCAAGTTCGTTCCAAGCTACCGAAACTGGTGAACTGTGGCCATTTTAATGAGCAGTATTGGTGGTATGCATAATCTGCAAGCCACGTGGACCAGGCAATCACAGAGCACTGCAGCCAGCAAAATGAGATACTGTCGAAATCACAAATTTGTCAAGTTGTTTTTGGACAGGGTATTATAATAAGCACTAAAATATGCATCTTATTACTCTGCATCTGCCAGTCAAAGATCACTGTAATGAATGCATGCTGCAGGGTATGACCAGGCCGTTTCCCTAAGTAAAACAAACTGTAGAGTACAAAAAAAGAATTATGTATTTTTGGCAGTGCCTGGATTTTTTTTTTAAACCCTTTTGCATCAGGAGTTGGATTTTCCTGGCTTGATGTCCGCTGCCAGCAGTGAAAGCACTAAAACCGCCACAGCCAAGGAGTTAACGTGAATACTTTGTTTCTTAACAGCCACGTTTACCGGCTGTGAATATGAAACTTTAAACTCAGTGCTCGAAGCAAATTTAGCATACAGTACATATAAAACCCACAAAGATTAAACTACTTTAAATCCGCTTTAATAATCCTAGTTCCTTTTGTTTTACCCATTTCTACTGCAAATGGCTTCACTGTTAGGGAAGATACATTTAACGTAACAACCTGCAGACTCCGTGAGAAGCTGCACTGTAAATAATCACAACATAAACTTCCATAATAGCCCAGTTAGGAAAAAAAAATAAATGTTAGAGAGGTCCTTTTTTCTACAATTTGTTCAGGCCAGGGACTGCTCATAATCGCTTTAGGCTTGCAGACGCTGGGAGGGTCACTCATGGCAAGAAACATGGTAAGTGCGGTTTGCGCAGAGGGGTGCTCTGCTGGCGCTCCCCAAAACGCTACTGGTGATGCTCCAGAGGCCACCATCGGGGTCCCACCTGAAGCCACACCTGTGGAGACCTTTCATCACAGCAGGGGGGAAGATGAAAGACTGAGAGAGGGAAGCAGAAGGAAAGGACTTACCTCCTCATCTGCCTGCAGATGCTGGTTCAGATACGTTTCGTCAGAGCCTTATGTTCGGTCAACCCAACAAGCCTTTGTGGCCACAGTCCCTGAGCGTGCTGATGCACAGTTCCCATAATATCCCATAATACCCATAATATCACCAAGAGGTTCCTCGGTGAACACTGGCTTATACTTCAGAGGCTTTGCCCGGCTGAGAGCTGTATTTCAGGTGCAAGCCTTAGCTAACGGGAAAAAGGATCAAACAGCCTAAAATTACCCCCCCACACACTCCCGATTCTTCTTCAGAACTAGTGATGGCAACGTGGGAAAAAGTGTTCTTCATGAATGTTAATTTTTTCTTGCAATCTTTACACTACCACATGATAAGATGGTCCGTGTTTCAGGATATGGCCAGATATGTTCTGTCTTCTTGTCCTGGTTCTGGGAGGGACATGGTTAATTTTCACAAGGAGCTGGGACGGGACAGAGCCTGGCTGGCTGACCCAAACTAGCCAAAGGAGTATTCCATACTGTGTGGTGTCATGCTCAGTATAGAGCAGGGGGAGATGGGGGGGGCAGGAATCGCTGCTCGGGAGCAGGCTGGGCTTCAGGTTCCGGTGAGTGTGTGTCTGTACATGAATTGTGTTTGTATATTCCTTTAGCAGTACCGTTGTTTTTCCTTTGCTGTTCTGTTAAACTGCCTTTATCTCAACCCACAGGTTTTGCCTGTTTCCTGCAATATTCCCCCCACCCTGCTGCTGAGGGTGGGGGGACGAGGGAACGGCTGCGTTGTTCNAGGATATGGCCAGATATGTTCTGTCTTCTTGTCCTGGTTCTGGGAGGGACATGGTTAATTTTCACAAGGAGCTGGGACGGGACAGAGCCTGGCTGGCTGACCCAAACTAGCCAAAGGAGTATTCCATACCGTGTGGTGTCATGCTCAGTATAGAGCAGGGGGAGCTGGGGGGGGCATGAATCGCTGCTCGGGAGCAGGCTGGGCTTCAGGTTCCGGTGAGTGTGTGTCTGTACATGAATTGTGTTTGTATATTCCTTTAGCAGTACCGTTGTTTTTCCTTTGCTGTTCTGTTAAACTGCCTTTATCTCAACCCACAGGTTTTGCCTGTTTCCTGCAATATTCCCCCCACCCTGCTGCTGAGGGTGGGGGGACGAGGGAACGGCTGCGTTGTTCTTGTTGCCATCTGGGGCTAAACCACGACACTTCGTTATGCAGTACTGGAAATAAGGGGACATTTTTTACCATACTGGACATATTTGCTTTCCCAAACAAGGAGCACTTCAAAAAAATGAAGGGTGAAACCCTCTGCTCAGTGAAGGTAGTCAGAGGTCTTGAAGAATCTGAAGGCAGCCAAAACTTGCTGCATGCATTGCAATTGGTGTTCTTGGATGGCCAAGAGTTCACATTTTATTTATTTGTTTAATAGAAGAGCTAATTTCATATTTTGTATAAAATCTTGATGCTATAGCAAGGTTTTTTCTCTGCCATAAAAAAAGCTATTTAGATTTTACTGAAATCAAGTTATAATTTATCAGGTTTGTACTGTTCACAAGACTCAGTTTTCAGTACCCAGAGATACTTGAAGGAAGTGTGTATTTTAGTTTAATTTTGAATTCCACTCATTCAGAGAACAAAATCAGCAGCTTGATAAATTTAAAGTGATGAGAATTTTCACTGAAGTTCATACACTGTGTACGTTCAGGATCATTATCTTTCACCTGTCTGCTGGAAAAAACCCCACCTTCCATAAATGTGTTTTTATCAGATATGTTTTTAAGATTTTCAATACAGCACAACCTTAATAGTTGAGGAGGATCCACTATAAAAAACAGTTTGTTTGGGGTTTTGGGTATTTCTGGAATCAAGATGCTTAAATTCTTACTTTCTCTTCTTTTTAATTTTTTAACCTTTAGATGCAATCGAACAAACGCAAAAATTCTTGTACTGAAAGCAAGGTATGAAACATCCATATATGTTCACCTCTTCCTATAAGCCCACACCTACCAACTGAATACACTGACGTATTTTCAATGTTTAGTTACCTGCATGTATAGAGGCCACTGTGTTAAGCATTATTTTTATAGCTGACAGTAGGTGGAAGCTTACACAGAAAAGTACTATACCACTTCTTTGACCATCAGCTGACACCAGTGCATTTTGGGGACATAATCACTTCAGCTCTCTGGAGTAAGATCAGTGAACAACTAATAAGAGAGTCCTGCAATAAACAGACGAGGTGAGACAGTGACTACGCACAGGAGATCAAATTACACCTCTGGGGAATATTGTACCTTATCCAGATACCTAGTGAGAACAGTTATCTTTATTGCTCCTGGTCATTTATCTTCCTGAGCAACTCAGGAACATTACTTTAAAACACAATTCTGTTAATTTTGGATTATAAGGATACCACCTGTGCTCTCCTTCTCTCTTATGCAGCCACCCTAATAACTTTGGGTTGTAAGAGCATGCTCTACATCTTAACTGTCTGCCTGACTGCATCACGCACTTGATCTCAGTCCTAAATTCATGCTGAGGTAACTGTGCTTTCACTAAAGTTCTTCCTCAAGGGAGTCAGAGAGAAGCAGTGTGGTGTCATCATTACCTTGCCATTCTCTCATCTCAGTGTCGAGATCTGCAAGCTGAGATTATAGCTGAGACAAGCTGACAAGTTTTATTCCATGCATTTAATGGAAAGGTGATTCAGAGGTGATATTAATGACAGTCATCTGTGTCAAGGCTTCAAATGTCAGGTCCTCCCACAGAAAAAAAACACAACTAAATAAGCCACCAGAAAAGCAATGAGGAAGAAGCCCAGAAGACTGGCTTTGTCCACCTTTGTGACTCTGATGCAGCATCTATGCTAGGGCTGTCTTTGGAGTGGTTATGGATAAGGTTACAGCCACAGGAAAGAACGAATAAAATTGGTGGAGCTATGGAAAACAGCATCACCCGGTGACTGTAAGCCACAACTGAGGTTAGCATTTCTAAGCGAGAATCTCATTGCTATTACAGGCAGCGTAGCACCACAGGTCACATCTTGGACAATGGCAAGAATTGACTCCAGCAGCAACTGCTGTGTTAGCAAAAGGGAAAAAACTAGCACTATTGAAAGGACTACCAGAAAATATCTACTAGCTGGCTCAGAGATGATAAATTTAGGGTCTATATATGAAAAAATAGATTCTGCAACAGTGAAAAACAAAAACAGCACTCAAGTTTCCAAAATATTTTCCAGTGCTATGATGCTTCTCATATGTTAAAGGCTATAAATTATCAGATGAAAGTATTACTTTCATTAATGCAAAAGCATGAACAGGTACTAATCAACACGATTTTCTTTTTCAGCCAAAAGTTGATATGTTTGCTATTAAACTGCTTATTATATTACACTATTTAGCACAGTATTTTTAGTATTCTATTTAGGAAGGAAATTATTGTGATAAATGTAAGAACTGACAGTGATAACTGTTCAGTTTGTCATTTATCTCATCACTGCATGGCAAGACAGCTTCAGCTTGATGTCAGGTGTACCACTGAGAAGAAAGTATTTCTCTTTTAGTTTACTTTGGTCATCAAATATGACAATATTTCACGACAAAACTCTCCTGTGTCACTCTCCTGTGGCAACACTGCACTCAGCATCTGCTCGATGCTGAAACCAGGAAAGAAAATAAATTACCAAAACAATAGTGCACTGCTATATAAAAATATGGACATTAACATTCAATATTGCACTGTAAATCACAACAGATGCTGTTATGAACATACTTAGCTGGGCATAGGACCAGTCCTAACTGTAATATATTAAAAACTGGGAGAAGCTCAATGAATTTGTATACAATCAGAAGGCAAGTGGCTCTTGATGCTGTCGAAAATAATTCTTGTCCCTCAGTTCCTTCTCGTTAATTGCCAAATGCCTGAACTTCTTATCCCGGTGATTCTATATGAAAATTAAGAGGAATTTTGTAACAAAATGGCTGATGATTCCTTTATATTATTACATTTACTGTAACAAAACCACAACATCTCAAAATTAGCATCTTCACTTTTTTTTTTTTTTAATGCAAAAGTTCATCAGTATTTGCTATTTAGTTTCTCATGGGGTCTTACTGAAGAAACTGCATTTCATCTCACAGTAATACCAAGACAAACTTGGACGCCTCCTTGTAAGGTTTTTAAATCATAATGCCGGACTTTGGCTTTCACATTTTTCTCCACGTATAACATATATATTCCTACACATTACTTTTATGGATGAGAACGTACACATCACACCAACAGGCTATGTCCTCTTTGTCAAATAGAGAGCAATGGCAAGCTTTTTAGTGAATTTATTTTAGAAAGAGAATCAGAAGTGTGTGTTATGACTTGCTGCCAAGCAAGCTAGATATTTGTGTTTGAATCTAGATGAAACTACAGTACTTAACTAAATTTACTAGGCACAAGTACATGAAATCCAATATTGATAATAATTTATGAAGGTAAGAATACTGATTCCTATAATACTGCAAACTTAGTTTATGATAACATAATTAGTTACACTAATAACACTGCTTAGGCACAGTCTTGCTAATTATGATATTATAAATATTAATGATATCAAGCCTTTGTATTTGATTGCCCCTAGTAGGATCATTTATCATGGTATTTCTTTTACACGTGCTGTATTATTTTTCTTCTTTTTTCCGTGAATGTTCATTCCTGGACTAACAGCCATCCTGAGCTTATGCCTAAAATATATCACTCCCTTATCAATGATGCAGCCTGGTTAACTTTATATGTTATTATTTAGTAGCAATGATCCAATGATATAATTCAGTGCTAAGGGCAATCAAATACACAATCAGTTATATTCTGTGTGCCTTGTTCCTTGTCAATGTCTAACAGAGCCAGGCAGACAAGATTACATAGGGCTTTGTTTTTCATTCTTTTTCATGTGACCTGTTTCAAGTTAAGATTCTTTTGAATTATTAAATGCTTCCTTAAAGCATCTTTTCATGCTACCTTTTTAAAGTTAATTATTGATGTAGTGACAAGAGGAAAAGACTAAGAATTATAATTTTTTTTTTCTCATCCAAAGGACAGGAGAAACATCTTTGACAATGGTTGTCTGTTTAGTAAAATACAAAGGTAATACAAAGATAGAACACTGAACGCAGCTTTAAAGAATTACAACAAATCTCTGTTACGTGAGTTGGAAATGCTGTGTATGTTTCTACAGGTGTTAAAGGAAGTACGTATAGATATAACCCTTTGAGCCTGGTTTAACTGCTTAACATAAGTAGATGAAAATGAAACTGCTTATATCTTGTTTTATTTTTAAGCAGCGTATTATCCAGAGCTTTAGGAATAGGATTGTCTTTTCTCCTGGAAGGTAATGTTATAATTTTCAGAGCTCCACAGAGAACAACAACAATCTAGGAGTCTCTAATCTCCTGCTAAATCCAGCTCCAGTCATCAGCAACGATAAGCAGAGATTTGGAGGCGTTTGACACTCCAAATCCTATTCTTTTGTAATTCTGTACTTTTTACAACATTTTCAACAGCGTTATATCAGATTTCTGGAAGGATAATCAATAGGCATGATGTATAACTGAAATCAGCCTTCAAAGTGATCCCCTCTAGTAACCAGAAACAAAAGCTCAGCCTCCCTGCTGTGCAGGTATTTTGCTTAGAGCAGTAGGCAGCGGGGCATCAGTAGGAAGCCAGTTACACCTCCCTGCTTTTCAGCATGGATCAGCCAGTGCCCTGGCGGAGGGGTGAGCAGGCGGCTGCAAACCCATTGCACCTGGCAAAAATCTCCAAAGATGCCTTTGTAGCAGGGAACTACTAGAGCAGAGAGGAAAGACAGTCCAGAGGTCAGGATTTCAGAGAGACCCCAGTTTACATTCCTATTCCACCACAAACTTTCTAGGTTTAAATGATTTTGTGCAAATTATTCAGCGTCACTCTTCCTTACCCGAAACTTCCCTGCCTTGCAGAGCTTTTGGGAGTCATCACACATGAAAGACCGTAAGATGCTCGGGTACAAGGATTGAAGGGCCACACCTACCTGATCTAAACTAAAAGCTGGTTTGTGACAAGTTTTCTCTGCTGGTCATGTCCAGTGCTAAGGGGCTTTCACGTCTCCGGAATGTTGCACCCTGGTGGGAACACTTAGGAACTTCTAGCACAATATTAATATAAATCTGAATCGAGTTGAGTTTCATTAAAACAAGCAGTTCCAGAACTTGTTCCAGTGTATTTGTAATTTTACATCCTACATTTTCTTTAAAGATGTGACATTATGAATCAAGTATAGAGATCATATTTATAGTAAAAATGTTATCTCATATAAAGTCATTTCAACTTTGTCTTCTTAAGCTGCCTTCAGATATTTATTAATACCCAGACGGAGAAAGACTTGGCAACTAATTGTGACAGCAGCAGCGGTTAACCCAGTAGGCAACAGAAACTGCATACAATGATTATGGAATTACATTCAAAGCCAAGACATAGTGTCAATATACAGGAATGGCAATGAAACAACATACCTTTCCCATCAGATCAGCAATTCTAGGTACTGGTTTTCCTTTCTGATGGCGCATGGTTGCAGGACTCTGTCCATTCCAGTCTTCAAGTTCCTCAATGCTTTTCAAGTAAAGAAGAGCTCGCAGTCCAGTGCAGTAGTCATCAATAACAGTGAAATCTTGATTCTGGATTGCACTGCACACCTAAGAAATGTCAGTTATCAGCGACATGCTGGCAGAGAAGCATATGGAATTAACAAGCTGTTTAGACTTACTGATTATCAGATGACCCTTCCTGCAAGTTCACTGGGAAAGAACTACAAGAATTCAGGATATTAACCGGCTGCTTAATCCTATGTCATGATACCACCACTGCAGTTCAGGAAAAAAAGGACTCAGTAACAATAGCTATGCTTAGGTTCCCTAATGGCAGCTCTTAGACCAGACCTGAAGGCTGCTCAGAAGTGAGCCTGTGAGCCCAGCCCCAAGTGTGCCTTCCGGGGCGCTGATGTTGAGGATGCCAAGCACACTGGCAAAGCACCAGCGATGCTCAGACCTTTGCCTGCAGACAAACAGCAGTATTCCCCAGCCTGCTCTGCTCTGGAAGCACAGACATATTCAGTTAGGTCTCAGTCAAGCAAATCGCAGAACTACAGACTTGCTGAGTTTGCAAGTCATCTCTAGAGAGTGTCTTGTCCAACCTCCCAGCTCAGAGAAGGGGCAACTAGAGGAGGCTACCCAAGACCATATCCAGTCGGGGTTTGAATACCTCCAAAGACAGAGACTACACAACCTCTCTGGGGAAGCTGGTCCAGTGTTCAATCTCCCTTGCAGCTTTTTCTTGTATTTGAATGGAATTTCCTGTGTTCCAGTTTGTGTCCATTGCCTCTTGTCCTTTCACTGGCTACCTGAGAAGAAGCTGGCTCCAATAAAAGTGTCTCAGCAAACAGCCCCCATTAAGCTGACCTGCTAGTATGGGTGAGCATCGCCAGGCACGGAACAGAACGGTCCCCTTCCACTCATCACCATTTGCCATTTAGTGGTACTGGGAGGCCAGGCCACTTCATTTTAGATACTTTAGAAACACAGATAGCAATACAGCTTTATAGACACATAAAGCAATGATCCCTAACCTGCAGAGCTTAACATGTAAACATAAAACTACTGACAGCAGTCTGTAGTCTGACCATCTACACAGATTCTTCTGGGCCACTTTGTGGATATCAACTCAGATTTAAACCCACAGAGATCTCAACCAAACTGACAAGTGAATAAAAAATCCGACTCTTCTCTGAACACCTTCTCATTAGCTAAACTCTAATCATCCATCAGTGACAAGGTGCAGGGTTGGTTGAGTACCATTAATTGTCAGTCCCTGGAAATGCTCTAAAATTCCAGATGTGTCAATGTTTTCAGCATCTGATTCAGCTTTTATTCTAAAAGTTGAAAGGAATGCTCGTGATAATACCTACACTTACATATACACAAAATGAACACAACAAATAGCCAGCTATTCTAGAACACGAATGTGTGCACACTCATAAAGACATCCACATTCCTTGGACATGAAAACGCACCTTGTATCATAATTGACATTGATACTTAAAAAATATAGGAAATATATAATTGTCTTTCACATCAGAAATGATAATACAACTTGCAATTCTGAAGACAGGTGCACATCACATTGTAAAATACCATACACTACAGATGTACATGGAAAAAATAAAGGCAAACTATAAAATACACACAAGAACATTTTCTATGCTGCACATTTACATTACACAAAGTCTGTTTCTCTGGAGAAACAGTGTGGGCATTAATTAGGTCTGTTACGCCTTCCATAGACTTCAAGACTTTTTTTTTACTGAACAATTATAGAGAACATCGTAATAATTTCCTGTACAGGTTGTTTAACTGGAAAACTCAATGGATGCTTATTTAAACCTTTTTGTTCACCAAGGGGTTATCGATTTTTTTAGTGCATGGGTAACACTTTTTTTAGCTATTCTTAAAAATACTAAAACTGCAAAAAAATAGAGTTAAAAGCCATGTCACGTCACTTGAAACAAATTCAAGCACTGTTGTCAAAATCCTGAAATATTTTGACAGGATGTATACACATGAGATACACTGGAGGATACCTGTAATAACCTTATAAATAAAGAGGCTTTTACGGTTTTCCATTTTGCGGCGTAGTGTTATGAACTGCAATAATATAAAAATGTGCAGAAGATGATATCACACTAAGAGCTAACATCTGACCCCTGTGAGTCTACGTACAGTGCACTTTTTACCTTCCCTGGAAAGCCAAGTAGGCTCCAGAACCGAAGGCAAAATGTGATTTTTAAAGAAAAATGTAAATCTCTGGACTAAAGAAAAATATTATCCAAAATGAAGAGACTTAGAAATGGAATTAGGGAGTAGTTTCAGAAGATCCTCTATAGACTCCTACTTCTATAGGAGCCTTATGGCTATGGTGTCCAATGGTGCAGATAATTAACCAAAGACATGCCTTTCACTGATTTCACTGTGATAAAAGCAAGTGTTTATGTTATGGGCTTTCCTAGAACATGAGAGATTCAAACATTAACACGTACAAAATAAACAGAAATAGTTTTTTCCATGTTTTTGGCGAACTTGAAAACATTCAGAGCTTCAAAATTTCTTACGTTGCACATATCAGATGGTGAGACTTTTGTTTTAGGCTTGCAGTATCTTCCATGAATCAACGTAGAAACCTTTGCTGCATTTTAAAAGGTGGTGAACAAAGTCAAGATAAAAGGTCACCCTGACCCATCAGCCATGACAATTTCTACACCAGAGAGAGAGGTTTTTAGCATCATACCTGGCTGCCTCTGAATCACCAGTTTAAATGACACTGTGCCTTCTTCTCAGCACAAGTGTCAGGGCAATAGACCAGGTAAGGCTCAAACTCATGCATCCGGAAAAATCGCAGGAGAACTGAACCAACCCATCTCCACACATCATTAATGCCCCCGCTTTGCTCCCGCTGCTTGCACTGGGAATAGGTATGCTTCCCCTCCCTTGCAAAGCTAAACGATGAGCACCCTCTTCTGCTGGTATCTTATTTTCTAGGGGGGGGGAAGGGCAGGAAGAGCAGCCCTGTTTCACCTGAAACATTTCGGTGGAAAGTAGCTTTTTCTTCTCTGGGAGAGACAGCCCCTGTGAGCAACCTCTGGGACCAAGTGCAGCCCAGATGACAATGAAGCTGTTAGCTGTCCTGCTGACGTGTGCTGCCCAGCTGTCGTGCTTGTGTTTGTCTCTAGCTTTGGACTAGAACTTGGGCTAGAAGAGAAAGGTGCTTCCTTTTTCCTGCTTAGAAAGGTAGTGTGTATTATTCATACTGCACAAATATAAAAGGGAGAAAATTTTGCAAAAGCTTGGTTTAACTGCATCGCCGGGCTCTGCCTTGGCAGTAAAACTGCTACGGTTTCATTTTTAACATCTGACCTCCTCCCCTTTTCCCCAGATCCAGACTCCAATGATTGCCCATTATGTCCCAAAAGAGACAAGCAGGCCAACACGCTATGCATGATCAATTATATAGTGTGCTCAGTATTCTGAAATCTAAAACTGTTCACAGAATAAGCTGCAACTGTAGGTTACAATTCTAATCCATACAGACATGCCTGAGATACTAAAAGACACAATGCCTGCTTTGCTGCTGGTAAATCAAACATCCACCAAATGATCTCATTGCGGAATGGGGATACGAAATGAATCACAGGCTAAGGCTCTAAGTAAAGCTGTTCTGCAAAATGCAATGATGGGAGAGACATGCAAAGGTCTCTGCTGATGTCTTGCATGAGAAACGACCTGTCTGCTCTATTACTAAATAAACATAAATACTGAGTGTAACTTTGTCACAGGATCTAGAACCATTACAAATCTTAATTGAGGACCTGGAGTAAATTGGATTATTATTGTGTAAAAAGAATTTTGCAGGTTATACAATTGCTATTAATCATTCACATCAATCTGAAACTTTTAGTTTATGTATTTTGAAGGAAAAGTTCATTATTGGTGACAGGTACCACCACATCAGTTATAAAACATTGTAAACGCCTTTGCTTTTAGCAGAATAATTACACCACAAAGAGAGACCGATTTCTGAAGTCTTTGCTGAGACAAATCCCCTGTACCATTTACTGAGAGCTCTGTCTGCGTAAGACCTTTTAGTTTTTGTCCATAGGCTATATTTCTAGGAGCAATGGGAAAAATACCCAGGCATTCCGTTTTATTTTTGTTTTGCTCTCTGCAAAAAAAGGATGTGGTTCCTGTCCAAACCTTGGCACATCCTGGGGGACTGTGTGGAAGACCTGTGCAATCCATGCAGAACCTGGACAAAGCAGCTGAGGCCTTTGCAGCCAGATCACCCACTAATGCAATTCCTACCCAGAGCTGTCCTAGCGTCTTCTCATCAGAGGATGCTGCAGAGGAGAAAATATTTTCTGTAATATTAGAAAGAGGAAACAATGCACTCCTCTTCAGACATTACTCTGTCCTAGCTCTCTTACCCTACCACCTTCAGTTTTTACATAAACTCATTCTTATGCGGTGAAATCCCAGTTGAATAGGTGATGGTGGGGAAGATGGTGCCAAAAATGGACCCCAGTCCCCACCTGCATTCTTTCTATTCCATCAGTAGCAGGGATTCCAGCAGAAGTGGCAAAGGAGATGCAGATGTAGACAGGTTTGTATCAGTTTTTCCCTACACCACACAGAGGTAGTGTGTCTGTAATCTCATGTACTGCTAGTTCACTGCAAAAGGCTGCAGCAGGTCAGAGAATCTATCCTGTTTAATAACGTGTTGCTTTGCAAGATGTCTAAGTATTCTTGGTGTGACTAGATCTGTAAGAACAAGAATGTTGCAGTGTCTGGCAGCAGTTGTGCTTCCTGCTTGAAATTGTCTCAAAGCACTATTAAAACCCTTTGCCAACAATGAATTTGTGGTAGAAGACAATAGCTTGGAGAAAATCTTAATTTTTACAACCCTCCAAAATATATGTTTCTCTCTTCAGAATATGGGTGTGAAATAATTGTCATTTTTATGAAAACAGAAGTAACAGTAAGGAAGCAGATGGGTGGCAGTGATACAGTCTAGAGGGAAGAAGACTGATGGGTATATATTTGTATATACAAATGCAAATCTCATCGCTTGACTGTGCTACCATATTAGTTTCCATTTGTTGTAACTGTACAGCATCAAAGCAGTGATGTCCCCATATATTGCATTTAGTGGTAATGTAACGGACTACCAAAAAAAAAAATCAAAGTGAGAGTTTCTAAGTAGTTTCCTGGCAATTGAGACAGCAGGCTCTTTCATCTGCGCTGTAACTGTGGCAGTGCATTGATTTAAACTCCTTCTGAGCTCTCAAATGCTTTTATATTCTTAGGTCTTGCTGGCTGCTTTCTTTTTGCTTTTTTTTCCCCCCTTCAAATGATAAAATTCTAGCATTTAGCAGAATGCCATCTTGCTTCCTCAGAAGACAGAGACTTATTTCAGCTTTGGTTCTAAACTGCATAGGATCTCTAAATAAAATAGCTCTCAAAATGCCATCCGATTAGGAAATTGGCCTTTGACTTCACAGTTTCTAATATTCTTGCCACAGCAAGAGGATAAACAACTATTATTCCTCTGAGATACCTGTGAGAGGTTTTACAATGGATTAACAATTTTGCTTTTCCATTAATTTGGTTGACTTCCTTTGAAATATTTTTACTGATATGCCCAAATGGTAAGCAAAAGATTTACTGTTTTGATTTTATATTAGAATATATTTTCAATTTTAGTATTATTTATCATCTTTTTATAGAAGTTTTCTTTTTCTATTAAAAATTCTTCCTGATAAGTATTGAAGACATAAATCCACCTTCCCGTTCGAGAAACATTTATGAATGACCCTAAGCTGTTTTTCAATGTATAGTTGAGGCTACTGCTTTTTTGATTAGTGTCTATTGATTAAGATTCTGGTGGAAAAAGACTGAAATCATAAACAAATGCAAGGTGCTTCAGGAAGGATTCTATTTGTGCCCATCTGGGTATCCATATGAATTGACAACCTTACGAAAATTGATTTTATTGTAGTGGGCAAGAGCATGATTATAATCTGGGTAAGGCATAAATACAATTCAAAATTTATTCTCAAAAGGCAACTAGCAAAAGTTGACTCAACTAAAGGGAGATCTTCC
Organism: Rhinoptilus africanus; assembly: GCA_013400135.1. Lineage (NCBI taxonomy): Eukaryota > Metazoa > Chordata > Aves > Charadriiformes > Glareolidae > Rhinoptilus > Rhinoptilus africanus. The sequence continues at coordinate 938,505 of VXBO01000174.1, read as the reverse complement.
TGGGCCGTGCAATCTTTATGCTGCATAGCTTTTACCTATGGAAATTAAAAAGTATGTTGCCTAGCCCCTGTACAATGATATAGATGTGCCCAGATCTACAAAGTGAAAAGCAGCATTCATTGTTTGACACAGCACTCATAATAATGTAGCAAGAGCTGCGATGTGAGAGTAAGCAGACAAAATCTCCTCTGAGAGGGGCTTCTGTGCTTACAGTCTTCAGGAGACCAATGTCTATGGAAAGGCTGACTGTATAACCGGTGCCTCCTCCTCCCGTCTCTTTCAATGCTGGCTTACCAGTACATTAAATGCATAGCCTACATTATCCTTTCTATCAGCAATTATTACTTTTGCTAGAGGGCTGAAGGATTAAGAACATTAGGGGAAGCAGATTATCAGACAATGCGGTGCGCTCTCCAGAAAAAACCCAAGATTCTTTGTTTTAAAGAACAAATTTGTAAGTAAGAAAAAGCTTCCCAAATATTGATACAGTACAGATGGAATGATTTGATTCATTCACGTTAGCTACTTAAATGACTCTAGAGATATAGGTTAGCAGATGGGATGTTACTTAACAAGGCTTCAGATACTGGATCAAGATGCAAAACTGATTTGGATGATAGCTGATAGCCTTTTTAAAACATTAGAATTGAGCTAATATACATGAACTAATGAACTACTATTTGTTCCAACGTCTAGTATAGCTTTCAGAAAGCAGTTTGAAGGACTCAAATATTACATCTATGAATTGTCTGAATTGTGGGAAAAAAATCCACATCCTTTTTTTACTGAGTCCTAGGCGTAAAGTCCTAATGAGCCAAGGGCTTACTAGTGACACTTGAGAGGCAACACATAGAAGAAAGATTCAAAGATACTAACAACTCCGGGCTCTGCAGAGTAGGCAGCCATTCGCATAGGGCTAAAGAAATCTACATTAAAAAATGACTGGATGGTTTGATGTCATGTGCGTGTCAGTAATGAAGTATTGCAGTAATTTTGTTATACCTCAAGTGAGTTCATCAGAGAAGCTTGAGGAAAAGTATCACTCTAATCAGAAATACAGGCTAATGTCAGCAAATACTGGAGCTCAAAATGAGTTAAAAGGAGAAGGTCTCCAGACAAGCTTGCGGGATATGAGCTCTATCTTCTGTACAGCTTGGATCCTTTCTATAACAGGACAACATTAATGCTGAGGTGGTGTTGAGCAGAGCTGAGCTGACATTTAGGGAGCACTGAGGCAGGGACCACAGGCAAAGAAATAAGGATGCAGTAGTTGGGCAGCAAGAAGAGCCACACAGCTTGTGTTGAAGCCGCAGCAGCTTCCCGAGACAGGCTGTCATGAAAACTCTTCACAGCACCAAGGTGACAGTTACTACCGCTGGCACAGAGTCCCCATATACCTGATTTTTGGGGGTGAAAAACAGACCTTTTTCCTGTATTGCACTCCAACAACCTTGGGCAACTGTGAGTGGCCAACAATACGGAGAAGAAAGTATAGAATCCATTAGTCACTTACCAGAGGAGGGCACGGCAGGAGATAAGAGCACTGTAAGGGATTCTTTAGGAATGTTATCCGATGCATTAATTCCTAGCCTACTCAAATGTATTTTTCCTCCCCTTAAGTTCTTCTCTGCCAATTAATGTATCTTTGATCTAAATAGCTAAACTGAGTCTTCGCGAGTGGGAAACTGGGACTTATCAAGGGACCCTGAACGATGCAATTTTGTATCCTGTGTCTTTGAGAGGGGAAATGCAGAAGAAATCAAGGATTTTCAGAAGGCTCCCGGAGGTAATTGTGGGGTTTTTTTCCTCCCTGTCAACCACCCCTAGAGGAATGGTTATATTTCCTTATCTCGCTAAAGCATTCTGTCAGTTCTTGGAACTACAAAGTGGACCTTTATGCAGTAGGTGGGCACACACACTGATAAAAGTGCTGATCATGATCATTTTTCCTAAGAAAACAAATGTGATTCCACATGCCTTCAGCATTGAGGAGTGTGGGAAACAGCCTCATAATCAGCCATCTATAGCAAATTGTATCATTGTACTGTAGATCTACAAAATGAAAGATATCTTTGAAAGCAGATGAGTTAACTCCCCTGTGTAAACAGTCCAATCACACATAGAGGCTCTACAACTATCTTTAAATATATGTTGAGTATCACTTCATATTTCATTTATTAACATCCAAAGGTCTTGCCTCTCTCTTATAAGTGCTGTTGTGGAAAATGAAATCCTTCAGTTCTCCCAGCGGTTCTGCAGCTGCTGGTACAGCATCAGCAGCTGTGCCAGGTAGATGTAGATTTACTCGACCCACTTCCACGAGCTGTATCCTCCAGCTCCTCCAAAGACATTTCTAAAGCAGATACCAGTTAAGTCCCTCAGAACTGGTGATTTGATGCTATAAGTCACCAAGTAACATAACACATCGACTCAGAAGTTAGTGTTTTTAGGATTTTGTCTTCTGAGAGATAACGAACAGAAACACCATCCTCTCTGCAGTGGAGTTGGTCTGTTATTCCACTTTTGGAAAGGTCTATTTGTCAGGAGTGATCGTGGTTCTAGGAAAACACACTTTTTAGAAAAGAACTGTATACTGCAAAATGTGTGGAAAAGAGTTCCAGAATTACCAATATCTGCTGTTTGACAACATGGAATGCAACGGCTCCATTTAATTTGAAAATGTCTGTTTTGCAATCCAAGTTAATTGGAATGAAAAGGTCAAAACTAAAATACATTGCAAAATGACTGAAGCAACAAATTGATTCACCCAAATAAGTTTTTTTTTTTCTTTAAATGTGTTAATTCCACACATTTTTAGAATTCTGATTATCAGTTTAAACTGGAAAACTTTTCTATCCTTAAACTTCCCTGTAACAGAATAACTATTTCCCGATCACTCAGGTTCATTAATGCCTAATGGATCCAGGGTAAAGCTTCAGCATTCTTCATCCCAGGACACACTGAACCAGACGCAGCAGGGACTTGAACCCAGATCTATTTTGATTAAATGAAATTTGTCAATGAAAAACAGTTTCCTCAAAGAAGTTTTCAACAAACTCTAATGAGAACCATCCACTGAGGGACATCCTCCTGTGACCAGAATTTTGAAAGCTGCAGACCTCTCAAAATCAAACAGAAAAGCAATTTTTCCATTTTGGAACCTCAGTTCAGTCCTGCAATGATTAACCCCTCATCCTTGTGAGTCTTTCCCTCTAGTAGTCTCACATTTTATTTCAGCTGAAATTACTTTCATCCTTTATCAGCTTGCCTGTACGAATTTGTGCAGCAGCTGCTGTGTCCACTGAAGAGTGAGATTCATGTGAACAAAATAGTTCTGACCCTCTGAGTCCTTCGTGTCTGAGATAAAAACCCACTTCCACATTTCCTTAGGGATTGTTTTACCTATCTCTGTCCAAATAATAAATATCATCAAGAAAAGCAGCGACATAACTCAGATATTGAAGGAAGTTAAACCTTTTCTTAAACATTCTGCCAGCTTCAGAAAAATGGTTTCTCTGTTTTTTTTTCTTTCATTCAAATTGCATGGATAAAAGGACTTCTCGCCAGACAGATCAAGCTGTGTCAGGGGGCTTGTGTTGTAGCAGGAAAAAAAACTTCAAAAAGGCATCAGGGCTCATATTCCCAGATTGCTCCCTCCTTCATGGGCAGAAAAAACGTTTTTTCTACCATTGGGAAAACCAGTAGATTGGTCACTGAACTCCAGCTAGCCCCGCACCGAGCCTGAGCCGAGCTGCACGGCAGCGCACGCTTGTGCCAACATGGGCTCCAGGACCGTGCTGCCCTGAGCACTGCCTCCTCCACCGCTTGCTCTCCCTCTCTTCCTTTCACTGCCAGCTACAGCCTCTGACGGAAAGATCAACGGAGCTGCTACGATACAGAAAGGAAAATGTCTTAACATGCGTATTTTCTTTGTATGACCGATAATGTTTCCGAGAAAAACTTCTCTGACGGCAGAGCTTTGCAATCCTGAGTGGTTTAAGTTTTCCCTTTTTGGAAAAAAAAAGTCCTCTGTAGTTATAATATGTATAATTTAGAACAAAATACAGGAAATTCCCTAAGTAATTATTGGAAATGACAGTAATGAAAAAAGAAACTTAGTATTTTCCTCTGTACTTATCCTTCCTTCTATTTACATTTTCAACATCCAACAAGGAGCTGGGTACATTTTCAGACTCAATTTCCAGTCACCTCCACACTGGTACACAAGGGGAACTCTGTCTACAGCAGAGCTAGCTTCGTGTCTGAAAGCAACCTGAGCAACTTGCCCATAATTTCTTCAACACTTAATTAGCCCTCTTTTGAAGAGCCATCTCTGTGTTGCTTTTACTTTGTAAACTTTTAAACAATATTCACTTGATGTCAATTCACATCATGTTCATATAAGATAGTGACAGTACAAATCCTCATCAGCAGTGTGAATCCACAGGAAAAAATAGGTGCAGCAGTACGGGGGTTTGGAAAGAGCAGCAGTATTGTGGATCCTTGGAAGAGATGGAGAAAGCATGTTATCAAAGGAATTACTCTTCACATCTCCTCAACCCTTAAAGTCCCTATGTCACCAGCCCCCGGGAAGCAGGGTAGATGCCTGGGCAGAAGAGGAAAGAGAAGCAAGCTCAGTGTCCCCAGGTATAAGAGCAGAGAACAAATCCTCTGCAGAGGCTGGGAGTGACTTTTATAGGACAGCATTTGAGCTGACGCTCAATTGAGACCTAATTGTTATTAAACAATTATTACCATTCAGTGATAGTTAAACCTACTTTGCATGAGAATCCATTATAAGAATGACAAATAGCAGTTTTTATGGAATGAGCTTGAATTCATTCTTACAAATTTATGAAATAACAATCCTATCTATGCAGACCTCATTTACTAGCTGGTGAAATGAGCAGAAATAAAGGAAAGCTAATAGATAAATCCCCTAAGCAGCTCCAAATAAAATGTAAAACTACTGCAAAACTGCAGAAAATAAAAGGCATTATTAGCTTAGAGTTTATTCCGTAACTTTACAATGTGCTGATTTGAATAGGGCAACTTTTCATTAAAAGTAGCAAGATAATAAAAGTAAAAATCAATAATGAAAACCTATTTTAACTTGGTATTTTTTTCCTACTATAACCAAAAAACTTTCTAGATTGTTTTTGTTTGACAAATTCCGATTTACTTTAAGAGGAATTTTCAAAGAAAATTCTCACTATCAATTAGCAATTTCCATCCCAAGTATCTGTAATGGGGCAAGAGCGGAAGTCCTCTAATGACCTTTTTTTTTTATTAGCAAAGAAAGACAGACAGTTGAGAATAGGCTGAGGTTCTGTAATAAGCACTGAGCTAAGAAAAAAGCAGAAAATAATGAAATGTTTATCAGAACAGATCGCTTGAGTATCTCTGTCCCAACTCTTCTCCCTCTTTCACATTCGTTTTTCTTTTGATTTTATGTCGACGTGTTCAAACAGCACTTTGTTCCCTCTTTTGTTTCTGCATGTACTGTAAATTTCAGCTCTGCAGAGAAGGGCCACTCCACTCAGTACTGCATCCATTGAAGACATTTTTAAGCGCGCTGCTCTGTGAGCAGTGGAGCTAATGATAACTGGCTTCCAGCAGCTCTGTGTCTCCTGGTTGGGTTCTCTGACGTCTAATAAGGTGTGACTGCCAATTAAAGCCTTTCCTGTGGCTGACACAGTCCTAACAGTGCTGTCCCATGTGGATTCTCAGAGGTCTGATAAAGGTGAGCTCATAGCGTGCTCACACTTACTGTGAAGGAATGCAGGTATGCTCTCTCTTCTGCCTGACTTTTTTGTTTTCTCAAAACTTGTTATAGCAAAATACTTTCTATCTTCCCCCAAATTTCAGTGAAAATGGCTACAAAGCTCAAATGTGACTGAGAATACTCAGAAGAACATACAAACACATATCGAGTTTCTTCAGGAATATGGATAAAAATTGCTATTTCTACATGAGACTACATTTATCTCAACCAAAGGACTTAGATCTGAAAAGTAGTTTTGTCTTAAGTGGTACTCTTTTTTTGCTTAAAATTGTTGGTGGATGTAAAAAGCCACCCCTTGAGTCTCATCTTGTATTATTTTGGTGGCCTGCCGCTGCGTCCAGCAATCTGTGCTTCACTCACCAATTTAATTGGTGAGCGAAGAATTAGCTCCAACATCTTAACTTCTCTCTGTCGTAGACAGCTTGGTGCAGACAGGTTTGTTCTTCTACCCCCTGAGCCACAGCCTGCGTCAGAAACTCTGTGGTGTCCAGCTGGTGCCAAAGTGTGCCTGTTCTCGGGCTTGTCGGCCCGTGCAGTGCCCTCCGACTGGCTCAAAGCAAAGCCTTCAGCCTCTGTTCCCCTCATGCACTGGTGTAATGATGGGCTGGGGACAGAAGAAAGGTGGGCTCTCGTCAAGTCCAAGCAGGAGAAGCCCAGCCTTCCTCTGCCACGCTGACGGCACCCTGTGGTTAAGACTTGCAGACACCGACCCGACTTCATTCTCCTCGCACAGAACTGAGATTAGACACAAGGAAACTGAGCCTTTTCTCAGTGATTCAAAATTACTGCTATTCATTGCAAGACAAAATAAATTTTTTTCCAAGTGAAATCAGTATAAACTTAACCCGGAATTGTAAAACATAGGGGCTGTTCCACCACCACCCTGCTCTGTCACTCCCATGATTTCAATCTCTTTTAGTTTTTCACACTCTGCCACATTAAATGGCATAAACAATCCTTCCTGGATGAGAATTTTTTGCCTCATCTAGTCCTCGTTTAACTCAGGTATCAGTGTCTTCACTGACTTGAACAGACACTGAGATAGGCTTAAAAGAACACTAATTCCAGCTGTCTACTTTACAGTTTTGTAGCCATAAAAAACCATAGAGAAATTACATCAAGTACCTTGATGAAAATAAAAAATATTAAATGGTGAAAAATATGATAAATTATTACAGCATAGATATACTTCATGGTGTTTGGGGTTTGTTTTTTGGGTTTTTTTGAGTTTGGGGTGGAGAAAATGGTAGCATCTAAACATTAAGATGTAACATGATGTTTATGAAATGGTATTTCTTCCCCTGTCTTTTCAGTGATTATATTTTCAGAGCCTTGCTTTTATTTCCTGACACCGAGGGCATTTTATACCATGTAGAAGGGTTCCTCACAGGGTTTCACATTTGCACAAATACAATAACAACGCTCCCTCATAGTTCGAGTCCCACTATTTTGTGATGGAAAAGCTTGTTTATCCACACACAAAGGGCCATCCTGCTGTTATAAAAATCCCTCAGCTAAATGCTTCAGTAAAAAGTCTGCTGAAGAAAAAATAAAAATCAAACTGTACTGAATCCCTTGAGACACTGGCTCCAAAGAGGTACCTACAAGAATGCTCCGTGAAAATGTTACAAAACCCACACGTAGTCTCATATAAACAACCGCGTTCTGTGTTGGAGGGAGATCTTGCAGAGGCTGAAAACATCCCCATTGCTTTCCTAACATGGTCTGTCATACTGCTAGAATGGTTTTGCTCTTTCTCAGATCCCTGAGGTCTCACAGACAACTGGTGCAGGGCAGAAGAGGGCATGGGGCAGATCCAGCATCACGGCGACTCTGCCTGTGAGGTGGGGTATATTCCCACCTTATTCCCTTGCCTGAGATAAGGAGGGTGATGGCACAAGGTCCAGAGGCAGCAGATGTCCATGGGCTCATCCAGTGAGGACGAGCAATGCCTGTAGGAACAGGAGTGCAAGGTACTACATCCCATCCAGGGCAAGTGTGAGGCAGAGGTAGGTGAAGGTGGGTCTTAAACAGGGCTTGGGGCAAAGCTACAGGCTGCCCAGCTGGGAAGCAGCATTATATGGGTGGATTTTAAATCACTGCTATGTAGAGAGCCTTACAGACACCCACGATGGAGCAATGGGGGACACGTGTAACCTCCATACTTTGTAAGAAAAGAAATTTGAAAAGGAACCCATATTCTTTACACGTTAATGACTAATATTCAAGAATAATAAAAGTATTCCATGCCAGAATATAATGTTAAGAGAGTCTACCATGAAACAAGTATACTTCAGAAAGTACCCCTTTGTTCTACCTTTTTTTTTGTTACATCTGCTAGAAATAATGACTACAGAATCTCTTTCAACAAAAGGTCATTTATGTCAATGGACAGAACACAGAGGATCAGATCACCTGCGGTAATTGCAAATTAATGCTCTGCTGCTAATGCATTAACTACACAATATTGATCTACAATTGAATCATACGGGCTACTGTGAAGTGATTTTTACTTTAATATTTTTACGCTTTTATTGCTTTTTCCATAATGCATTTTCTCTTTCCACTGGAATTTTCTATAATTGTCTCCATTTTTAATTTCCTACAGCGAGATGACTTTGAAAAATGTGTGTCTCTTTCAAAGCCTTGCAAAAATCTAACAAACTATCACTGTGACATGGTAAATCACATACATGATGCAAAAGATGAAAAAGAATCCGATATACATCTTATTTTGATAAATTGGGGCTTTAAAAAAAGCTTACTTAAATTAAAAAAAAAAATACTTCAGCCTCACTGAAACCTGATAGAAATGAACTACATCTCAGAAAAATGCAGCTAGACATTTACAGAGCTTTTGGTATGCAATGAGTGTGGATTATCACCATAAATAAAGTTTTTCTTTTTTTTTTATTTCATGCCTTTCCTGAAAAGGGATTGGTGAATTTGGATATGCTACAAAAATGTACAGTGCTATGGAATCAGCTAAAGAATGACAGAAATGTTTCAGCATTTTTAACGAAAAATTAAAAACCAAGTGGGAACTTTTTGCAACCATTTCTGAAGTCCATAAAGTGGAAGAATGTTCTGTTAAATTGCTGTATAAAGTTTTAATTCCATCTACTACTGGCCTCAGTGATCTAGTTTGTTTTCCATACCTGCTGCAAAACTTTCTTACACATGAACTTTTTGCCGGTAATGACATTAAGATGTTGCCCTCCATCTTCTAAAGGAGGGAATAGGACACACTTTGAATACTGGAACTCTGTCCCCAAAGCATTCCTTAATATACCTGCTTAATACCACGTGAGGTGGTTATGGCATACGTCAAAATATGGCTTATCACCTGAATCCTCACTTGCATTCCTGTGTATGATGATTTCGTAAATGGAAAATAAATCCTTATGTTTTAAAAATAAAAGCAATTGGAAAAAATAATGGAGAACTGGATTGTGGGTGAAATAGCTGCAGAGGAAAACCTGATCTTGCTTTTATTAGAGTTACATTTATTATTCATAAACCTCTTCTCTAAGAGATATGCCACATGGCAATTAAAGCAACTCACACAAAGCCTTCGTATTATCTTAGCCCATGAACGTCACCCTCTCATGGCAGCGAACACACGGGACTCTTGTCCAGGCAAACGAAGGGAAGCCCAATGGCCACGCAAGTGCTGCTCTCCCAGGCTCTCTAGCTGGGCTCCATGGGTGGGTCAAGACAACCTGTGCTGCTTAGTGGTATCAGACCACGTTTAATGCTGGACAAACTGACATTCCCTACCCTTTTGAAATACTGCTAAAGAGGAAACATCCATGCGCTATTCTGTGTATCAGGGCAGTGATAGCAGTGGCGGTACCCACTCCCAGGTTTTGAGACCACTGCTCATTTGGCACAACCAAGCACAGAGCGCACTCCAGCACCACCAAAACCTGGGCTACTTGCTTTCTGCCTCTGGATCAGTCATAAGGTGTCCTCGTGGAAACATGAAGACCACAAAATGTGCAGTATTGCATCAGTCCAAGTGTCTACTCAGCACCATCTCCAACAGTGTCCAAAGCAAATGCTTAAGATAAGGCTACGGGACGCATATGTAATTCCCCCAATATAGTCCCAGCTTCTACTTACTTAAGGACTTGCTATATCGTGAATCTTAATATACTGAATCATTCACTAGATTACTTAATTTGATGTTATCTCCAAATTCTGTACTTGCTCTGTATGTTGGTACTGAGAAAGCAGAAGCGAACCGTCAAAACTGTTACAATAAGCAACAGAGATTTTGACTCTTGAAGATAGAACAACTTGGGCATTTGGTACCAAGGACATGTGAGAGGGAGACTGGGATTCTGGGAAAAGTATATTAGCCAGTATGACCTTGGTAAGGAGGAAAACAACGGCAATGTTTCTTACAATCCTAATTAGGTTCCAAAGATGACCTATGAAGATGAGGCTGTGTTTTATCTATCACAACGTGTACTGCCTGAGCAGCAAATAAAAGTTTCAGTCTAGTCCCGGTTAAATGTATTTCTTGTAAGACTGCCTACAGAGATTACTTGTTTCCCTCATCCTTCCATTTACCTTTCCCAAGATGAGGGAAAGACTTATGGCCTGTACTCACAATCTTACATGAAGTTTACTAAAGGCTTATTTTTAAATAAATGTCATTAAACTAGTTCAGATCCTTACCTACACAGCAGCTTTAGAACCCATTTATCTCAGATTAGTTTAAATGACTTCCCTACTTTAGTGAAACAGAAATAAGCCACTCAAACTGAGGATAGGTTTGATCCAGAGGAGTTTAAAATCAGTTCTAAAGATGATGTAAGTTAAAGTGGTAAAGCCTAAGGACAAGAAAAGAGGTTTTCACCATCTCCAGTAAAAATGTCTTGGAAAGAGAAATTGTTCTGTAAAGGGCGGAAGGCCAGTATAGATCCAAGTAATTTCTGGAAGCCAGTTGCAGAGAACTTGATTATTACTAAAAAGAACACAATAATTAATGTTTTGTAAATTCAATATTCTTTCTCTTGAGCACTGACTGGGATGTCTGCATTAAATTATATTTCAGAATTTCCCATTATCATTGGGGAAACCAACACAAAAGAAAAGAAATAATAAAAAAAATAAACAGGTACACAGTCTATATAAAGGAAAAATGCATAAATGACATTAAGAAACCCCTTAATTTTTAGTCTTACAGAAACAGATACAGCGGATGTAGAACAGAAAATCATTCTACTCTGTGCAGTTCAGATCGCACAACATTGTTACAGACAAAGCCATCAAAACTGCAGCTCTACCAGCAATAACAAATGAAATGCATCTATAGCACTAAAAACATTCCCTTGCCAATCCTACATTTTTTCAGACAAATGCTGCTCTGAAAATTGTACCTTTACTTAGTATTTATATGAAAGAAACACTCAGACTATTGTGTAAGAAAGGCAGATCTTTTGTCTGTTCATTGGAAGAGTTTGAAGCATTCTAATACAAACTAAAAATAATAGGAAGTGGTATTAATAAATCCAAAGAACACAGTAAGTTTATAAAAAAGCAGTAGCCTTCTATTTCAGCTCCCAGAGATGCTAACTTTGATGTGCATTAAAAAAACCCGACAAAACCAAACCATTAAGTTAGCCTTTTTTTCTTTTTTCTGAAACATAGCAAATAAATGACTAAACTCAGCAGTCACCATAGCTGAGCAGAAAGGATGGTCACACTGAATCTAATTTTAATGTCAAAGTGAATTGTGGGAATGAAACCACTCCGGTCATCCCATGGAGTGACACAAAGCTGATATCCACAGGATCCACAGCTGCTGTTGACTCTGATGGCAAGTACAGATAAAGGGGATGAGTATCAACCAGAACGTAATGATATAGAATGGAATAATATAACATACCCACCACCTGCTCCTTACCAGCCATTCTAACATATATGTTGCAATGGTGCCCTGACATGCCTAGTAAGGGGCTGATTTCCAGCCAGTGTCCTGGTGCCCATAATAACAGGCCTCCAAGGCTTCCTTCCATGACATGGAATAACTAACCATGCCAGTCTGGGCAGGACCTCGAAACAACCCGTCAGACAATGTAAACAGCCTCAACTACTAGGTGCAGTCCATCACCTCACTCCAATCGCAATAAGCTGCAATGCCAGCACCATATGAAGGAGGTTCAGCCCTGCACCTCCTCTTCCAATAAACATGCTTAAGGGACACAGATGCCTGGATAAACAAGTGACTTTAAACTGGCTCTCAGTGAGACCAAAGTAGTGTTCTTTGAAATACCTCTCCCCTTAAAATGCTCTTTGCAGAAGACAAAAGCCAAGAATAGAGCAAGATCAGATAGCTCAGGCTTAACTCTTGTGTCAACCTTGTTTGTATGGCAAGGGAGAGATGTTTAAAGTTTAAATCCTATAGATTAGAGAAAAAAAGTGATAACATACTCATGGCTAGCTTTTTCCCAGATTGGTATTGTGACACACAAAGTCGTCTTTTGGCAACTCGTCCCCCTCCATCTGAAATTAATGTCTCTTATCAAGAAGCGTGAAGCTGAAAACATGAAGATTCATTTCAGTGGTATAAATCCCCAACTATTTTAATGTTTGAAAGGAAGAATCATTATGTTTTTAATTACAGTTGTTTTAATTTTAATGCTTTAAAGAAAGCATAGGTACCTGTAAAACAGAAGCCCCACTGTGCAGGAACTGGAGTCCACTTTCAGCAGAATCGATGCCGCCAGTTGCTAGGATGGGAAATCCTGGGAGAGCACGGGCTATGGCAGACACTGCGCGGAGGGCGATGGGCCTGATAGCATTTCCTACAGAAAATCAGAACATGGTAGGAACATCATAAACTAACATCTAATTCTGAGGTGCAGAGGTTATACTCTTTTGTAAAATGACACCAAGTGGGTTTCAAACGGTATCAATACTTGTAAAGTATTATGAATTTGGCTGAAATAAAGAAAATCACAGAAACATTTGGATAAACATTGCAAAGCCGGCTCAAACGCTTTAGCTGGTGCTCAAAATAAAGATTAACAATGTCTGAGACAGAAAGCAATACTTTACAATACAGTACACTGTAGAAAAAGAGATCTATGTTTCTACATAAAGAATCAGGTTGATTTTTTGACCACAGATGTTGTCCGAGTATGAGGGAACATCTCATTTATTTATGCCTGACTAAAAATTGTTTAAAAGCACCATTTCACTGTCCTTGACATTTTGTATATTATTTAATATGTTTCCCCTTTGGATGTTTGTAGATGTGGATAATCCCTTAAGTAAGCCCCCTTAACTATTAAAACGATAGTCAGAAGCTCAAAAGAATGAAGTATATTCATTTATGGTTGCATTTCCAAGACTAAAGCTTGCATTTTGAAATGGTATATAGAAGTTGAGTCAGACAACTCCCTGCTACATTTAGAGGACTTATGATTAAAGTCTCAATACACCGTGTCTGCAATGCATCTGCTTTGGCTACATCCAATCGATAGTATGCAAATATTTAAAATACACATACAGATGCTGCTCATTAAATGATGGATAGCATAGACAGCTGACACTTTCAGTTATTTTTTTTAGGCTAGTTGGGATTTCTCTAGATAACTCCCATATTCTTAAAATTTCTACTTAATTTAGAGAAACTTTAGGATAATTTTACGTTAGCACTGGACAAAAATACAATAGTGTAAGGAAGGGATACATCACTCCCAGTGGAACCAACTGGCTGTGAACCTATGCAAGGAAGTGATAGTGCTTTTTTTTTTCTTTTTGATATTGCATTAGGTAACTTGGGGAAATACCATGACATGAACTACCTCTGAACACCCTCCGTGGGTGTTTTTATAACTCTTAAAGCTTTGACTTCTGCAAGAGCAGATAACGGAAAGGGAAGAAAGAAAGAAAACTAATGCAATGAACAAAGCAAGAGGAAGAAGAAACTTCAATCAGGAAGTGTGTGAAAAGAGCCCATGTGGAAACAGTAGCTGATGCATCCCACACCTCTGCTTAGTTGCCTGACCAACATCATCAGCTCCTTCAGAAAAAATTTCTTCTTCAGCCCCAGTAAGCTGTGTTGCCATTCTTTCTCCAGCCTGTCTGAGGCAGAAGTACTGTTGTCTGCTGGCTGGATTTTTAATGTAAGAAAGTATTTAGTAAAGGATAAGTTGCTTTTTTCAAGCAGCCCCGTCTCACTGAGCCCAGTATCTACAGTGTCCCCATCAGTGCTTCCTCTCAGGCAGAGTTTTACTGGTCTCCATGAAGGACATACTGTAGGCTCAGGATTCTGCTCTCCAGAAAGAGCCTCTGCCTTGCTTGTGCATCAGCTGCTAAGACCTCCCCCATCTAGCTGGAAGGGTCAGTGAGGAGAATGATCCCACACAAGTTAAGGTCACAAAACCTGTCATGTTTTGTTTTAAATAGGACAGCTGCACTGTCATTTCATCAAGGAGTTGTTTTTTCAAGGTAATTTTCCATTACAAACACCTGAAATTTGGTTTGCCTTAACCATTAAAAATACACTGTCTTCAGCTCACCTTGTCTTTTGCAACATACCACTGCCCCTCACTGTAACCCTGACAGACAACGTTGAATGCACAGGAGACCTTGGCCCATCAGTATTAAACATTCACCCCCAAAAGCTCAGCTAAGCAGCCTCTGCTGACACCTGCTCTGGATTCAGCACATTATCTTCTTGGGCAATGACAACTTCTGCTGCCTCAGGATAGACACCTTCTCATTATATACTCAAAACAACACCTCCCCCTTCTTCAATGGCTGATCTCTGCGCCTGAGCAAAAACCAGAAGATTCACTATCTGATCAGACAGACTCTTCCACCTGCCATCAAGACACACCGGATGTTCTTCCATGCCCCCATTAGGGATCAGGCCTGCTCACAGACTTTACACAGATACTTCTTGCTAGTTTAACAGAGACTACCTAGAGATACAACGTTTTCAGCATATAAACTTTCATTTGCAGAAATGGACAGTCTAACCCAAGATGCACTGGATCCAACATCATCCATCTCAACATGAGGAAAAACTCCCTTACGCTGAGGGTGCCAGGGCACTGGAACAGGCTGCCCAGAGAGGTTGTGGAGTCTCCTCTGGAGATATTCAAAACCCACCGGGATGCGTCCCTGTCCAACCAGCTCCAGGTGAACCTGCTTTGGCAGGGGGGTTGGACTGGATGATCACCGAAGGGCCCTTCCAACCCCTACCATTCCGTGATTCTGTGACTGCTAGTGTCCAAAGAGCAAATATCATGACAGAATTGATGGTCCAATCTTAGAGAAAGACTTGAGACAAAAAAAATGGAACTATGCTGTTTGCTTTCATGGATTTATTTATAAAGCCTTTTGGAAGACATACATTACACAGCCAAAACCACTGAAAATGATCTCATCGAAAACCACCAGTTCATTAAATTCTTCAAATATTCGGCATTGGAAATTGAGGCTACAGGTAGGCATCAGACTTGCTGTATTGCTTTCAGGCATTGACACAGCTGCTCCAGGATCTCACTGTGATTAAGCAGTTATTTTTTAGAAAGGTGAAAGAATACAGGCGCTGGTAACTCTGAAATCATGTGGCTAGAGGGAAATTTCTTCTCAGTCTGCATGAGTTAAAAACTGACATCCGCCTTCAGGCATGAAGGTTTATATTGTTTTAACCCCAATGTAACCCTGAGAGTTTGCATTCAATCAGTTTTTAAGCCTTATAGACCCTTGACCCTAATGATATCTTGTAGCAAAGAGTTCCACAAGAAAATATTTCCAGAATATAATTTTTACTTTCTTCAGCCTGATTAAATTAGCCACCTTCTCACTTAAATGACCGTCTCTCTACAATGGTCAGTAGAGGAAAAGGAGCAAATGACAGTTTATTTAAGGTTTCAGCACAATAGGTAATCAGAAAGGCCTTCACTCAGACCAACGAACTCAAGCGTATGATTTGATGAAGCCCAGCAGAGATGGCAATGAGACTCAGAATTTATTATGGAAGATAGGTACTTTTTAGTTCTAACTGCACTTGATATTCATAATATGACTTATTACTTTCATTTGGTGATTAGTAAATTAGTGATAAATTGGTACGATCACAAAAGTATTCCATTCATCTATAATTCACCCAAATTAATTTAAAAACATTTCAGGAGTGCTTCTGATGAGAGTAAATAAACGGTTCTAATGACAATCAGAGGGTTGAGTGAGGTGTCACTATTCATCCCAGCATTTCTTCCTTTAGTCTACAGAATATGGAGCAAGCACATCAGAAGGTGCAGCCATCCTCCCGTGCATTTCCTGATCAACAGTTCAGAATACAAACATTAGTGATGCAAAGATACTAAAAAAAAGGGGAAATAATAAAAACGAAGTAAATGCGCATGGAATTTGACCTACTACTTACTGTTTCTTTCATTTTCATGTGAGTACCACAGAAAGGTAATAAATTCCATTACGTAGATTTGTGGAGAAGGAGTTTTTAAAAGGTTGAAATAAAGGAGATTTAATGCCAACTTTTAAAAGAGCTGTAAGCAGTCGTGGGAATTTGCAGAATGTTGTCTGATAAATCCAGTGGTATTTAAGCTGACGTCCAAATCTAGCATGCATTTGAAAGACAGCTCACATGCTAAAAAATAAGCATCTAGCACATACTTTGACATGTTGGGACCTGTAATTCCACTAGTTAAGCACCCGTAGCTGGGGAAACTGCTGATACGGTACTCTCTTGATAGTAGCATTACAGCTACTACCAGATGCTAGATGCAGCTATCATTTACCTTGCTGTAAAATAATGAGATTTAATAAACAAACTCCATTTATCCAGACATCAACTAGAGGAGTGAGATTTGAAAATGAAAGACAGGCAGAAGAATACCTGGTGGAGATGACATGCTAATCTATGGTGAAAACTACAATTTCAAGTGTCTCATTAATTATGGAACAAATACTTGCTAATATTTAAAGACTTAAACAATGAAAGAATTACATGATGCAAAAGTCCCTGACCTTTTTCTTGCTTTAAAACTAAGAGTTTTGGTTTCCTNTTGTGACTATTGGGGACTGCAGTCAAGGAAATTCAACAGGCAAAATGCAACAAGAAGGAAAAGCAGAACATACGTCAATCAAATGCCTCTCCCTGATCAGCACCGGTAGGCAGAGCTGCCTTTGTCCTCTGAGGATAGCATACTGATGACAAACTGATGAGAGGTATTATATGTACTTACTTGTTTGATTGTTTATTTTTCCGGAGGAAGTAAAAAACTCTTTATAGGTGCCAGAAGACACATGCTGTATTAGAACTTTGTAAGTCCTTGGAGTACCCAGAGGACTTGATCCTGTCGAGCACCACAAATGTTCACTAGACTGAGGCTTGAGAGCCAAACTTAATGCCTTCTTCAAGGAGAACCCTGGCATTATGCTTCAAGCAACCCAGTAGCTTTGGAAGTTTCTAGCAGAAACGATTCACAACTTCTTGATCCCAGTGATCCAGCAATGGGGAAATAAAGTGGTCTCAGAAGGTTTGAATACCGGGCTACATTCTCACTAGCAACATATTCGTTTAAAGTCTTTAACGCATATTCACAGCAGCTCTAAATGGGTCTTTAAGTAAAGATGATCCAGTTCCATTAAAAAACAGCCAACAGAATGGAGGTGAATTAATTCAGACTGATAATACTGAGCCTGAATCTTGAAACAGACTGAATGGTCTTTATCAAAGTCTCTATCAGTAAAAGAAACAGATTTAAAAGGAAAGCCAACTCTCATACCTTTGTTTAGTAGACAACTTAAAAGCAAATTTTTTGTATCTATGGTTACTAGACGGAATAAAAATGAATTTGGGTCATAATTCTCCCCATTCTGTGCATTGTAAAGTAACATTAATTTTTAATTTGCATTATATTATATTACACTGCAGTTCTTTGCAAATTTAATATCAGATTTAAACCACAGAGCCTAAATATTACAAAGAAAAATTAGCTGATACATTATTTTTGATTAGTAAATTACTGATAAAGTCTGTGCTGCTAAAAAAAAATAAAACGCCAAAATCTAAGCAACATCACCCTCCCTCCCTCTGTAAATACATTCTGGGAGGGCAGCTGACTTTGTTATCTCCCAGACTGTTAACATTAATAAAACTAATGACAAAAAAAGCCAATGACAGCAAATACCAGACATGGGTGAAAAAGCATTACATAAGGGAATTGGTCTGGGAAAGCTCAGGCATTGTAGATGATCAATCCAATGCTGTGGGAATTAGCTAGATAAGGAAGTTTGGGGATTAAGGAAAAAAACACAGAAAAAATAATTATTTGTTAACACTTGTCTTGCATAACGTGTATTCTACCTAGTACTGGTGATCAAAGTACATGAGATATATGTGTGTGTATATATATATATCATCTGCATTTACAAACAGTCCAGGGAAAGGTGCAGGTTACACCCAATTCCTTTGCATTGCATTCCTCCTGACTGCAATAATTCTGTATGTTCTTACCCTCTGCCACCTGTAGGTGGCCACCACAAGCTACACTTATCAAATAACTCATTAGCCGGGTTTTCAATACTGTCATATCCAGATAATTAGCAATTTATTTAAATAACCAATTTCTGTGGAAATAATTGCCATGGAATGCCCTGAACCTACTTTTTATAAACTATAATAAAAGTGTTAAGATAATCCCTGACATTTGCAAATGCCATTAGTTCACCTTTCCTTTTGATAGTGCTGTGGCATTATGTTTAAACAATTACCCGATAACGCAGCAGTTTAATGAAACAGTGTAGCAGGCACATCCTTCAAAATGGCCAGAGAATCCATTTATATGCAGAAGAAAACCCAACAAATAGACATGTTTAGAAAGAAAGACTATCCACAGCTGTTATGAGGTCCCCAAATGGGACATACAGTCGTCAGTGCACTGAAAGGAAGTGCCCAAAGAGCAAGTTCAAGATGCACCTTGCCACAGCTTAACGGCGCACAGCCCAACGCTTCTCTCAGCTCAGGATCCACAGAAGACTCTTCTCACTGCTCTCTATTTCACAGCCTGGTCAGTCCTTCAGTTCATTAATACTCACACATTAATAGCAATTTCCCCAAATCACTTACAATAAGGTGCTGTTTACTCAGGTACTGGCTATTTCAAACCAAAAATTTCAATTATTCATTTACCAAATGGAGCATTCAAGGGAATATTAATTTTATGGGATTTCTCTACAACAGTTAGCCTACATCTTCAAAGCAATGGCTACCTAACGTTTCATTTTATTGATAATTTGTGAAGGGTGATGTGCCAAGACTACCAAATCAATGGCAAAGGTTCTGCTGACTACAGCGAAGTCAGGACTTTACCCTAAGACTTTAGAATAAAGTTAATGATTTGGCGAATTTGAAACAATTTCTGTCTCACTCTACCATTGCTGTCTCTTGAAACCACATCAACTGACTGCATTCTACTCATTTTTGTTTGCATATTATGACTATGACATTATGCCTTGATAAACTGATGGTGTGTTAATATTTTCTCTGATAATTATTTCCCTCTTCCTTTTTATTTAAAAACTTACTTCTCATTTGATTCTCTTTGCAATACCTGCTGGTTTCAGTCCAATCTATGTCTGGAAAAAAGAAGTAATTTTGCTTCGTGCTTCCTTTGGAAAAAAAAAAATTGCACCGAAATACAAAAAAATGGTGAAACTTTCATAAGCACAAAGAAAAATCAGTGTCCTTTTTAGGATTTATTTTTACCATTTTTGAATTTCTACTAATGATTATTTATGCTCTTTCAGCTGAAAGTTCATAAAATCACCAGAGTTCTCATTCAATAAATGTTTAGCAGTCATTGGAGACTTCTCTCAATTAAAAAGGTTAGAATCAGAGAAAGAGAAGAGGGGAAAAGTAAATTTTTCTTATCTATAAAAATTATTTATCCAGGAAGACCTGGGGGAATTTTCATTCATATCGAACTTCAGTAGGAAAAATCAAGAGAACAGATACAACTTATTTTGCAATTGCTGCAAGAGCTGGTTAAACATTTTCTAACAAAGCCATTCTCCCACGGAAAACTACAGATCCACTAAAAATCGATACTTCTGGTGATCTGCATGAAACCTGGCAAAGCATTTTCCACTGCAATTGATCAGCTGTTCATTATTTATTTTCACTCATGCTTTCCACTTTGGTTTGACTTGAAGCTGGAAGCTGTCTCACGCCATGTCTTACATGTTCTTTGTCTGGCTTGGTATGCCCTTCCTTTTTCCTGACTGCTTCGCTATTGCTCCCCGTCATGACTTAGAGTCCGAGTCACCTGGTTTGGTGCGGCGGAGCTGAGCGCAGTGTGTTGCTGAAGGAGAGATCTGGCATCTTCTGCACTCCACTGGGCCAGGACAAAACTTGCCTTTTACCAGAGAGAGTGGCAGTGCCAATAAAATAAAACAAATGGCGATACAACAGTAATGATAACATAATAAAAGTGGTGCTAATAACTGAGGTATGCTCCCAACATAACACAAGGAAAAAGACATGTGAAATAGACCAGCTTAAAAACCAAGGGACGGCCCGTCTAAGAAATATTGCCCACAGTTACCAAACAAGACCGCTGCAGCCATCACAGAGGGACAAATGAGTTCCTGCCAAATTCCACCGGGCAATCATTCCCCTCAAAAGATGCGAGTGCTTCACTTTAGCACACAGTAGGTCTTGCTGCCCATTTATTTTGGTGCAGAGACAGATGTGTTTAACTCAAAGTCTAGTAGAAGTGTTTGTGGCTATTTACCTAGAAGCTTACAGATTTGTTCAAAGGCAGCCTTGCCTCTGTCAGCCTCAGAGGCAGCGCTACCTTTGTTTGAGCTGGTTTTAACCTCCTTAACAACAACTACCATGGTCAACATGACCCTGGTTCCAGAAAGCAGGACGTGTGTGAGTGTCTGCATGTCTGTGTTGGTACTTTAGCCCATAAAACCACGCAAAGGGAATTTAGTATATCTAAGGACACACTGGAAAAGTGGGGACTGGCTGCTGAGCAGGGCACCGAGGCTCTTCCAGTGTATTTAAAAACAAAAACATTACTGAAAAATGCAGTATTACAACTTTTCAGGTCATTTACAAAACCTGAAGCATACCTCGTACTGTTTAATAACTGCTTATCTAAGAAGTCCATTACAAAAAGAGAAGCAGAGCTTATGAAAGTACAGCAAACTAAAGAAAGCAGATCTAGATATCTAGAAAGCTCAGATGAAGTATTTCATTCTCCCGTTATATAACTCAGGATCATTCTTATCCTATTTTAAGGTTTATCTGTTTTATTTTGTCTATCACTTTATTTTATCTATCTCATACAGTTGCTACTATCTAGCAAGATACAATTTTATGTATGGATATATTTAGAACTATTTATAGATACATAAAATATATTAAAAATATGATGGCATGAACACAAAATTTTTGTGAAACAAATGGCTCAATTTAAGCAGAAAACACTGTATTTGCCGGTGCAATAGAGTGTGTGTCTACACACACCTCTACCATATTATTATTACATATCCATATAATCTGTGTGAGTATATATATATATAGACGCACACTCAGTAGATATATTTCCATATTCACATATACATAAAACAGTGGATGACACGTCCCCTGATAAAACCTGTTATTTCAACACTTCAAGTGAAAAGTGTTAAAATAAATGGCTCATCACATACAATGTGTTAAAATAAATGTTTATTTCAACACTATGTGTATCATAGCCATTTATTTCAACACTTCCCGTTTCTCAAGACTCACACAACCAGGAGTAGGAGAACTGATACTTATACTTAAGGTAGTTGAAGCACATAGCCCTACTCATCTGCTTGCCATAGGATGAGTAGGAAGTTATTTGACACTTTTTTTCCCCCAGCAATAAATGGAAACTACCTACCTTAACTGTTCATGGGGATCTGCATGTGTCTGTAAGCTGGTGGGTTGTATCATTTGGAAAGGAGAAGGGCTGTGCCAGAGTCTGTAGAGATATTTGGAAAGCAAGCTGCTGCTGCCAGGGTAGGATTGGGAAAAGAAGCAAAGTATGGGGGATTTTGACAATTTCACTTTGCAATTTTGGAGTTTGACACAAAGGCACCTGGGCAGACAGACTCATGTGAAGAAGAGCAAAGACTAGAGTTGTTCATACTGCAAGCTGGAAGAGATGTGATTTTTGCAGGACCAGTTATAATCTGGTGATCGAATTATGAGTTGGGAGAAAACAGCTGGGTTCTTGTTCTATCCTGCTGAAAATAGTTTCTTGGGAGGATTCTTCAGCTACCAAGAGTTGCCTTATTTATTCTAACATAGAACCTGAAGGATCTTTGGAGCAGCAGCTTTCCAATGTTAGGTGGTCTCTAAAGAACATATACAGTCACTGGGAGCTCCATGTTGGTGTGTTTAGATTAGTGCCAGCATCTAAACTTGCTCCTACAAGCTGAGCTCGGTCATTACATTATATTCCAGTATTAAACTAGCATCAGGTTCTTTTTCTGCCTTGTTTGGGGAAGAAAGCACCAGAAGCTCCCATTCTCTGGTAGCTCCCGCTGGAGCTGGAGGGCACTATGCCTTTGTAGATCAGTCTCTAAGGGACAGAGGCAAGATGAGGATGAAGAAATTTAAATAACGCACAAAATATGCACAAAAACTCCACAAACCACGAGTCCCCTCTGAGCAATATTTACCGCTAACTTGCCTGCAATGTTTTCTTACAGCTTTCCTGCTTTGAAAAACTCTCAAAGAATGATTAGAGATTGCCTAGGCCCTAGCAAGACAGTGTGGCCTTAAGAAGATAAACACTTGGCGGGGGGTTCCCTTTTCTTTTTCTTGTACTTTTTCTTCCCTGAAATTGCAGATCTGTGTGCCAGTCTGGACATAGCACAAACCCACAAATTAAACTAATGAAACGTTAGCGAAGACTTCACAACCAGGACACCCTGTCAGAAGTCTGCTTTGCACCCAGACAATGAAAAATTGAGACCACAGTTTCATCAACCCACAAATAAATTCACTGCCTTGAGCTAAGCCACTGCACAGTGCTAGTTGCCTACATTCAAACATCTCTCTTCCTGTAAAGTTATCTTCCCCCAGTGTCACCTTTGGCAGATAAAACACTATAATCATTTTGTAGCAGAATAGTGTACAATGCAATGAAAGTTCTCCAGAAAAAAAAAATAAATAATGTTTTCACCCGTTCAGTTTCTTCAGATGTGATTAGTTACAGAAAGAGGAGGTATCATCACTCCTTTGAAGGCACTGTAGGTTATAAGATTGGCCCTCGGAAGCTGGCAACATGTAATAAAAGAGCTTTATTCCTAAACATCAATCAGTTTCAAGAATGGCAGCTGTTCACAGAATGTTAATAATGGAAATATCCAGCTAATAACTACTGTAGACATTAAAACACTGTAAGACAGACGTGCAATGCTTGTTACACAAGAACACTTTCTTATAATTACAGTTTTATAACTAGGTATATACATTTATAAATATTTAGTTCCTTACCCTTTGGTATTTTTGCAATGAAATTTACATGACAATACTTCTTTTCCATAAAAGAACCCCCACACTCCAACAAAGAGTTGATACCTTGGCTTTAACTGAGACCTTGGCTGCACATGGATGACAATTCTAAAGAAAGGCTTTTTCTTCTGTTCCTTCTTTTTAGTAACCTTCACAGTTACAGGAAGATTCATGCCATTTCTTTAGCTGGGAGTGTACAGCAAGCTAAAGAGTTAATGCCTCAATGGAAATAAAAATAATAATGTGTCCGTGCTGTGTAAACTATTTGTGGCATAAAGGAAGCACAAACCTTATTTGTGGAGGTCTTTACTAGCTCTGGATATATTATCAAGGGTTGGTAATTAAAACATGGATATATCAGTCCGGCTTGTGAACAGTCACACAACTCAGTGCTGATTTCAAGATGAAGTTATACACCTGTATCATAACTCTGCTTTCTGCACTAATAAAAAATAACGGCATTAATAGGCCTAAATATTCATTTGTTTGATGCGTTCAGGGCAACATAAGGAGATGCGAGGGAATTTAGTGCATTGCTCTGTCAGATCAGTTTAACTGTTATCCAATGAGGGCAGCTCAGAGGGTGAGTAAGGGACTTAATTTATGTACTTACTCATCCCCTCAGCTTCCACTGAAGAAAAATGACAGATAGCAGTACAACTCCTAAACCACATTCCCTGGTCTTCCGCGATCAAAGTGAAGGCTTTAACAGAAAGGCAGGGCCCACAAAGTGTTTGTTGATTTTGAAATACTGATCAGAACACACACTACTGCTGCTAAACACACACCAGCGATATTTGGCATTTATGCAGTGCCTTCTAGGAGAGGATATCCAAATGCTTCACAAAGGTATAATGTTTTTATCTCACAGAAGAGAAAGGGTGAAGGGCAGGCCTGGATATTTGTGTGTAAAGAGAGCAATTCCACCTGAGCAGAAAAAGCAGCAGTCAGCCCTCCTGGCCACAAACCCCTCGTCCCTTGGCCCAGCATGTCATATCGCCCTTTTCTCTAAAACTTTTGGTAATTTAAAAGATACCTTTTTAGAGGCATGCTTTGTAAATCAACACAAGCAGTCTCCTCTTAGATGTAAATTACATACTAATGTCCTGGGCATCTTATTCCCTGCATTTTCATGGATGAATTTTTATGCCCAGTCAAACCACAGCCTCAAGCATGGGAATATGGCCGTCCATAGAAGCATACAGGACTGTTGTTGACTGTTGCTGTCACCCATAAAGGAATTACGTCTTCCTTCCTTCCTGTTTTTCTCTAATCTAAAATAAAATGTATATGAAAGAACTGACTCACTCTGGGGGCTGTATCTTTGGGCAAAACTGCGTTGCTTCCTTGTTGTTCTTGGTCACGCAGAATTATCAGGAATTCTGAAGGTTATTTTAAGTAATCAATGTACAAACGAAAATGAAGAGATCCCATTTGCATGAGCTATCACTGATATAATACTGTGTATGGAAAGCTCAAAGAGGAAGACTCACAAAAGCATAAATGTTCCATGTGAAACTCTAACACATCTGTTCAGCACTGAAAAGCCAGCATTTAAGTCCAAAGCACTAGAGAGCCGAGACAAGTGCATTTTTGGAATCAAAACAAATGCTGGTAATTTAAGAAAATACTATGAAGCACACAAAGACTGTACAATGCCATATGTTGCACAATGCATCTGGTAATCAGTTTAGTGTATATGCCAAATTCACTAGAAGCCCAAATAGGCTTAAGTTCTTTATTCAGAAATTCAAAAAGTAAACTATAAGCATAATAAACATGATGCACTTACAATTAGAAAAAATGTGGATTTTTCTTTTTACTTACAGAACACAAATAAAAATTAATCTCCTAAATTATAACCCATAATGAATATATGTCCAAGCTCCACTTTTGATCAACAGCTTTCACAAAATCACAGGGTTAGGACATGGTGTGTTCTACAGCGTAAGAGAAAAATGTGATTTTAAAATTATTTTACACACAATGTTTGCTTCTATTTTGAAGGCTTGAAGTCATGAAGGTTTTATGCTGTCATTTGTGATTCTATACACAACACATTACTGAAGATGTCCTCAAACACAGATGTACAAGCAATCTTGCATGTATTGTGGTCCTAAATCAAATATGAATCCACAGCTACAGTATTAAAACCACAGTAGAAAGCCCTAATTCAAGTGGACAGTATCACCTATAAAGCCAAAATAAATGGAGTAGGATAATAGTTTTCAGACTTGGGTTACAGTGTCAATGCAGAGACTTGAGCTGTGTTAACTCACCAAGCTTGATCTTGCTTGCCAGAGCATGCTTGTCAATACTTAGCTCCCAGGGAGCATGTCACGAGTCTTTACAAAAACTAGTTTAAATACAAAATACTATAGCAGCTGCTGTGATCCTTTTTCTAACATTGAGATTAAATTGCTGAAATTTGTTTTGAGCTTTTTAAACCAGAAAATGTGTGCCATATACCTACTGTAACAAGAATATGGGAAACAGCATTAAGGGATTGCAATGCTGTTATTAGGGCTTATTAAAATACAGAAAAACACCAGATGCTTTACATTAACTGATTGGAAGACATTTTAATGTCAGGCATACAAATATCACTTTCTCCTGTGATATCAGATTAGAAAATGGACCGGGATAAAATCAGATACATCTGTGTTCCTGAAAAAAGAATTCTACACCTGCACCAGGTAAAAACCCAATCACTTGTCTAACCACCGGAATTTCATCCCCAAATGTAGCCACACACTATCTTAGGCATTTGTCAGAGGTACCTAAAATAGGAATATACTAACCTCAAATTTCTGATGCAGTCAATGGAGCGAGAAAGGAACCCATCTCTGAGAATGCCCATCTCCTTACAGTGATGAGGTAGAAGCTTAACAGTCTCCTAGTGAAGTGCCTGAAGTTATCAGCGGGATAACCCTTGGCTGTACTTGGTTAGCAGGTCTGCTCAGAGCTGCCCATGAGATCCCTGATGGCAAGTGCATATCACCAGCTGTACCTTAGCAAGTCCTTGGCATCTCCGGGGACAGCCTGGAAGGGCTCTCAGAGGCAGAGGTGTCCTGGTAGGAACGGCAGCTCAGGAAGGCAATGCAGGTAGTGTAAGCAGAAGAGAGCACCACTACTGCCTGCCTTCTCTGCCCAGCAAACCTTTGGCTCAGTGAATCTTATTTATGAGAAACAGAGAGAAATAGCAAAGGACATTGGACACAGCCCTGGAAGAAGCCCAAGTTTGGAAAAGACACTGTAAGAGTGACAATTTTCTTTTATTTTTGAAGACCTTTTTACCACCCCCCACTGTCTGACTTCAGTGGTAAGCTGGGGATGTTCTCAGAGCTGTAAAATAGTGAGGCTGAAATAAAAGAAAAATAAAGACATCAAAAAGAAATCTGCGTGCCAACCTCATGCAGGAGGGAGCTCCTTCCTAAAATGCCCCTCAACAAGAAGGAGTAAGACTTGGGGTGACTTCCTTGTCTCTGTCAGGGTTTACCTTCTCTCTGGATACCTGCCAAGGACTGATCCTCTAATGTGCTTTTATGAACAATAAAGATGCAAGAAATCTCTTTGTTATTTCAATAAACCAGATTGTACCACGTAGCAGGCATTATCAAAATATTTCTTAGGGAAAATAAGTTGCCACCAGATCCCTCCTTAGAGGTGTGAATTCTTCAAACCCCACCTTCAATAACTTCTGAAGAAGCTGCTCAATTTATAAAAGCAACCGATTCTCAAAAGCCTTGCCTGGCAATACCTTCTCTGCAAGTGCTCCTAATGCACAGAATTTAACAGGGCCTAGAATTAGAAGATTTTTCTGAGTACTCCCTATTAAAATCTAAGCAGCTCTTGAGTGGGCATATATCCAAAAATCGGTGAAAATACCGCCAAAGCTGGTGTATTCAATAGGCAGGCAGCTGACGTGGCATTAACAGCATACGCACAGCAATAACTGTAGGGTTTGATAAGCTCAGACCAGCCAAAATGTGGACTGGAGTAATCATACATACTTTTGAAAACCAACAGGTCACTCAACAGGGCCATGAAATGGCCAGACACAACTAAGTTAACACAGTTAACCACGGCTTCACGGGCATGCCTGCTTTCAAAAAACCCCACTGCTTTCTCCTCATTTTGAGCTGCCTGTAACAATGTTCTTCTGAGCATGAGCCTTACCTCAGTGCCGAGTCAGGTGTGGTACCACACATTTTATGGACAGGTCTCATGTAATTAAACCCCCCCTCTCTATATAGCTGCCACAGCTGCGCAATGGATTTCTCATTCTGAAACAGTGGGACACTGCTCTCAGCAGTTCTCACTTAATCCAAATAATGGTGGCGCAATCCCTGACTATGACTGTCTTTTGGGATTTAAACAGGACTTCATGAAGATGGTTGGTTATACAGTCCATGTTAATAAGGAAGGCATTTGCAATTACCTGGCAAAATAGAAACTGCAGATTGAACAGAAATTGGGAGAATTACTGCAGCAGGTTTCCTAAAAGATTTTGTAGGATACATTTGTACATCCTGTCTGTGAGTAGGATATCTGTATAGCGCATTCTACACCATGGCATGCTTGCATGAAAAGACACATTAAAATGTAGTTCCCTTAGCTGACGACTATATATTAGTTGCATTCTTTTGAAAGGTAAAAAAAATGTTCTGGCGGTTGTGAAATGCTTTTATAAATGCTTCTGGCAATAATTCATTAGGGATGATGTGATGCCCAGTGAAATACAAGCCCAGGATCTACCCAGTTAAACAAACCTGCTATATTTTGTGTTCTGTACTTTATGTGTGAAGTTGGCATTAGGATTTATTCATCATTCAAGTAGGATACTAAAAAATACAGAATATTAGGAAGATTTAGGTGAATAAAGATGTATTCATTGTAGTGAGCTCACTATAAATCGTAGCTAACTAGTTGTAGAACTTTCAGAGATTACTCCTACAAGGCAGCAAGACAGCAGCAGCTGCCTAAGTATGCCCTTTTGGTGCTGCTGGATGTAAAGGTAGACTCTGGGTCTAAAGTTGTTCCAGGGATTATTTCTTTTATTTTTTTCTGAACCCTCCTATCTTATCCAATTGTCAAAATATCCTGCAACTGGATTAACCTCAGCAAGCACAATGTCATGTAACTGAAACCTTCTTTTCAAGCCACTTCCTGACCCATTTCTAAAACACGTCAATCCAGTGTTTAGTGGGAGCCCCAACATCCTCAGAGAGATGCCTAAGCCACCGAGGCCACCAAAGTTACCGAACCCGGTGGAGGAGCCAACATGCAATACAGAAGTTGGGCTGTATTGTCAGCAGTGGTAGCAACCCCAGACTGATGGCAGAGGATGGTAGTCAGTTGGCCTATCCTGCAGAGAGAAGGAAGAACAGGAGGAAGTTCCGTGCTAACAAATGTTAAATAAGAACTCATTTTTCTATTTATTTGTTAGCTCATATTTTAATATGAAATGTATTGCTTTTTTTTTTTCATAAAAGTAAAAACATGTTTATTCTTTAGGTAAGATGAGAGTATGTCCTCCACTGAATACAGATGGGCTCTACAACCAGTATATGCCACTTGGTGACTAGAGAAAATCAATATGCAAAGTAAGATATGGAAAAAAATAAACATGCTTAGGACACACCAGGTCAGTACTCAGGAGTTTTAACCTCTGCCGATACAATTGTTAATCACAATTGTTTACAAACTCTGCCAGATTCTTGTTTTTCGGGGGAATTGCAATTAGAACTTCTGCTCTGTGAGTGGCAGGTACAGTTTACAATTTCCACGGAAGATGGCTGCCTCATTGATCACTCACAAGTACCACCTGTATCACAAACCCTGCTGTTGATTCGGGTATGGAATAACAAGTCAGCAGAAAAGATGATTATGGGCCCTGCACGATCAACAGCAGGGAGCTTTT
This sequence comes from Rhinoptilus africanus, assembly GCA_013400135.1. NCBI lineage: Eukaryota > Metazoa > Chordata > Aves > Charadriiformes > Glareolidae > Rhinoptilus > Rhinoptilus africanus. Next base: position 909,240 of record VXBO01000174.1, on the reverse strand, counting down.
AACTCTGGCATGTATTCACATGAATTTGGACCCTATTTCCTTTGTTAGGTCTTTCCTCTGCCTCCTGTATAAAAGCTCCCTAAGCCCTAAACCTGTATTCAAGTTTGAATCCATCACGCATGTAACACTGCAACAATGCTTTGCAGCCCTCCAGGTCAACTTGAACTCTACCACCTGAAATTATCTTCTTTGTGTTCCAGCCCATGACCATACGCTTAACCACTTAGAATTACTGCTTCTGTACAAAATGTACTTCTGCATTGCCTGGAACACCCAAAGCAGAAAGCTAGGCCCAACTCTAACTTGCACAACTGCCGGAGACCAGTTGGCAAGCCAGAGTGACCCTTCTACCCAGTCACCGAGCTCGGACATTCTAAAGCATGCAGTTCTCACAGTTTAGACATGCTTTTGTAGTGAGTAGTAGTCTTTCAGTCGCAGTCTGGAGAGTTATACTGTATGCCACCACAGCCTCTAGTCCTTGTTCAAGCTGCACTTGGAAGTCAAAAGACAGTTTGACCTCACTGTGATTATCCAGGGAGAAAGGTGAGCAAGATCAGGTTGAGAGAGCTGATGAGACCTAATGGAAAACAAATCCAGCAGTAGACTTCACCAGGGCTTGTCTCGAATTTAATTATTTTAATTAATGTCTATTTTAAATTCTTGATAGTATTTTAATTCCCGTGTTAGAATGAACTGAAAAGTACTTCAATGAGAAATGTTTTTCAAATAAATAATTTGTAAGATACTTAAAGCGGTTATATTTAAATGACCTCCAAAATGAATGGTAGTAAGTTTTTTATGATGGAAATATATCAGTTTTCAACATGACAATCTACAAAAGACATGACACAAAAATATTCTGTGATATTTTTTTTGTGTTTGGAAGACTGGAAGAGGTGATCATAAGATAAAGAGACACCTTCTCCCCTAACCTGACAGACATGGAAAGACAATCAACTTGTGCTGGTGAAGACACAACCAATGGGTTCAACCTTGCTGATACTGCTGGAAGGAGACATTTTCTGTTCCTGACTGACTGACACCTCCCCATCAGGTTATAGTTTGCATTCACCTCTATCCATTGCTGCAATCAAGCTTAAATACAACACCCTGCTCCACCAGCCTGCTTTAACATGCTCTGGCTTCCCTTTTACTTTCTCTATTCATCTGCATTCTTTGTTAATCAGACTATGTCTCTAAGTTGCTAACTGTAAGAGCACTCTTTACTTAATCATACCATCATAAGAACCAATTTCCTATTTTATCTATCTGCACCCAGATTAAAACCGCACATTCTTTTGCCCATGCTTGGGCAAGCCAAGCCACAGCCCTTCTCTTTTATTTTTACTATATTATGTCTGAGTAGAATTTATGATTTTATCTGAATCACCTTCTGACATTTGCCTTTGGTAGCTATCAGTAAGACTTGATAAATTAACGGTTATCTATTTATTAAAAAAAGTCACTCATCTGTAAAATGAATTTTTTCAACTGGACATGTTCTCTATGAGATTTCATGTAAACAGTAAATCCAGAACATTCAACAACACTAGTTTAGAGATTATTCTAATTACAGGCTATTAGAAGAGGAGAATATAGCTGACTGCATTTCTAAAACACCGTACAGACCAGCGACAGTTAACGATGATTTGATGATTTTCTAGGAGTTTGGAACAAATACCTGGCTTTTAGTCTGAGAGCAATGCTGGACATTTCTGTCTGATGCTTGGGGGATTCAGCCAACTAACAGATACATTTGGTGAAGAATCTCATTCTAGTCATGCCCTCCCTTCCTAATTTCCCTTTTCACTGTTTTGTCGTCTTTGCCTGTTCCTCAGGGAACCGAGTGATTGATAGCCTAATCCAATGACTGTATTACAGCTGCCTCAACTTGGACTCTTTTCCTTATCATTAGCAGTTAGCCTATGGTTAAATTCACAGCTCACTGCTTGGTACAGCCCCTGAGATTTAAGGGTCTGGCCTTTAGAAAATATTTAACATAAAATTGAAATCTTGACATACTGAGAATTCAGTTCTCTGCAAGGCTTCTTTAATTAATCCAATGTACTGTACCATTGTTCTATATGAGGCTGTGACATGGTGAACTGTTACTGAAGCTCACAGAGATGTATAATTCTAAATTAAACACTCACTTACATGTACCTACACTGCATTTGTTTCCCAACTACATGCACGTGAATGTGAAAATTAAATTCAATCTATAACAATAATAAAACACAAACCAATTACACTTCAAGAGTAAAGACTTCTCATTCATTTCAAGCTCGGAATGAGCATTTTCAAAGTAAGAGGAGGCGAAAACACAGGTTTGTTCAGATGCTGTGTGTAAAGACTCATGCTTCATTCTTTTTCCAGGACTCATTTAATCTTTTGGTGAATGAAATCAATTATGATCATTTTTAATCAACTACAAACAGCACCTGTGCTAAAAGCATAAAGCGTTTTCTTTGTGGGAAAGAAATTGGCTAAAAAATATTAAAAGTGGAAAAATATGCTTAGTTCTCTGACCTTGTCTGGGAAATAATACTTATTTTTAAATAGCTATGGGAAGGATGTAGACCTTGATCTGTGCTGTAAACCTTTGCCCTACTTCCAGTCAGTCGATGAGCTGCAAGCTTCTATGAAAATGGCAGCTGAGTCCCAGATGAAAAATTATGCATCTCATAAACTGCTATTCTGCTGAAATGTCAAGCTATGGCAGGGCTGTACCTCAAACTCAGCACTTGGCATTTTCCTTCTGTCTGCTTTGTTGCCATGAAGCAAACATGAACAGTGAGGATTTGTGTAGGGCAGGTAGCAGGCGAGCTCCCTGTCAAAAATCTATTATTAGGGCTCTGATCTCTCCTGCACAGACCAGTGACGGCAGAACAGTAAGAGAAATCAGACTGCTGCAAGGACACCACGGAAAACAGAGGACTCTTTGTGAATCCTGACATAATATATGCAAATGAGGGCTTTTAATGGCTGAGCTACATTTAACAGAAATAATAAAACAAAATTAAAATTGTACTACGGCATATATTTGTTTTTTACTCCTATCCACACTGTTTTATAAATACATGTTAACGTAAATAGTCTTTAATGCTCGGTAAATATTTATACTAAACAGAAGTGCCTATGCATACATACATTTGTTTTGTTTCCAGTGATGGGCAGCTCTTCATTCATTTCTATTGACCAAAATCCACACTGCACAGTCACTAAGAGAACCGTGATTAGGAAAGTGAATGCTCTTGGCTTTCTTTTCACTTTTCTTTTAATGATGTGTCATAAAATTAAAATTAAAAGGCAGCCCTTCTTATTATAACTTCAACTTTTCCTCTTTCAATATAATTCATACATTTCAGATTAGAATATATGCCCTATTAATAATGTCAATTATCCATATAATGTATACATTTTAATTTAATGAAATAACACCCGCAATGCGTACCCTTAAAACTCACAATTGCTGTCTGACAGTGTTTTTTTGTAAAAAGAGACAGCTCCACTAACTTACTTCAAAAGTAACTAAAATTAACTGCCTCTGCTGGCTTCCAACAATTACATGTTCCCACATTTAATGACTGAATCTGCTATCTAGGTATATCCCTTCTGACAGCCCTTGTGGTCAGCTATGAAGTTATAAGATACTACTTTCTGAATCTCTCTTGTTCTGAAAAAAAATACAAACACATGTATTCAAACATGCTATACAATATATTCACGCAAATAATGCCAAAATACTACAGAGTGTAATAATTGGACTAAGCAATAACGGGACATAGACATGAAGTGTTTGAACTACTGCTGTAAAATACTGCAATATTTTTGCAACAAAGCATTAAAAGGTTACATAGTGAGTGCACCGTGGAGAGATTTGCTTTTAAACCAAGTTTTTTTGCTAAGTCCAGTGTATGGTTTTATAAATTTATCCCCTAAGGATCTGGCTTCCAGACAAAAACAAAGAAACAAACAGATGACAAAGAACAAAAAAACATGGAAATTCAAACAGAAGCTCTGCTCTATTTCGCCTGCAATGGATATCCTATTGTGCTGCAATGTGATGTGTTTCATAAAACACATCTGGAATATGGAAGCACAGTATGAAAGCTCATGAAAACACTTGATTTTTTAAAAAAATTTAAAATACATTTAAAGGAAACAAGTCTTAGGGAAGCGTATAGCTGCTGAAAGTATATTAACATTTCTCTAGGAAACCTGCCATCTTATTCTAGTACCTATAAAACATTCATTTTCAAAATAATTTATACTTTACAGACTAAAACATCTCTTTCAGACCAGAGGTCATTATTCTTTGTGAGGATAAAAAAAACCAGCATTAGCTTCTTTTTAAGAAACAAATATTCTGCATTACACGCATATAGGAAGAAATCAGGATAAAAATCTCATGCATTCTGTATTCTCAAACCTGAAATACTGCTGGCTCAAAAAAGTCCCTTAATGGTAATCAAGCTATGCCTCTGATCCTGCAAACACATATGACAGTTATGGTTTGGGAAGTCCTATCTTAATTTCAGTATTTTTCTTTCATCATAAGGGCTTATTTCCTTAACCATATTTTGGAGGCTTCATTAGGACATTTCAATTTTTTTGAGTAATGGGCAGTTCCTGGAAACATATAAAAAATGGACGAAGACTGGGATCCTCTAAGCGCAATGTCCTCTCACATAATGGGGCCACAGAAATCCATAGGGCTACCATAGCCCTTGGGTTCGACTAAGGCTCCATGGTGCCAATTAGAAAGGAATTTTCTTAGAAAACAACAATTTGTCAAAATGAAAGTGAATTTTTTCCTACAAACATTTTTGGCACCAGGATAGACGTAGAAGGTGAAGAAAAAACAGAGGTATTTTACAACACTCAATAGTCAGAAGGTAAACTTGGAATCCAGGGGACCCAGGTGAGACTCAGGCTCACACCTGGGATTTAAACCTGGCTCTCCCACGTCAGACTCCTGTTCAGGTCTCCACTGTGCTAGTACGAGTGTGTATCCTGGGAGAGCTGTGTCACTTTGTATTAATAATTCAATATTTGCAGGGAAGTGGAGACGAGAGAGAGACTCATCCTACAGTCTAGTGGTCACACACCCACCTGGGATACTGGGATCCCTCCCTGTCAAAACCACCCGACAAACAGGAGGGTAGGAAGAAGGAAACAGCAACGATTCTTACAGCTTAGCAATTTTCAGCTGATCAAATTAGATCAAAACAGGAAGGTCACTGCCCGAGCACTGTCTGGGAAGAAAACACTGACTGTGACAACTCAAAGCTAAATGGGGTTTTTAAAGTAATCTCATTAAGTATCTCTTTGAAAGATTTTTAAAAAATGTTTTAAAAAAGAGACATGTCTGTTCTCAAAACATCCCAGGATCTGGCAATGATATTAATAAACCTTTTGTTTAAAATTATTTTTATGTATTTCAGACAAACCATAGGAAACTGCCTGTCATTTGGTCATTTAGAAGGAATTAAGAAGAAATTGCCTTTTCAATGTCTCTCTTTTCTGGAAAAACAAACAACAATCCTCCTGCACGGAGCTGCTTCCACAAGAGGCAGAGAAGAAGAGGAAAGAGGAGGCCAAGGGGAAGTCATATACAGAAAATTTTTCTTCAGTATGTGGCCACGTAGGACATTTTGGAACGCTGGAGAACAGGGAAGACTGTAAGTCAAAATGTCAGGCTGCTGCTTGGGCAGGGCATTAACACACGTGCGTTACTTGCTCTTTGACGCAAACCTTCATCAGACTCCGCGGAGGGAGCTCACACTCACCTGGAGAGTATATTAAGAAATGTGCAGATACAGTGAATTCATAAAACATTGAAAAACAGCTGTCCTTTCAGAGAACGACTTCCTTGCAAGATGTTCTGGTCCCGCAGATCTTCCCCGGCCACGCTGCCAGCCCCACCGCCCCCTCCGCTGCCGCCGGGCGCCGTGAAGCGCCTTCCTCCCCTCGGGCCCCGCTGTCCGGGAGCCAGCCCGCAGCTTTCAGCAGAGCCCTTCAGCAAGCAGAGCCCGGGCCACCCCGCAGCCTTATTTCTGGGTGCAAAGTGCGGATTTTCGCGTGTTGAGCTGCGGGGGCTCACCTCCAGCTTTCTGCTGGCCGCCTCCTCTCGCAGGCCGCGGCCCTCGGCCCAGGCACGGGGCTCCTTCAGCTCCCGGGGAGAGAAAGTGGAAATGCAGAGCGGCGAGGACAGAGTACATTTCTCTACGTGACACGAAGGGAGGAACGTGTCCCTGCTGCTGGCGGTGGGCCCTAAGCACAGCAGCTTCTGCTTTTCACCCGCTGCAGCAAAAACACCCTTTCAGACAGAGCAACCCCTACACCAGCAGGCAACGCTACTGGGGGTAGGGAGAATTTCCGATGATTTATGCGTAAAGAGAAGGGGAGAAAAGATAAGCGAGCCCAGACTCATCTAAAATCCAGTTTAACCCAGCACTCTGGAAACTCCTCGCCGGCGGGTGATGGTCACCAGACCTTTCAGGCCGTCCCAGCAGACCCCACTGAGGGCTGGGGGCAGCTGCCACCGCAGCCCTGGGGCCGCCCGTCACCGTGCCCCGCCGGGCAGAGACGCCCACCGACACCCACTGCTCCTCTGTGCCACCCCAGCGCCATTCCTCGTCCAGAAGAGAACCAAAATCTCTGCGACTGGAAGAAGTCCCGAAAGCGAGATCTGGCTTTTGGCTGTGCTCTGTATCTGCTCTAGGTTTCATAGAATCATAGAATCATAGAATCATAGGGTTGGAAGGGACCTCGAAAGATCATCTAGTCCAACCCCCCTGCCAGAGCAGGGTCACCTAGAGCACATCACCCAGGAACGCGTCCAGGCGGGTTTTGAATGTCTCCAGTGAAGGAGACTCCACAACCTCTCTGGGCAGCCTGTTCCAGTGCTCTGTCACTCTCACAGTAAAAAAATTCTTCCTGATATCCCTCTTGAATCTCCTATGCTCCAATTTACATCCATTACTCCTTGTCCTATCACTGGTCATCACTGAAAACAACTTCTCTCCATCTTCCTGACACTCCCCCTTTACGTATTTGAAGACATTGATGAGGTCACCCCTCAGTCTCCTTTTCTCCAGACTAAAGAGACCCAGCTCCCTCAGCCTTTCCTCATAAGGGAGATGTTCCACTCCCTTAATCATCTTTGTGGCTCTGCGCTGGACTCTCTCAAGCAGTTCCCTGTCCTTCTTGAACTGAGGGGCCCAGAACTGGACACAATACTCCAGATGTGGCCTCACCAATGCAGAATAGAGGGGGAGGAGAACCTCTCTTGACCGACTCACCACACCCTTTCTAATGCAGCCCAGGATGCCATTGGCCTTCTTAGCCACAAGGGCACATTGCTGGCTCATGGTCATCCTCCTGTCTACCAGGACCCCCAGGTCCCTTTCACCTACACTGCTCTCCAGCAGGTCAGCCCCCAACCTGTACTGGTACATTGTGTTTTTCTTCCCCAAATGCAAAACTCTACACTTGCCCTTGTTGAACCTCATCAGGTTTCGCCCCACCCAACTCTCCAGCCTGTCCAGGTCCCTCTGAATGGCAGCACAGTCTTCTGGGGTGTCGGCCACTCCTCCCAGCTTGGTGTCATCAGCAAACTTGCTGAGGGTACACTCTGTACCCTCATCCAGGTCGTTTGTGCGCTAGAGAACATGATGAACCAGCTGCGCTTGGTAAAACACACGGAAAATGGACCAGGCTTATTGCTTCTATAATAGCGCCGCCTTTCACTTAAAAAATTAATTCTCTTGTGAGAGGAATTATTTGAAAAAAAACTTACTGGCTCTATCAGATAGTAAAACTGAACAAGGAGTTCGAGCAAATCAAAACAGAAAACCAGTACTTTACACTACGAAGCGACTTTCATGCCAGGACCACAGAGCACTTCCCAACAAGCCTGTAGGCATGTAAGTGGTGTTACTGCCCTTTCACAGACAGGAGAAATAAAGCACGGTAAGGTCAAGTGCCTGCCTGCAGGCCACGCGGCTCAGCCCTGGCACGGCTGGCAACGGACCTCAGAGGTATGGCCACCCTGCCCCTTGCTCTCATAAGACGACAGGCCCTCCCATTTTTTGCCTTCTTGTAAGCATGATTTGTCTTCCTGTAAGCACTCTTGATTTAAAATTGCTTTCCTAAATTTGTACACTGCTAATCAGAAAGTATTGCAATGTGCCGCAGAGCCTATTGGCTCTGTGGTTTTCTTTTGTGCAATGAGTTGTGGGATTGAGCCCTACTGATACCAATTATCAGCAAGAAACCTTTATATATTTGTCTGCAACAATATGCTCTTTCGTTATTATGCTCCCATAATAAATTGACAGCACTTCCAGTGGTTTTCGTATTTTTTAAATAACCAGATTTGCGTCATAGGTAATGGTGCATCCTAACATGACTTTTTCTGTCTCCTCTGATACATGTAAAACTTCAGGAAAAAAAATCCCCACATTTTTATACTTACACACACACACGCACATATATAAAAATAAAAGAAACAAAGAACTTTTCCGCAGGTCCCATTTGTAAGAGAATTTTAAACCACAAAAATGCTGGTACGTCCTTCCTTATAGCTGAGCATCCAGGTGCCACTGTAATTTATGCCACATATATGTTTTAAATTTGTGACATAAGAGACACTTTTCATAATGCAGTCATTTTATAGATTTTATTAGACAGACTTATGGTAGGAAGGAATATTCAGAAATTGCAACTTAAATGAGAAAATGTGAATGGTGTTACTTGTATAAAATACTACTGCAATAGTTCTTTTATTAATTTTTAATGCACAGCACCCACTGTGACCTCCTTTATTCTTTTCCTGTCAACATGGCAGGCTAGAGAAATTGAAATGGGCTGTAGCTGTTCCCTTCTTGTTCCCCTCTTCCTCCCATTTTGCATAATGTTAAAATATAACATCTTATTGGACTGTCACTGTGAAATAATCATTATACAATAGGCATAACGATTTTTTCTGATTGTTATCTCTTCCTTGCTTTTCAGCTTTCTCTCAAAAATTCCAAATTCCATGTAGTTATCTAAGGCAATAAGGCAATTTTCCACTGAATACACTCATCTGAATTAAAGTTTCTTTAAAAGGTATCTTTCACTACATTTCTTACGGCTCTCTAAGGATAACACCAGTCACATAACATAAAGCATTTTTTGCCTGTCTGGTCTCCTCTGATTACGTTTTTGGGGTGAGGTAGGAGGCGGGTCCGATAAAATAGTGTTTGACTCAATCAGGACAATGCTATTACTTCTGTTATGTATATTTACTGCTACCTCTATCACCAAGGAGACTAATCGCCATACCAGTAAAGTCAAGAAGCTCACAGTATTGTCTTTACAGGGCCAAGTTCATGTTGTCACAGCAACAGAGTGCACAGGGTCAATAGATTAATACATTAGTGTGCACAGGCACTGAACTGGAGTGTAAAAGTTTTGCTGCTGGTTTTAAAATTTAACTGTGAAGCAGGACTTGGAAATACAGCCTACCCAAGATATTCTTAAATATCTCAAGGAATAGGCAACAAAAATACGCATATATTTTCCTAATACAGTCTATCATTTTTAACATAGTGGGAAGAGGAGGAAATAACCTCCTTGGAAAAGGTGGAATCAGTGGGAAGGAGGGAGGAAGGCTGGAGTTCGAGCTATGAAACATACACTGCATTTGGATTGTTGATATTTCCCCCTGCGATGCCCTTTCATTAGCCTCTGTCTAACGTGGGACCTGACAATTGTGACAGAATGAAAAATTTGAGGAAAAGCGAGGGTCAGGAGAGAAGAGATTTCCTTCCCTCTCCAGTGACCCTATCACAGTATTCTGATGCAGCGCTTTACCATTAAGGAAAGGGCAACCCAAGAGCCTTCACACTTAATCTGTTCCATCTGTCATGACTATTAGAAACATTGACCAGCAGTGAGCTTTAAGGACTCGATGCGACTGCAGACATGATATTCTAGCCCTCTACAAGGACCTCCTGATGTTTTGAAAGCCTCCAAGGAAGTACCATGCATCAAAAAGGGCAACACCTACCTGACATGCCACCATATGTGGTCCTCAGTCCTCCACCAACTGCTGGCCAAGGTGTGCTGTCTGCTTTCAGTCCCATCAGTCCTGACACAGTGTTGGTGGCTGTAACACCATCTGCGCCACCTGTGAAAGAAAAGGTCAGTCGCTTTTTATTAAATCATGTGTATAAGAACAAGAGAGGGAAAAATACAACAGAAAAACTGTGAAACTGTGAAATGACTAGAAATTCAAATGAACAGCCGAAGACAGAAAGCAACAAACTGTAAGGGGATGCACAGAAAGGTCCCTAAGACCAATCCTGGGCTGATAAATCTAGCCCTAGCTTCAAGGCAGGCTGCATCAGTTGAAAGAGCTGTAAGACAACACATGTGGGAAACACTGTGGCTGACAGGAGGATCTCTGCCCTTCAGCTGCGCGGGACAGAACCTGCTACAGTGGTTGTTCAACCCCTGGAGGTGCCCCAGCACAGGAGTCACCTCATCCAAGCTGATGACACCAGCTCTGCACTGATGGAGCCGGCCCATATTCTCATTTCTTATTGTGAGGAGGCAAAACAAAATGACCAATGTGATAGAGAAACGATGACCACAGCTCTAAGTGATTAATACACATACTTGCAAACTCATTTCCTACCATGTTGTACTATAAGTTCTAGGGAAAAAAAATATACCTTCAAAAGGTGTATTTCTGTTTTCTCAGGACACACGTGCCGTTTTCATTATTAGACATAGGAACAGAGGAATGTACAGTGATATGGTAAATGTATAAATATGACAGAAATAGGAGCGTGCAGACAAATACACACAAACATATAAGACTTATTGTTAAGAGTCTAATATAATTCTCTTCATATATTGCTATATTCTAGAAGCATGGGCAAAAATTATGAAGGCTTTGATAACTGTGCTTATTCTAAATACAACAAATAAACTATTTTCATATCAGTTTCTGTTATTTGTTATTATTCCAGCAGCTCCCCTATCTTCCCCAATCCAGCAAATTAGTAAATCTGCACAGCTTGTGCACTGGAGTCTGTTACCTTCCTGCGCAGCCATCGCAATATTCACAATATCAGTGACATTTGGGGTCAGCTTGGCAAAGAAAGGAATATGAACAGCTTGTCTAACCCAGCGACAGATGTTCCGTACCAGCTCTGGATCCTGTTCAAATAGGTCAGATAAATATAGAACATAATTAAAAGTAATATGAACAAAAGGTATATAAAGGAAATAGAAAACTTTGCTACAAGTGGCTATACTGTGATTTTGTGAAATTACATATCAGGACTGAACCTCATCTCATTAGCTAACTTATTTCAGACACTTCGAGTAACTGCAAATCCATTACAGAAAGGTTAGTTCATGAAAAAAGGAAAATTTGCTTTATTTTTTTTTTCCCCAAAAGACAAAGATATCACAACATGTTCCCTTCCCAGAGAGCGGAAAATATCGTTTTGGATGACAGAGACTTTCTTTACCCACTTATTTAAAAAATACTTTCCAGTTTTAATGACTCACTCCATGTAAGATATGTTGAAAATAACCAGTATCCTATAAAATAACGTGAACCTGAACCATTGGCTGATCATGCCTTGATCAGAACAACAAGGATAAGTCGAGGTTGCAGGGCTATCAGAATGCAATTCAGCATTTCCGAACTCTCCTCTGACTTCAGAGAATAACTTGGGATGGCCATAGTGTAAATGAAAGATCAAAATCTTCTCTGTTAAAGCCAGAAATCGAAATCTTCAAGTGTTGGCTTTTCTCAATTTCCAGGCATTTACTTCCCTTATGGAATACGTCTCGCGTAGACAGTAATCAACCATCCTTTCCATTGAAAACAGCTCAGTGGAACTCACGTTCTGTGTCTGGCACATGTAATTGTTCGGTGTAACTCTTAGGGTATGGTTTGTTGTTTTTTTCTGTTTGCTATTGATAATGATCTTCAACAAGTACCTTAAAATTTGCAATAATGATGCGCATAGAACACAGTGCACGATCTGGTTAAAAACTGAACGGTGCTATTAGAAGATTTAGTACAAGTATAACCTGGGGGTAGGTTAATTGTTACCACAGCAATTATTTATATTTACTAAATCTTTACCATTCTCTCAGATAATTAAGCCTGTCATAGATTAATAACTTTCTCCCGTTTGGATATTGTAAAAACTCAGAAAGCTGCATTTCTACGTAGTAGCTGAAAATGGGATGAGCCTAAATGAAGTTTGGTTTAAAACAATTCAGTGGACACCAAGGTTATCAGTCTAGGGAACACACAGAAAATATCCCTTTGGGTTTTTTTTTTTAATTTTAACACCAACGGTTAAATACAAACAAAAAAAACCCACCCCAAAACAAAAGAAACAACCCCACAGGCTGTGTTGCTGGAAAGTACACAGTGCTTGACATGAATAGTAAAACCCCATGACTTAGCTGTGCCGTTCCAATAAAAATGGTGATCTCCCCGCCCATGCAGCTTCCATGAAATATGTATGAATGCCGCACCGGCAGTATGAAAGTAGTGGCATCTTTGACTTTCATTTCTGTTTTGAATTTCCTTGAGGCCCAACACAGAAATGAGAGACCCTCTAGAAGACATGAATTCTATATCCTTTATGTTAATTCTTCTTAGAAATCCTTGTAATAATGTTCAGGATGTTGCCATGACGTAACTCATTATGCTGACTCTGTCGTGCTTATAGTGCTGCCATAAAAATTCTTACTACAACGTATACTAACACTTTAAAAAATACAATTATTTTAATGCGCATTGAATAACTTATTGGGAGATCTCTCATTCATATAAACCTGATTTCCATTCTACCTAAGACAATTTAACTAGTTTGTCTTTCTTAAGAAATACTAATTTGATACTATTTTTTTTCCCCAAAAAGTAAGTAAAGACCTTAATTTTCCATCCATTCTGCTTCTCCCACACCAAGATTATTGCAGCAAAGGCAATGGAAGGGTCTTCAGTTTCTCAAGCTAGTGAACAGTTTGAATAGCTGATTGCACAACGCGTGATTAGAAAAAGCCCTTTTGAAAGGCTCTCTTGTATCAGTCCTGGAAACCTGCCCATTTTCAATACCCCTAAAACCACAGTTTACTAAGAAAATAATTTGAAAACTCAACTGAAGGAGACGAAATCTTTGATTTTACTTCACTTAATATTCCAAGGAAAAATAGGACTATTCAGTGAGGAAACATGGAAAAAATTAAAAAAGTTATCTCAGTGTTTTGCTGCATAGTGAGAAAGGCACTTATAGGAATTGGAAAGGTGTTGAATTTTATACAAAAAATTAGAATTTACATTAAATTTGAAAATTTTGGATTGAAACAGATACTTCTAAAGCTGATCTTTTCCCCCCATAATCTTTTATCTAATTCATTTGCTCATTAAATAAATATCATATAAATATAATGCTGGATATCTTAAAAGAAATTACTGGTTTGGAGACCTTATAGTGGCCTTCCAATAGCTGGAGGGGGCCTACAAGAAAGCTGGGGAGCGGCTGTTTGCAAGGACTTGTACCGATAGGACGAGGGACGATGGTCTTAAACTAGAGCAGGGTAGGTTTAGATTAGACATTAGGAAGAAGTTGTTTACACTGAGGGTGGTGAGGCACTGGAACAGGTTGCCTGGAGAGGTGGTAGACGCCCCACACCTGGAGACATTCAAGGCCAGGCTGGATGAGGCTCTGAGCAGCCTGATCTAGTTGAAGATGTCCCTGCTCACTGCAGGGGGTGGGACTAGATGGCCTTTAACCAACACATTCTATGATTCTATGGTTTACCCTTGTGCCACCCCCAAAACACACGTACATGTGACGGATCTCGCTGCTGTCCTTTTCAGCACGAGTCCTACAGTGGAGCTGTACTGGAGCATCCAGCCAACCCAACCTCCCACCCTCCTCCTCCACCTCCTCCCTCTGCTCTGTCTCCATCTCCCTCCTGCTCACGTTCCTCCTGGCAAAGTGGCCAACAACAGTGAGCAACCTGAGCCTGTCCTCTCTCCCCCCTCACTGTAGTGGCATCGCAAAGCATCCAGCGCCCACAGCCACTACATGCCTGAGCTTCCCTGCTGCCAGAGCGACTTCGATGCCATGAAGCCACTGCATGAGAATACCAGAACTTTTGTGCTCTACTGGCAACTAACATATTTTCAAAGAGGAATAATATCCCCACCTGCTTTTATCTGTAACGTCACATTTTCTTCTGTAGATCACCAAGAAAAAGTTATTAGTTCATTTATAAAATTCATGATTTCCTACTATATTTGCATTCAGGGCTTGGAAAAATGCATCATACGTCATCAGATGGTTGAAATCAGAACACATTCATGTCACTAGACAGCTAATTTCCATGCAAAATGAATGAACTACACTTATATAATGCAGGGGAAGTTCACTGAGTGGTGCACAATCTCTCCATAGAAGTTTGCCTTTGGACTGAGAAGAATTTGAGAGGTCACACAAGAACAGAACTTTTGAAACATTTAAGTGACTAGAAACTGAGAATTCACTTCTAAATGCAATCATGGACTAAAGAAATCATCCTGATTTGAAATGCAGTTCAAAACTTAAGATTTCTGAGAATATTAATTTATATTTTCCAGCCAAGTTTTAAACTCAGGTGCAAATTTAACAAGGTGAACATATTTGTACCAAAACCTAGTTTTAAAGAGGTGGTTTCCAGGCTTCATTTTGGCCTAATTCATTTTGCTGAATTGGTCGCCCATCTACTTGGATTTCTGAAAGACTGATCCCAATTTACAAATTGCATTTACTGATTCTTAGCAGAGATTTGATTTATAAAACACGAGCATATAAATTGTATGAGAATGAATCTTGAGGCCTGTAAATCACGTTACAAAAAATACCATCACTGCTAATACTACATAAATATCTTTTTTTTACCCCGATCCAACTTCATGAAAGTGTCTTCAGCTTTTATCATTGGTAAAGTGGTTGATGAAGCCTGCATAGTTGAAAAGTATTTTCTAAACATCTTGATATGCAAAATGCTATTAGCTGTAAAAACAGCTGGGCATTTACATTTGCAAAAATCAACAATATGAACCAACTAAAATTCTGCTTAATGTAGTACAGGATTTTAATTCTTTTCGCTCAAAGTCTACGATGTTGCTATAAATTATCTTCTTCTATTACACATAACTAGGTTTGTTGGTTCTCATTAATGATGATACAGTGTGATTGTTATAGAATGTGTAGCATAATTTTGCTCTGTGTGTCAATCCAGAAGAAGGAACAAATGCTTCAACAGACTGTAACATCCATTGGTAGCACATTTCATTTATCTGCTGCATTTTTTTTTTTTTTAAACAAACACCATCTAAATAAAAGCTTGGTGAAATTATCATCAGCTAAAACATAATATTGATTCATGCACTGTACCTACAGGAATCTGTTGGTAATTTAATACCATATAAAGTCTCTTTTGGTACGAGATGTACATCAGTGTGTCTTCTCTCTTCCTGTTCTTAATCAAATATTGCTTGTTTATTCCAAAGGCACAAGAGATTTGAATGTTACAGGGGTTGTCTTTTTACTTCCCTAAGCAGCAGTACAGAATCATTTTTTCCTGAATATTCATTATAGCCTTGGGCTAGATGGAGCTTTTAATCCTAACTACTCATTGCCAATGGGTAGATATACTAGAGGAAAAACAACTATTCACCTTTTTTTCTAAATGATCACATGATAAGCTTAACTACAACCATAACTATAAGAATAAGTCCTCAGAAATTAAAGCAGCAAGTTGTCTACTGATTGCATTTGGCATTGGTAATGAGATGAATCCCACGTCCTATCACCCCCAAGGCAGATACATCCTGCATGTTTAAAGAGGAGTGTGAAAACGCTGTGCTTCGAGTAGGTCACCTCTCCTTGTGTTTCAAGGAAAGAAACCAAAACATGAAGAGATTACCACAGAAATGTCAGGCTGCAGATTTTTGGAAATTTTGGAAATCTTTACAACGACCTATTTTCAGTGTTCTTCAAGGGTCCCCATTTTTTACACTACCCTGTTTCTCCACAATCTTTATACTGTGTCCAGAACAGCTCTCTGAGGTAGGGAAGTACGATTATACCTGTTTAATAAATGGAGAGAGAAGCGTGAGACAGACTGAGTTGCACCTCCTCAAATTCACCTTGTTTTGGTGCCCAGGTTTTACCAAGTCATTTGCATAAGGACCTGAAAAAGGTTGTCTAGCAGAAAACTGCACTTGATTCTTCAGAATACCTTAAACTGTGAGACACTTTCCACATTAACAAAAGAATTTTTTATTACTTGAGTTGAATCAGGTTTTCAGAGTATGTGAATAATGCAAAAGATAGAAATACAAGTACTTTAGGATAACAGACATGCTCTTCCTAGCTATGCAGGTTTTTGGAAGCACATACGTGTGAGTGCATGTACATAAGTATGTGTGCATATATATAGAATGCAATGTCAGTCTGAAAGGTGTCATAAAAATAAACCTTTTATAGAATTTCCCCCAAGAACTTCAGAAGGAAGGTTACCACTCAGTAGAGCACATTAGCTGATCTTGTCTAATTAGTGCTAGAGAAAATGGACCATACCACGCAATCTTCAGTCCATCCCTAATTACTATAATGGTGGCAGTTCTGCCTCACTAAGAACAGGGTAAGGACCTTTGCAGTTGTGGAAAGTATAAAAACGTAACTCTTCTCAGATTGATGCATGAAGGCTTTCTTACGTAGGACTACTGGAGTTATCGTTACAGGTCACGCTGACGATTTGTGCAAGTCCATTATCCTGACGGTGATGATGGGAAGTTCTAGATGGCACAGATAATGACGCAAGATGCATTAGGACTTTGCATGTAAAGTCCATAAATCTCATCTATCACTGACTACAGTTACCTAAACAACAAATTTTCAGAAATTAAAACACTTTATTCTCTTTAATGCAAGTGTAAGTCTGTTTTTCCTCATAAACGTCAAGTCTTTGATGGCCACAAAACTATTCTTATATATATCTCTTGCCAACGAGTTTCATGGCTAAATCATGTATTATGTCAACATGTTTGCAATTTTAAATACTGATAGAAAGTTACAGAGGACTTATTTTGTCTTTGGACTAATTTAACAAACATGAAGCTGACGTGGGATTTCTTATATACGGTTAGCAGACAAGGGGCACCAAAAGTCTGTCATTGATGCATTCTTCTGGTGACAGATTTTCTTTCTGTACTGGCTCTTCAGAAAAAAAAAACCAACTTGTAGCCCTCCTACATCTGTTATCACTGAATGAATATTTTATATGAAAAAATGTTCTACAGTTAAATTCCTCATTCTGCACAGTAAATACATTTTCCAAAACAGTATGGGCAGCTATGGGAAAAAGGAGGGAGTGCTTTCAGGAATGATGTAGCCTAAGAAAAACTTTATAAGAAAGAATCTGCAAGATTTGGCTTTTAAATTTAATTCATGTACTATTCTCACTTTACTATTCAATTCAACAATAGTCTAACAAAGAGAGAGTTAAACCTGTCCTCAGTCAAATTGCTGTCTGAGAGCCTATGAGGTCTCAAATGCACCCTCATCTGATAAACAAGAAAGGAGAGAAGAATCTCTCACTGTCTGCAAACAACCAACCAACCTCCATGCAACAGGTAGACTTTCCTCTGGGCCATGCTACCCTTTCCTTGTGAACATTACAGCGGCACTACCTGCCACGACCTGCAGTGCAGGCAGGCAGAGGCAGGATACATTTGGAGCAGCTTTAGAAGGTGAATAACAATCATTTCTATAGATTCCTTACCTATCTAATCCACTCCACCATCTCAACACGTAGGTCTGCACCTGCATCTTCTACAGAGATCCCACAGATGTTCTGAGGACTTGTTAGCTTGATAAGCCGTTACTTTAAATGCTTTTTAATACGTGTTTCTCACACATTTCTTTTCCAGACCAAACACGGATCCAGAAATCCATTAGGAAATCAGAATTAAAAAAAAAAAAAAACTCAAAATTTCTCTCTGTGTGTGAAGAGGTACTCTTCTGCTATTCTTTCAAACGTGAATAAAAAGAAGTATGGCAATTTCAGCTTAAAGCATTGCAAATTAATATCTTCAGCATTCACCCCCTTTTTTCACATTACTATTGATCTTTTCCACAGCTATCTTTTCTCCCTCTTCCTATGCGAGTTGTCCAACAGTGCCTTCACAAAACTGTCTCTCTCTAAACCTACCCAAAATTTCCACAGTACCTAAGTAGAGAATTGCAGTCCACCACAATAGCAAGAGAGACGCCATTTCTGAATCTCATGGTTAATTTTACTGTCTTCTCACATGCTAGAAAGGGGCAGTTTAGGTTGTACATTTGTCCCATTTCAAACTTAATTAAAGCTAACAATTCGTTTAAAGCCTGTCAAATTAAGGGAAGGATTTCCCAGGATAGAAGACGAATAACTCTCTACTTCTCATCTGGAGTTAAAAATGCTTCCTCATTTCTCAGGAAATTTGACAGCTTTTGGTCAACATCTATTGACCGCAGCTGTCAAAAAGAAAGAAATGAGGCAGTTTAACCTGAGGCAGGAGTAACAGTTTTCACAGCTGTATGTGAAGCTATCTATATATATTAGGAAAAATTTCAAAAAATGCCTAAATGACTTCAGAGGCTTTGGGTCAGCCTGGTCAACCCCACAAATATGTAGCTGCTGGATGAGAGCTTATATCCTTCTGGCTAGAATCTATGATATGATGTGATGTGAAACCAATGCCACAAAATAAACTTTCAGAGATAACGACAGTATGTGAGTTCAGGACTCTTTTTCACTAAATACTGCACTGCCTTTTGGCCTGAGATCCAAAGTGTACCGAAGGTAGTGGAAACCTTTTCCATTAGTTTAGCAAAAAAAAAAAAAATCGCTTCAAAATCTTATTAGACATCTTTAATAAAATGGTAGAGGAAAATCCTATTCAAGATAAAAATTCAAAAATGTCCATAAATGGATAATTTCATATTTTGTTCTGGGAGGGTCAAAATGCTTCATTCCAGTTTAAGCCTTCAGTTTTTATTAATTAACTTGCACTTTGAAACAAGAGGTTTCAAAATGAAGTAGGGTTTTAGGGATTTGTTTTGTGGAAGAATTTTTAAAAGATCAGAGATTAATATATGGGAAGAATTAAGCAAGGTCCACATAGTTACCATTTAACTACACTACCATAGCAACAACATGTACTGTGACTATTGCTCACTGGTTTAATTCAAGGATGTAACTTATTTTCTACTCTCTTACACGCTCCATAATGTTCCTTTCTTCTAAAAAATCTTTTTAAACTAGTCCACTGGGTAAATTAAGACATTCATGTTATTTCTACATAAGTGTTCTCTTTATAATTTGAACAAATCCAGTAATATTTTTAAATTGAAGAGATATCATATGGTTTATATAACTAAGCATGGACTATTAGTGAAACAAGCACATTTTTGCTTACAAAATACTGCAGGTTAAGATGTAGAAAAAAATCGGAAAATTTCCATTAGCT
The DNA here is from genome assembly GCA_013400135.1 of Rhinoptilus africanus. Classification (NCBI taxonomy): domain Eukaryota; kingdom Metazoa; phylum Chordata; class Aves; order Charadriiformes; family Glareolidae; genus Rhinoptilus; species Rhinoptilus africanus. Next base: position 889,649 of record VXBO01000174.1, on the reverse strand, counting down.
TTTACAGACTATGTTCTTTCTTTTTCTTATAGTTTTTCACTCAGGCCAAACCATTACCATTTGAATACCATGTAAAAGACTATANAATTTTTACTTTTTTATATTTATAGAGAGCAATGACCCCCAATTTATAGATGTTTTTGCCAAAGTAAAAATCTAAGCAAGAGCCTGGCTTGATTCAATTTTTTATTTTTTTCCCTGTGAGAATTTATAAGAACCAGAAAACCCCTGTCACCTACCTCCATTCTTAGATGCTAGGACTTTATCACTTTAAAGTAAAGCTGCAAGCATGGTGTCATGATTTGATCAGCTCTCTTCAGATCAGTCACTTCAAGTTCCACTTGGGGAAACCTAATTGAGATTCTCCTTTTTTTTCCAGTGATACCAATGTGTCATGGGATATAGTCGAGTTGCTCTGGATTAGGTCCAGACTTTGGTCATGGCTGAGCTGAGAAGTCAAAGCTCTGAGACCCAGTCTATACTGGGAGAGATAACAGCAGGTATTGAGAAAAGCCAGCACAAGACTATGACACTACTGTCGTTCCTACTTCTCACATTTAGGCTACTTGGAAAAACTAAAAAAAAAAAAAAAAATATTGTTGCACATAAAAAAATGGAACTTGAACTTTAACAGTGTTTAACCAAATGAACTTTAAAAGACTCATAAAAGGCTTTTGCAGAATCAGAACTTATCAATAAATTCCAATTCTAGCAGATCCCGGTATCTCCTTCTTCTTTCTCATTTGGTATCACAATCACTATTTCTCCCTGTTCCAGCTCTACAATTAAAACGTTTGAAAGATGTTAAAAGCCTATGACAAATAGCTTTTGATCACCTCTCTCCGTTCCAAATGAAAAAATGGGAAAAATAAACATTTCCTTATTGTAGTACACTACTGGAACTGCACAAATGAATGATACTTAACAGTAAATTTAGAACAAACAAACAAAAAACCCTGAAAAAAACCCCAAAAAACCAAACTAAAACCACTCCAAAGCTTTTTACCATATCTCATCTAATAGATGCCAATATTAACATTGGTCAGTATCCAAACTCAAGAACACATTTATCAAAGTGCTGTGTGGGAGATCCACTTTGGATGCCTTATTAGCAGCACTGCACTCCTACACCCCCTTCTTTGATAATGTAGCACCTAATGACTGAAAAGATAACCAACATGAAGACAAGGTCAAAAATGAGCTGGAAATTTTTGATTTACCAGTATACAAAAGTACAAAACACAGATTTGTGTTGGGATTTAGAGCAACGATAAGAGGGATGTCAAGATCAAGCACAACTAAGACTCGAAAAGTTTGTGGCTATCTTTAGTCAGCTTTGCAACTAATACCTTTTTCAGATCACATAAAAGCGTTTTGTTTTGTCCCCAGCACTAAAAGAAAAACAATTTATTTTGAAAACTGAGTCCTGTCTCTAAATAGGTAGTAAAACCATAACATTTTTCGTTATTCCAAATTTAGCTTTTATCTGTTTGTTTATTTTAATAATTTAAAATGTTAATCTAAGCAACCAGAAGAAACATCACTGTTACAAAACTTTCTACTTTTAAAATTAAAGGGTTTTACAAAATTTGTTATATGATAGGAAAAACTCTATGTTTCATTGACATAGGTCAGTTAAAACTGTCGCAATCATTATTTACAGATATTGATTTTAATGCAACATTCAAGGAACCAGACACAACCATTATTTTCTTTGGTTTTCGGAATAAAGGTTAATAACAGTTGGCCTGAAAGGGTGAAGCACAGTTTGCCAGTTCAAATTAGCAAATCATTGTTCTGATACCAACTGGACCTAAACATTCCAAGTGAAAAATGTGAAACTGCACATTTACATTTTGTAAACTTCTTGGAGATACTAACTGGAAAGATTTGTTTAATGAATTGGTATATGTAAAGTATTGACTAATAAAAAATGCCTTTTTACCCCAGACAGAACAAAATATTTTATCTTGGTTGTTTCTAGCCAAAATAATGTTTCTCATATCACTGTAAAAAGTGGTAGGCAGCATGATTAAACGATATTTCAACTCTTTAGTTCATGCAGAGGCTACCTGCTAGAAGGCATAAAGGTTTGATTAGGTTTACATCATACATGAAATATTTTAAAGGGAAGCATAGAACTTGAATATATGAGTGCTGCAGCTGCAAATAGCTTTTTCTTGCGGTCAGGTAGGCAACCTCTCAGTCCTTTCCTATAATAAAGAGGCAGAAAATACCAAATAATTGAGGAAACCATAAGCCTTTGAAACCAACAAAATAAGGAACTAAAACGTATGCTCGGAGAAGGATTTCCTACTCAGTTTTAAAATAATCATCATATGGACTTGCATCCACATTTGTTCTATTGTAAAGGGCAAGCCTGCCAGCACACTGGCTAATTTTACTAGGAGGTGAGGCAAAATTTAAAAAGTATGAGCCTAGTCCTGAAAATTCTCATGTAGGCAGTGAAAAGACTAGTTAATTAACTTTATGAAATGGTGGCATAAAACTAAAACCATAGAAAGAAAAAAAGCTATTAATGTGCACTGCGTAGTTAACTTTTATTGTGCATCAAGATGCACAATCTTAAAATATTTTATTTCACCTGCATATAGATACTTGTCGCTGATCATTTCCTTTCCGATAAATCCTGTTTACCGTACATCATCGGTATGACCAACTGCAATAGCTTATGCTGTGACCACATATCCAAAGACAAAGCAGTCCATAGGATATGGACATTTAACCCAAACATTTGGCCATGCAGACCACAGAAATATGCCTGCCTGAATTTTCTACATTTCCCTTTTCTGAAAGCTTCTCAGTGCATTAAAATACAACTGCAAGAATAAGTACAGGTTGCCATTTGGTTTTTAAAAAAAAAAAATTATAGTTTTCCTTCTTTCTGGGAAGCACTTGCTGTATATCCCATCATAGTTAGTCTATGGAGATATCATTAAAACAGCCCAAATCTTTTTGTTTCCGTTTTAAGCAGCAGCAGGTCACTGATATTTAGGCCAGACTGACCGCCTTTTTGCCATCTGTCATCCATAATGGCAGTTCCATCATAGTGAGACTGAAAATAAGGTTATCCCCAACTTGCTTTCATGTCTTCATGAATTTCAAGGAAATTTTTACATTTTCTAAGAAAATCAATTTTGTAGACAACGCTTTCTATATATAAATAAAAAGTCACCACAGATAAACAGTATTTAAAACCTTATTAACAAGCCATACCATGTCATTAAAAACTTCCAGCAAGTTGGTAGTGCTGTTAACATTACTGTCGTATTTATAATCCGTTTTTATTTTCCATTTTGTCTTATGAGTAATTCAATTAAAAATCCTTCAAAGCAATAACAGTGGATTAAATGTTGTCAAACCACAATATAAAATTGCAGAATAGTGTTCTGATGATGAATTTATTAAACTTTGCATCTTAATTCATTTCTTCTCGAGTGTATGAAAAACAGAATTCTTAAGACAAAATACCAATTAACTGTCGTACCTTGTTATTAAGTATTGTCTCCTTTTATGTGTTACAAAAAATAGAATACATAAGCACATGAAGGACATACAGAACTAAAGACATGGAAGAAAGCCATTTAAATGATGATATTTTATCACACCTGAATCCTGTGAGGGCAACAGAAAATGAAATGAATCCTCAGGTACTGGAGGACAGTGAGTGACGTCACCAACTCAGGAGTGACCACATAGTCAGAAAGCTTTTTGTTCAGATTTCCAGTGAAATAGCTCATGAGTCAAATGTTACTTTGAAAGCAACTCAGCAAAGGGGTTACTTTATGAGGGGGACTTTAAAGGAGGTGGGAGTGGAAAGAAAAAGGGAAGATACATATATGAAACCAGGGAAGGTGAAAAAACCGCCCAAAGAGGCCAAGACGACAAAACTGAACTATCATAAAGGATGACACATGGCCACGATCGGTGTGGGAGCCAGGAACGTAAGCCCACAAAACACATCTCCTGGCCTGTGAAAAAGTGTGCTTAGATCTACCTTTGCAGAAATTGGACGAGTCAATCAGCAGCATCCCTTCTTCCTGCACATCCCAAATACCCTCCCAGCAAAACAACACACATCTCTGCACATGCAGAGTAACACCATCACTGCCTGACCCAAGGAATTCTTGTTTCTGATGAGTCTGTGACTTGTGACTGAAGGTCCTGCGTCTACTTGAGATTTTCCCTCAGCTGGACTATTAAGGCTTTGTGGTGGGCTGACCCTGGCTGGGCACCAGGTGCCCACCAAAGCTGCTCTAGCGCTCTCCCTCCTCAATTGGACAGGGGAGAGAAGGCTCATGGGTTGAGACAGGGAGGGATCATTCAACAATCACCATCATGGGCAAAACAGACTCAACTTGGGGAAAATTAATTTAATTTTTTAGCAGTTAAATCAGAGGAGGATAATGAGGAATAAAAAATAAATCTTAAAACAACTTTCCTCCATCTCTCCTTTCTTCCTGGGCTTAACTTCACTCCCAATTTTCTCTACCTCTTCTGCCCAAGCGGCACAGGGGGATGGGAATGGGAGTTGCGGTCAGTTCATCACATGTTGTTTCTGCCACTCCTTCCTCCTCAGGGGAGGGCTCCTCACACTTTTTCCCTGCTCCAGTGTGGGGTCCCTCCCACGGGAGACAGTCCTCCATGAACTTCTCCAACATGAGTCCTTCTCAAAGGCTACAGTTCTTCATTAACTGGTCCAGCATGAGTCCTTTCCATGGGGTGCAGCCCTTCAGGAACAGACTGCTCTAGCGTAGGTCCCCCGCAAGGTCACAACTCCTGCCAGCAAACCCACTCCACCATGGACTCTTCAGCTTGGGCGGCAGATAATTTCTCTCCCCTACCCTGCTGCCTAGTTTTATGAAACTTATAGAAATTCAGCATCTTTGAAACAGTTTCAACTCTGAGAAACATGACTGAAACGGGTCATTTGGTTGAAACATGCCCCAATACAACAGAGGCCACTGACAGACACAAAGACATGAGATCAGCGAAGACTTACCTTCTTCACATCCCAGCCAAAATAGATGAAAGTAGCCGAGAGAAGAGAACAAGACGACATAAACACCAACAAAAGCTTCACTTTGATTATACGGGTTTATACTGGATTTTGGGTAGCAACATTCCCACTGCTGCTACAGCACAGTGTAACACCACCCTGCTGTACTTTGCATTAATTTGTTGCAGTAACTGATATAAAATAGAAGAGAGAGAACTAATACTGCCTTCAGGACTCAATGAATTATACTTAACCAGCATATTATTGTAGGGTGATAGTAGAATGCCACATGAACACAGATATAATCAAATTCTGTTTGGGGCATCATTTATTTAAAATACTTCAAGCTCCTTGCTGGCAGACCAACAGCGAATTAGCATGCTATGCTGTGCACTTCAATTAAAAAGCAGCCTCATCTTTCCTATTTCCAAGGTACAGCAGAGCAAATTTAATTGTGCCATGCAGCCAGTTCTCATCTCTGCAGAGCAACCAGGGCTTTTGAGGTTTTTTTTTTTCCTTTTTGTTTTTAACAGATTTGTCTTCTTCTGAATGAGGCAACGTGGGCTTTTATGAAACTTGCCTCCTAATTGCAGGCAATAAACATGAACACAGCAGCAGAGGCTGTAGCAAGTACAGTTTAAGTAAAATGAAAATAAAGGTAAGAAAAGAACCACAAAACAAGTTCATTTTACATATGAACTGAATAGTTAAACCACCAGGATCTGGATTTCAGTGCTCCTGAGAGACACATAGATACCTCCTTCAATATAAACTGAAAAAAGCAAACAATCCCCCTATCCTATAGCTTAAATGCTGAGATAGGCAAACCTTTTTTATATTTTGGAGGTTAGAAGGTATGACTAATTAATGAGGAATATTTATAAGCCAGGATGTTATTAACTTTTAAAGTATTTGCTTATAGCATAAAGAATCTCTGTTCTTGCACTTCGGCTGAGAGCTTTGAATGTGAGATATGGTTTTTTGTAAAAGTATAGAAGCATCCTCTGTGCTTTGGAAATTTAACGGATGTGTTGCTTTCAACTTGAGACCTCGTTGTCATACTGATCATCTTGCCCCAAGTGAACAGGTGAGTCCTTGTGCTTCCTTTCACCCACGGCTCATTTCCTGTCCCCAGCACGAACAAGGCAGTACCTTTGGATAGGAAAGGAGCAGAGTGGATCCACAGAATCACAGAAATGTTTGTCTGAACAGACTTATGGAAGGTAGCTAGTCCAACCTCCAGCTCTGAGTGGGACCAACGCCAAAACCAGTTGAGGTTGGCCACGGCTTTGTTTGCCTGAGCCCTGAAAACTCCAGAGATGGAGAGCACACAGCCCAACTAGACAATGTGTTGCTGTACCGCATCACCTTCTTGGTGAATTATTTCCCCGATGCCCAACCTGAAACGTTCAGCCTGCGATTTCTGGCCGTTGCCCCTTGCTGTATCATCTGAGGCTACAGAGAATCATCTTTCCCTCTTTGTAGCTACTCTTCCAGTATCTTTGTTACTACCTTTCGGGCAGCTGTAGGCTGCTCTTTTCTTCCCTCTGTTGTTTTTCACTCCTCATTAGGCCAAGGAGACTCACTGATATTCTTGAAGACTTTGTATATCACCGATCCTAGTCGGTCTTATTCTAATGATATTAGGTATATGCACATTAGATTTCCTAGACCTGGGGCTTCATCTGAACAACAAAGAATGACATAAAACTTAACAGGAATGCAAAATAAAACCCAGATTGTCCACTCAATTCAACTATTTATTCATTCTTACTAGAGCAGCTGGAGAAACTTGTTGACTTTTGGACCAAAACCAAAAAGCCAAACACTTAAATTTGTTGATTTCACATCACAGTAATAGTTCTGAATATTTAATGCCACGTTTTAGAAGGGTAAGTTAAAAAGTTAAAACATCTTTGCATGGTTTCCAGTGAAGAGACAAAAAGTGCACCACAAATACAACACCATGAGTTAGACATTGAAATGTGAGTGCTACCATCTCAGATGTTTGATTGATTTATTATTTTCATAATCTTATGCTGTAATTACTGCAGTAATGAACTATCGTGGGAAAGTGATAGTGTAATTTTTTTAATAATCTCTTGTTCATCGTGTTGTCTTTACGTTTACTATTAAATGTTTTGTACACTTAAAAAGAAAATTCATGTTGTTAAATGTAATGATGGAAATTCTATTACGATTTTTAACAATATCCAACTTTTATACAGTTGCAGATGGTTATGAAAGAACACAAACCTTAACTTTATTATCATTAATCAGCATTAGTAAATATAATTGACATTTTATACAGAACCAGCTTTAAGTAACTTATTGGCAGCGGTACAGATGCCTCTTAATATTACCCTCTGGCTAGCTATGCTGTTTGGGCGCCAGAGTGTCTGCACTAATGACTTGGAATTAAAATCAAATAAAAGTTGAGAACTGTAATTCAGTATAAAACAAACAGCCATGCTTTATATATATAATTTGGATATATCTGGAACTTTTTAAATATACAGAGGGTATAAAACAGTGGAAGTGTTTGAGACTAGATAACAAAATGGGATAGAAAAAAACAAATCTAGTGTTCCCAGGTTTCTATACTTACCCTTAGGCACACCATAGGAATTGAAATGAGGAGAAAAAGTAGACAGTGTAATTAACCTTTCCTTTCCCCCTTTTTTAAAAAAAAACAACAACAAAAGAAAGGCAGAACATTGTCAACATTATAAACAGTAAAAATACACATACATGTTTTTCTGCCATTATTTTTCATCTCATCAATTTTTGTAGTTTCCTGAGGATTTAATGTGCTTAGGCACGAAAAGGGACCTAATCCTTAAAAAAATTTCCTATGAAGATGTGGATTATGTTATCAAAAAGATTTAAGAAAACCTGCTTCACTGTAAAACCAGGAAAGCCGCTCTGTCTCTCAAAGCCTCATGCCCTGACTTCTAGATATCGAGTGGTGGGATTTTTCCAGAGCATATCTGAGCCTTCTCTTCCACACACCATCTAGGTATGACCTATCTGACTTCAGCTCTGGGGAAAAAAAATAAAATTAGGAGTAGAGCCAAAATACTTCCTTGTCCGGGCCTCCAGGGGCCACCACACATGGAAGCCCCCTGAAGGGCTACTGGTAAATCTCATCACACATATTATTTTATCCAGTTTATCCTCACCCTTTGCTTTGATAAACTACATTTAAAGCCACTATAATTTAATTTCACCCAACTCTGAGGAAGAACCTCAGGATCTAGCCCTCTAAAGGTGGCTTATTTTATTCTTTGTCTAAAGAAGTAGATTATTTTCTGAGCTCTCATTTTGGTGAGACAGTTAAGAGAACACAAGAATATTTCTAAGCAAGAGTAGTATATATTAAACATTCAAAAGAATATCCATATTGTATGGGGAAGAGAGAAATTTTATTATTATACAAACATATATGTATATATAATGTAATCTTCTTCTTGCTTTATGGATCTGATCTCCTCCAAGGAGAGTCACAAATCCACACGATAGCCCTGAGTGCTCAGATTTTGCATTTGGTTCTCTGATTTTACAATAGCTGAAAGATATGTAAAAACTCATGTAGCCAGACAGCTCCCTACTGACTACACATCTAAGCAACTTCACACGCATATATTATTCCAACCAGTGAAAGCTAGAAATAACATATGCCTAAAAAAAAAAATAAAAAGGCATGCTTGAAAGGAGCCTGTTTCAGCTTCTATATAAAACCTTGAGGGCTCTTCCTGACCAAACCGCTCCCTTCTACACCGTGCTGCCATCTCAGCCCAAACTACTGAGTTACGGTCTGCAGAGCAAAGGGTGGGAATTGCGTCATAACCTCATAAAAACAGCTATATAGCTCTTTGTATATTCTAGCTCCCCAAATGCAATTTGGGGGAAAAAAATTAATAGTAACTATTCCCATTTTGCTAGCATGGTCCTGGAGGGTTTTCATAATTCTCTCCCATTTTTAATCATAAATTTGGTAAATGACCACTGGCCATGAAAAGCACCTAGGTTACTTTCATTAAAAATAATAATGTATAGCATGGAACAGATTGACATCATTTTGCTCACAGAAAATAATAATATGTCCCGCGCACTGTGCCTGACAGTATTGCTATGATAAAGCTACAGCCGAAGTGTGCCCACAGTTGCATTGAAACTATTACAGCTTCTATTGCCTCCCTACTAAAAGTTTTAGAAAGTTAATGATTTAGTTCTCCAGCCACACCTCAGTTCTTCAAAGTTTTGTGTTTAACTGAGGAAGTAAGGATGAATTAAGATGTCTACTAGCCTTCTCCACGAGGATCAACTGAATAGTATGTGTCTATTTTAGACCATGTAATCATGATTCCCACTCTGCATCTCCCTTCTCTTCTTTTTCCCCTCTCCCCAAAACGTGGTAAGATGGGAAATCAAACAGGCTTCAGACTTCTGAAACTTTGGTCAAACTCTAGAAAATCTCTGCCAGTAGACTGTGAACCAAGATTTTTCAGAGACTTCCAAGCTCACCACATTCTGGCATGTTTCAGAGCCAAAACAGATTACAAACCATGACCAAAACATGCAAAAATATTAAAACTTCAAAAGGGTATTAGTATGAGAATTGGGGTTTGTGTATGCTTATTTTCTTTTCATGGGCAAAATAACATACGTTCTCCTAAGTGAAGTCAAGGACAGTTACAACCTAAACTGTATAAACCATCAAATCCATAGGTTACAGAGGACTGACTCTTATAAAAGAAGACAGTAACTGTAGGTGGCACTACCATAATGTATGCCCTATTTCGTGATTCTAAAATACAGCTAGGGTCACATGCTAAAAATTGTGAAATGAAATGTGTATTTCTCATGTCCTTCAAATTCATTATTGATATATGCAGTAGTTACCGGGTTGTGATCTAGAAGATATCTACAGGGCACTGAAATGGAAACGAACAAATTCTGTCCAAGCGCTTTTTGGAAATTATTTGTTTTCATCTTGTTCCTTGTCAAATACATAATGCATTTTTGTTCTCAGCAAAACTAAGCATTTTGTATATTCTCAGCGTCTGTCTTTTTTTTTTTTTTTTGCTTTCAGCACTAAATATTTAAACACATTCAACCCAAAAATCTCAAGCTAGTAACCTGCTGCTTGTGTCTTTCCCCCGAGGTGTAACTATGAATGCGGTAGTGCAGGATTGCTGAAGAGACATGAAAGAGATTGTGGTTACTGTCCTACCTGCCCACAGGCCAGGCCCATGCCTCTCTCCCCCATACCATGAGGACACGATAAATTTAACTCCAGCGCATCTGCACCAGCAACCTATGAAACATGCAAAAGGAAAAAAAAATGCAAAATTAACTTCAAGTAATGTGCACTTTCCTGTAGCGTTTACTGTTCATGTTAAGTAGATTTCTTTAGACATTTGATTTTACTTTTTACTTTTAAGAGAGAAAGCTATGGTTATGATAGCCTGAAAAAGAAATGTGTTGATCATTACAGAGAAAAATTTCAAAAACTGATGTGGCTTCCCAAAATTACAAAGGAAATTAAAGTAAAAAAATAAATTAAAAAGAGACAAGCACAATAAGGAGTTGGTTCTGGAAAATGTTAAAAAATGAAATGTAATTACAGGGCCTTAGGGCAGCACTGAGAGCGGGGTTTGGTAGTCAGTGTTACGCAGGTGCTTCTGTGCTCTGAAGAACTGTGACTCAGTACTAAATTTCTCCTCTCTGCTTTAATGAATTTAGACTGTAAATTTTCTGCAAACACCTGTACTGTGCCATAGCTTTTGTCATTAAATATTTTTGTTTCTGAAGTCAAACAAGAGAGTATTAAAAAAACCCTCCATATAAACATATTACTCATGCTAATTTCTCTTCAGCACCCTCTAGTAGCTACAATTACAGAGGCAGAAGAGCCGAGGTGTACAAGGGCAGCACACCAACACGCTCCTCTTCCTCCCTGCTGAACTGCTCGGCCCGAGACGAGGATCTCTCCCGTTGCTTTCCACGTGGCTGTAACTAGTATTTGGTTTGCATCTGCATTTTGGTTTTGCTTATTGAACTGGAGTAACTTTGCCTGCTGTGTGGCCACGGTTCAGCAGCTCCACGAGCGCGTGAGCAGGGGAGAAGCCATCCATCACTTTCGGGAATGCTCCTCGCCCTGGCCAGCCTGGCCATGCCGCACCGATGCTGGTGCTGTCGGCCTCCGTGACAAGCTGACCTTTTCTATGAATAGGTCGTCCTCCTGCCGAGAGGCACCGCGGTACCTTCTGGGGCTTCTGCTCTTTGGAAAGCCACATCTATTACCTTCTAGGTAGGATCCTACGCATGCGATTAAATATCACTGCTCTTCAGTCGTGGATTCCAGAGCGGCCCCAAACAAGTGTGCTGCTCCCCACAGAGCGGAGACTAACTACTACTTTGCGGAAGAAAGTTATATCACGTAGGTTACACCTTATTGAGTGCCTTTAAATAACTATTTTTTTCTAAAGGGGTAACATAAACACAAACACAGATCAGAAATATCTGTCTGAAAACTGGACAGCAGTGCCACTGGATTAAAAACCAGGAACACAATATGGCACAGAATGGCCCAATAAAGCCATCCATCTTAGTCAGTTTAAAAGTGGTACTGCTCCTGTCAAGCACGGATTCTGCAGAAGATTTCATGGTCAATTAGGTAAATATAGGTATAAAATGGACTAGCGTTGAAGATCACCAAGCTAATTACTGATCACATTTAATTTTACTTCCCTAAGTCCCAAAAGTGACTTTTTTTTTTTTCCTCATAGGTTTAAAATGCCCAAAGAAAACAGAGAATTGTTTTCCCACATCACCATAACAGGGTTTAGGACACCACGAATAAAGAAACAATGATGTCCAAAAACACACGTGTATGAAAACACAAATCCAAAATATCCATACCCATATACATATATATACATATACATATATAAAAACCCAAACCAATTTATAAAACATTTAAATCTGACCTAATGTTAGCAATAATGACAAACTATTTTTTTTTTACTTTGCTTAAATTCATTAAAACATTCCTTTATTGATCTGAAACTATCCATTTTATTTCCTCTAGATACTTTATATAGAAAAGAACAGTTTTATTTAAAAATAACAACTTTGTCTTGCATTCAGATATAGACATCTTTCTGAATTAAATTACTGCAGTCTTAATCAAGTATTTCTTATACTATTCCCTATGAACACAGGTACATGTTTTTAAATAGTTTTTTTCCTTCAAATTGAATTGAAATTTCAGGTGCACAGTCTGTTTGCATTTGTGTAAGGTTGGCTTTATATTATAGGAAGCCTGCTGACTGCTATTATACACCCTGGCTTTCTCTGCTATCATTTTTGAAAGTCTGTATTAAAACTAGAATAGCATTAAATGAGCCTTTTATACTTTAAATATTCAAGAGTTTTATATTCAAAATTTCTTCTGGTGCTGTCAAACTAGTGTGCCTGTAGGCAAAGTAAGATCAAGTTAGGCTCTCAAAGGTAGAATTAAATTTTATCAGGGCATCCGTCATAATATACGGTTTGCTTAAAATGCAAATAAAAAGTATATGGATTCAAAGACTAAAGGCTTTCCAGGTACTGCCTCAAAATCCAAGGGACCATTTCTATGGAACAAATTTCCTTTAAATTTACATTTCCATCATTTTAATGAAAACACAGAATAAACAAATTATAATGGACATGCTTTAAATTCTCATTTTTCACTTTGAACCTATTTCTTTCAAGAAATTCCTTATTGCAGCTTTTGTTTTTAAGGAGAATAAAAAAAGATGCAGAAACACATTCAGGAAACCGTTACCTCAGCCATTTTGGAAAGTTCAGTCCAGTCCTCCCTGCTATAGCTGCACATGATACTGGCGATGAGAATCTGAAAAGAACAGATATGCAGTCATTTTAAGCCATGTTACCAGATCTTGTAATACAGTACTTTACTGTGGCTCCAGACATTAACTACCACAACCCACATATGGCAACTGCCAGCTGTATATTACTAGCATGTACAGTGCTAAATATATTCCCTGGGGATGAGAAATAGTATACAAAGCAATCTATTTTATCCCTATTTTTTAAGTCATTAAGGCAAACCAGCAGGTCTAGTCAAACACATAGAGGACTTGCAATGTAAGAGGACATGCGATAAAGCGAGAACAAAGGCTGTCCTAGACACAGAGCCCACCAGCAAAACTGTCAAACACACCAGTTTCTGAGCTCAGAGGAATGTTTTTCACTGTTTATACAATGCCAGAAGTCGTTTGGGCTCTTTAGAGGTAGGCTTACAGGCGAACGTGGCAGCGTACGAACACAATATTCCATCTGACGTCAGGAAGCCAGGATACACCAAAACCAGCCCCCTGGAATCTCACACTATGCAATCAAGGACAGTGACAGGCAGCCAGGACTGTTTTGTGTCAAGGCAACTGGGAGGAGACTCTGAGGATATGGGGGAAATCTGGGAGGACTGGGAGAGCAGCACAGGGAAATTCCAGCTTTTGTTTTCCTACAAGATACATTTTGCTTCCTATTTGTTGGCTGTGGCCCCAGTTCTCCAAAAGCTGTTTCTGTGTATTGCCTTTCCTCCTGACTGCACTGAGCACCTTTCTGGTCCGGATTCTGCCTGTAACTGCTGCCGTCTCCAATATCTTTACTGAGGTTTGAGTTTTTAGGTAAGGTAAGTTATAATAGGATTCTTCCGGGAGGGCAGCAAGACACACACCCTTCCAGTTGCATACAGTGCCATTGACTGTTAAATGATTGTTAAAGACTCCTCCATTCGATGTCCAGTCAAGTAACAACGTTAATTTCTATTTAAGACTAAACCCAAATCACTTGTTCCGGACCCATCCAAGATCACCAGACACTGCCACTCTGAAGCTGATACCCTCACAGTGAGATCAGCAGAGAATTTAGCCCAGGAACTCCTGCATGGAGGCCTTCTTAGAAGGATGAGGTTTGCAAGAAAAAAGCAACAGAGACCTATATTGCAGCAGCTAAAAATCGGAAAAAGAAATCACAGAACTTATGAACACGTTGTGTCCAAAGTCTGTGTCCAAAGGGAACACCAGGAGAGGAGAACATGAAAACATCTGGCCACACTCTTGTTTATTGGACCCTCTTATGTGAAACATGTGAAAGTTTCACCTATAAGTTAGATTCACAGATAGGATGAAATTTGGTTTTAATCTTGTTTGCTTTCCAGACAAGTTTTACTGTCAGCATTAATATCTGGGATGAGCTTAATCGGTCACTCCCTTTCAGTATAACATTTCTCTTGAACTTTCCCGTAATGCTGAGGGTTAATGACTCATTCATATAAGGCAAAATACTGAAAAGTAAGAGTATAGAAAAATTGTTCAATACACGTGATTGTTGGAAACTGTAAACTCCTAAATTATCTCCATAAGAAGGATGAGATATTTAGTATCTTTAGAAGGGAGGGAAATATACTTTCAAAATGAAGGCAGCTATGGAGAAAATTAGGCACGGTGAGGTTACAATCTATTAATTTAAAAGGACAATACCACTTATCATCATCATCATTATTTCCATTGTTTTGCTCTGATGAATCCCTACCTATCAATCTACCACCCATCTACCTGACCTGCAGACTACCTACCCATCCACATTTCTGGCTGATGTTCGCAAGACGGGAGTCTTTTGAGAAGTAAAGCATTTGATGAAATCCCTGCTTTGCCTGCATTTGTGTGTACCTCTGGCCTAAACATAAGACCAAGCTTTTCATTAAATGCACACAATCATTACTGGCCATGCTTTTATTCCACTCTTGACAGAGGTAAAAATCTCTCTCCCCTATACCACACTTTTTTCTATTGTGAAAAACCTTATCTAGCTCTATAGGTCAAATGTTTATGAAACAAAATTTGCTCTATATTCTATTTGAATATTAAAGATAATTTGAGTACTCCAGAAATAAATATAAATCTTTTTTAAAAGACTCTAATATTTTTTAAAACACAAATTGTCAAAAATCAGTTTAAGAAAGTATATATGAGAAAAATTTAGAGTAAGAAACTAGTTAAAATATGCACTAACTGGAAGTTAGCTAGAAACCATATCTTGTCAAATTCACAATTTTTAGAAACTAACTAAAGCAAAAAAAAACCAAACCCACCCCAACTCAGACACTGACAACACGATAAGGATTTTCACAGTTGCAGTCACAATCCAAAGTATATCAGGAATCTACACAATTCAGCTTTAAAACAACCCAAACTTTTCAGCAGGGAAAGTTGTAAGACAACAAGGGTGGCTGACTATATTCACAAGTAGCTGAGTTAGGTTATGCCAAGTGTTATTAATGAAATTTGAAAACTCTGCTGGGAGTGTACAAAAGAGGAGGAACAAGATCAGTGATGTTTCAAAGAGCTGTTAATTAAGACAACATGTTTATTTAATATTGATTAGTTTTAGCATTCACATTTGAAATTAAGTACATACTTCTGACAGAAGCAGTGGTTTACAATAACAAAAATAACTGAAAGCAAAAATTAAGTTTCTGCCATGACTGTTCACGTGAAAACCATGATCTCAGGGGAAATAATGAAAATCTAAAAATAGTAGGGATTTTATTCTCCTTTTTCCCCCAGGGTTGTCTTACAACTTGAAATTAAACTTAATTCCTAGGTGGAAAGAGCACTCCAGCACTCCATGTTAACAAAACTGTCCTTCCTCAAGTGACTGTTCTTCCACAAAATGTCCCTACTGTCTTTTCATTTGTAATCAGTATCCATGACAAAAAAAATAATAATTATTGTATGTAGACATTTAGGGGCACTATCTGTGACATTTGGGTCTTGAATCTACTCCTAACATCACACGTGAATTTATAAAGAAAACATAGAATATTATCTCCTATTACCTAGAAAGAGATTAGGAAGGAAGAGGTAAGAATAACAAGTTATAAAAATCAGAGTTTTTCCTGGAAAGTAATAAACAGAAATTGCAACACATTTCAGCCTCTTAGCCTGTTCTCACTATTTCCTTTTTTTTATTTTTATTTTTTTTATATCTTTGGTGCCTACAATGCCATGTGCCATATTACCATCCCTGCAACTTTCATAGCCCCAAACAGTTGGTATCTCATAGAAGTCCAACACATGGCCCAGCCCAGGAGCATCCCCGGAGAGCACATCCTTCCTCTTGACTCCTGAAGTTTGCAGCGACAATCTGATGTGAGTTTAATTACAGTTTTTTGAACCACAAGTGTGAGGCCTCACCATGCTCACCCGTCTTACAAAAGTAGCCCTACCGACAGATCCTACAATAAAGCTGCTGCTGGAGTGGAGTAAGTGGCAACGAAGGTTGAGTGAATTGCAGCTTTGTCATAGCTTGAGTGAGGGCTGCCTGCAAAACCGTGCATGATTGAAGCACAGTGGGATCCCTGGCCCACTCCTTACTCCGGAGGAGAAGCGTAGCTGCCAAATGCTGCTTCCCTCTTCATCCAAACTGCTGGTTTGCCTGTTGTCGAGAGATCCTGCCTCTTCCACCCTGCGCCGAGGAGCACGGCTGCCCTACAGACACCGCTCCCACCTCAACCATCACCGCGACAGATGTCACCAGACAAAGTCTTTACACCCCGACACCACACAAGGTGATAGACAATTTCTGCAAATGCCTATAAAGGGACAAACGCACGTTTGTAGCATCAGACTCTGCTCTGTGAACAGGATTTTCTTGATCATTCATGGAAGAAGAAGGTCTACAGTAAAACATTTATTTTTGTTGGAGGAAGGGGAGATGGAAAAGGGAGGATATATAATGTACCATTTAGGACAAGATTATAAGATGAATATACTGTAGCTAAAGCACCTAGTAAAAAGCTACATTTCACACAAATCTGTAACTAATGCATTAGTAGTTGTTCTATTTAAAAGGACACTGACAAGGTACTTCTCATAATCCTTAAAATATTTTTTCCTCCCTATTTATAATAATCCCCTGGAAGCTTAAACTAGAACCTATTTCCCTTGTGAATTTTTTTTTTTTTTTTGCTGTTCCATTATCTCTATGTGGATGTCTCATGAATGCAATAGCATTAAAAGAAATAAAAAGGATGAGGTTTGTCACTGCGTATGTTTTCAAGTGATCTTTCTTCCCTAACACACAGAATTCACTGCACGACGTTTCAAAACAAAAGGAAGGAGAAAAAGAAAACAACACCTGGGCCTACTTTAGGTCAGACAATCCTGAGAACATCTATTAAAAGCCAGACAGCAGTAAAACTCCAGGTAGACAATTACCATTTGTCCTGTACTGCTCTGCAGGGAATAAGGGAGTTTCAGTACATTCAGAGAGTCTGAAAAAAAATCTCAAGGGCCTGGATTTAAATATGAATACTATCAATTCCTGCAAATTTAAGAAAACTTCCCAACAGACACAATGGAATCACAATCCTCTACTGCCATGCCTGTAATAACCGTATTTATTTTGGTCATCTAACACAGGCCATGGCCCGTATTTGTTCCTAAACTATTCTTTCAGATCCGTGCATAATTTCCCAGCGCTTCAGGAAATTCAGCCACCCAGATCCCCTCTGCTTTCTCTTCCTGGCCTGTCCCTCCTCATTGCCGCTCCAGGCTTGAGGATGGTTCTACACAATGTGTCCCGAGATGCTCCATTTAGACACTGCTGCTGGCCTCAACCTTCACCCCCTTCCGCTTTCCCAAACACTTGCAAAGAACACCAGGATTTTATTTTTGATGTGCACAATAGAAAGAGACCTCAACATCATCTTTAAGAGACTGTTCCCCTGAAAGCTGTAAAATCAAGAGGAGCTTTCAAGAAGGCTGAAGGACTGGTTTTGTAACAGCTACCTGTTTGGGAAGCAGAGATATGGAACAGGATAATTGCTGCAGAGGCAGTGCCGAGACTGAAGACTACATTAAGAACCAGATTTCAAACACCTGCAAAATTATTCTTGATCAATCTAAGCTTCAGAAGGTATTTGTGTTTGGGTCAGACGGAAGGACCTCAATTTTCCTTTCAAGACATGTTTCTTTTTCCCAAACAATAGAGGTCGCCTTACCACACGACCTGCTTCGTCTGGACAAACTCAAACATTTTTAACCAAAATTCCTCAGGAAGCATTCACTAGGAAGAAGCGCAGCACTGAAGATACAGTCTTTCTAAAACAACGGCAAAAATAACATATTTAGTTCATCACTTACCAGTGGAGAAAGACATCTACATCTGTACGAACGTATTATGACATTAGAACTTTTCGGCACCTGAATCACTATTTCACAGCATTAAAATCCCCCGTCTGTCTGAATGAGGGGTGCGTGCACTCAGTTCTGCCCCACTCCATCTCTCACCCGCACACCATAACAAGCCAACACACTCGGAGCATTTCCTGAAGGTCCTGCACTCGGGTAGCTACAAGAGCGTGTGGTCCACCAGGTGCTTGGTGAAAAGTTCGTAAAGAATGGTTTACTGAGCACTCCGCAGCTATTTCAATGACACAATAAACAATCTTGTAAAAATCTAACTGAAAAACACACATGCTGCACAGAGACCCCTCATAGCTTTTTCCACACGCAAAAGAATGAAACATAGGGACCACGGGCCAGGTTCTGCCCTACACAATAGCTCTTAGATGTGGTCTCAGTAGCAAAGAGTGAGCAGCAAGGGAATAAACATCAGCACCACAGGACTTTTGGGGTTGATACCAATTTTCCACCTTATCGAGACTTGCACCACTAGCCTGCCTCTGCAACCCTGCCTCTCACACAATGTCAGGGTCAGGACAAGTCACACCTTGCCAGCAAAAAGACACTAGGAGGCTTATTGCCACTCCGTGCCACTCGTGGCGGTCCTCTGCTTTTCCAAACAGGCACGAGCTCATCATTCTGAAAATCATCCAGCCGGAATTACTGTCGTACAGAACATTTCTAACACCCATCTCACAAGATAAGAGTACACTGCAGCAAATATTCTGTATTGCACAAACACACTTAAACGTGCAGTATTGAAAAACAAGAGGAGCACAAAGATTTACTGTTGTAAAAAAAAAAAACCTCTAGAAACCAGCCTGATTTTGATGCCTTGTAGACCCAACCAGGTTTCTCTTTTTCTGTACTCTCCTGTTATAATTTTTGATTTGTTGCAGAACTGAAATAAAAATAAGCTTCTTATTAAAAACTACCTAGAACATCAAATCCCTTGCAATAAGAAAGTTAACAATTGTAAACCCTGTCATGTCTCTGAGAAGCAGAGGAATTATCTTGTTATCAATTTAATAATGGAACATTGAAGTAAATGATGCCATCCACTGACACCAGTAACACTGTCTCTCCTGGGAAATTCATGTCGGTAGGAACTGTCAATCTAGATGGATATGGACATATTAAACATTGTACCTTCAGTCCATAAATCTATTCTTTCTATGCTGCCTTAATAAAAAGATTCTGCATGATGATAAAGACAAGCAATGCAGAATGTCTTGACATTGCTGACCTATAATTCTGCTTCTCTTCTGTCTTCTTTTTTGAGGGAGTGGAGAGTAAATAATTTAAAAATCTCTAACCATCCATTGTTTTCCTCCTTAACTTGCACTTAAAATATATTTAAGATAATACGAGTACATGAAAATAAGACAAGTAGGGGATATCAGTTTATTATTTAGCTGTCTTCCTGTAGCAAACCTTCTGAATACAGCCTTACCTTTAGCTTGTTGCTTTGTGTTGAGATCTCCTGTTTATTTTTCAAAGTGAAGTGGAAGTGAGATACAACAGGCCAATTATCAGCATGCAAATAAGTCTAGAGAGGCTGATGATAGGAGTTTGAAAATATTACCATTTGCTCATCCTGTCACATACACAAGATCAGCGCAAGCAGAAACCAACAAAGATTCTCAGGCTAAACAGGATCGCTTATTTTCAAAGGCAGTTATTTTTGTATGATGACTCTACTTCTATAAATGAGATTCCATCTATTTAATGAGATTATTTGATGGATGTCAGTGAGTACACTGGACTATAGCTTCAAATTAAGGCCTTGAGCTGTTAGGATCTAAAGCCCTCGGACAAATAAAACCCAAGGGTTATGAACAAACCCATTTCCTCGTAAAATAACAGAATGCTGTGGTTTTGACAAAAGCATGAAGCTAAACAGACGGCTTTAAGGGCCGGCTGCACCTACAGCAAAACTTGATCAGCTTGATGTTGTAACTGCTCCTCTGCCATATAAGACTCAGCATCGGACCAGCCACTATCAGGGCAGGAGTTGAGCTACTGTGCCCTTGGCCCTGCTTGTACACATAAATGTGTAGGCACAGATCACACATGTGAAAAGTGCGGACAGATGAAAAGCTAACTTTCCATGTCCTACCAACCTGGAATACAACTGAAAGCAAAACGAATGGACAGGGAAAAAAAGAGACCTTCTGATGCACCCGTGCTTCCCATGCTTCAGGGTGTGCTTTAATTAAGATGTGGTAATTCCTGAAGACCGAAAAAGAGACCATGGGGTACGAGTTCCCCAAAACAGATGTTTAATGAAAGAAAATATAGCACTCGTATGGAACACTTCAGGGAAACTCAAATATTTTACATGATTAGAAAAAATTCGTCCATTTTATGATAGACTGCTGAAAATTTCAGTGCTTCAGGTAAACCCTTCAAATTCCATTGAGAAATACCCATGTGGCTGAAGACTTCCCTGGAAATTTAAAGGATCTTTGGGATTTTATTTTGCACAGGAAACCTATCCCAGGTCAACCTTTAGTCTCTTCAGAAATGAGTGAAGACGAATACATGGGTGAATGGAAATTAGCATTACTGAAGGGAAAAGATACAAGTTAACAAAGGCTGAATCCAAGAGAAGCGTTAAGATAGATAGTAATTTTCAGCAGTGCTCCTTGCAAACAATACCTGCAAGCCCTTGTGGATCTGCTGTGCCCCTGCTGTATTTCTGTACTTTCCACACTGACTTAATATAAAGAGAAAGCAGAGGAGGCCAATACAATATTGGAGAAGCTAACAGAAAAAGGATATATCTAATTCTATGATATTTCAGACACATGCTATGACCTGTAGCAAAAGCTTTACACCAGGGTGCTGACACATTATTGATTCTTAAGACCACATATGGAAAACAAGGCTGGCAAAAGGCAACACAAGTTTGTGGATTTTTTCATCCACCTTTAGAAATTTTTTCCCTCATCAAGTTATCTGCCCAGATATACACAGAGTCTGTTTTAAGACAGTTCTCTGAGCACTTTGCTAATTGTTACTGTTTATTCTCACAATAGCACAGGCACCTCTCTGCAGGGTGCCCCTCTGAGGGGGGGAAGCCAACTGGAGACAAATGTGTTCAAGGGATGTAGGCAGCTCCTATGGAGGGAGTGAGCAGCCGTTGACTGAAAGGAACCCTCAGGTCCCTGCCAGCCCCTGACTGCTTCTAGATACATGCAGATACATTTCCCCTATTACTTAGCAGCAAAGCTGCTTAACTTATTAGAAAACAAATTCAGTAGAAAATGAAAAGAGACAAAACGCACACTGAATAACTTGGTCAGAGTTCCCTAACTCCTGCATTCAGTCAGCTAGCAATTCCCCAGGTCAAATCTGTCTCTTTGCATCCCCGAGAAGTCCATCCTATCTCTTCCCTTGTTCCATCACCCCCAGGGCTTCTTTTAATTCACTTCCTTGGATTTGAAGGCTCAAGAAAACTAGCAGTATCGGCACCAGTAGAGGAGAAAAATGTAGCTCAGGGAGAAGGGAGAAAAAACCCTCCCTTTTACACTTTAGAGCCCTGTGATCTGCTTCATCACGTGACATTGCTGGTGCCAAAGCAATGCTTGGGAGGAGTAAGTGATTTTGTCAGCCTGGTAGCGTCCTCCACAACTCACCCACTCTGTCTCTGTGCACCATTATCCTCGTAGTGATACACTGAAAAGCACTGACAATTTACCTGATTTTGCACAAACAGGTAACACTCTAACACTCTAACCTAACACTCTCCAGAACCTGCCTGACTAATGGGACAGGTTCACCTCATGACAGGAGATGATCTGCATATGTTCACAGGGCTGGAAACATGGGAGCTTTTCAATGGCCAGAGCAGGACCAGTGGGATCCATCCCCACCAGAACTTCATAGAGGACCACTTAAAAAAAGTTTTTTTGGGTTATTTTCCTCTTGGAAAGCATGGATGAAAGGATGGTAGAAAGCTACAATACGCACGGTAAGATAATAACAACTGTTCTGTCTATTGATCTTCATTTTCTTGTGATACCTTTGCCTTCCTCCTTCAGACACTAGAATGATTCTTTTGAAGAGCACTTAAGTTTCCACTACTTTGGGCATTCTCTCCGAGTCCATATAATTTCCTCTGAATGGTTTCAGAACCAATTTTCTTTGAGCAGAAGGTTGGACTACCTCAGCTCACCTCACCTCCTAAGGTTCCTGCTAACCTCAATTTTCTTATGAACCCTCCCCTGCATCACCAACAAGTATTCTTGCCTCCTCCTCTTCGTGATCACTTCATACTCTCTTGCACCAAGCAGACAGACACCTATCTTTAGCAATTCTGACATTAAACCTATCGAGCCTTCCCCAGGCACAGGAACATGCTGCAGCCTGATATTTGTTCAAACCTGTCTTTTATCTCCATATTTTGCTTTCTGTTCTCTCCTGCAATCTTCAAGCTGCCATCTTTGCTCCCTTTTGAGATCTGGTTCATTGCTCTCTCCACTGTCTCCTCCTGTGATCTTGCAGGGCCAGCGTGTTTATATTTTCTTCACTGGTACCTACCTTCAGATTTTGTTCTCCCCCATCACCGCGTACTAAAGCAAATACAGTCTCCAGTTCTACTTTTTCGGCCACTAACCAAGCTCGTACAGCTCTGCTTTTTAATAAGACCCAGATGTTACTGAGAGACAGATCAGACCCACAGCCCAGCAGCGCAGCCGGCCATCTCCACAACTACAACGTGCCATCCATCTCCCTCACGCAACACACAATCCTCAAACTGCAACAAAGCCAAAAACCAGATGCAGTACACACTTTCATTGATTCCTACCCAACTTTCACCTCTCCAAATGAGTAAGAGTCCTCCTGACCTGGTGGAAGACCACTGTTTCTCGTTACACCCATGTTAATGGGAGCCCTAGGCTCATTTCACAATAAACCTGTATCAACAGCAGCATTTCTTATACAAAATTAATTCTTGTTGCACTTTTCAAATGATTAGCAATAAATTAGCATTCAATAGCTTCTTGCCGGTAACATATATTAGGAATTTTTAAAAGGGAAAAGAGAGAAGATAAGAAGGTGAGGCAAGCAAGAAAGATGCTTTGTAGAATATACAAAAACTTTTATAATAAATAAATATTTTCATTTGGAAAAAATGTTTCATCTATAAATATTTCTATAGTGGAAATTATATTAAAATACTCCCTTAGCAAATAAAGAAACTCAATTTTCTGTCAGGCACTTTTCAAGAAGTGAAGATGAAAATCCATGTTTTCTGCTGAACTTGATCTCTTCGTATATCCTTCCTATTATCCCCTGTTATCTCCCAGCTGGGCCAAAAATTCAGCAAACAACAGTGCCACTATGCACCAAACCTCATGATGGCAGGTCTTCATGCTCCCATCTGACACATTATCAGAAAATCTCATGAGTGGGTAGATCTATTTTTTTTATACTCAGACATTACAATTTACTTAAGTAGCTAGCTGCTATGTCTGATGACCCAAGTAGTTTTTTGGCTACACTCCAACAGTAAAGAACATACAAAATTAAGGGCCAGAAGTTAGTAGCTACCTTCTGACTAATCTTTCCTCCTCAACTGCCAGTTCCACCCACCCCTTCATCTTTTAGGGAAGCTGATCTGAAGAAGCTGAGAAACTGAAAGAGGCCTTACTATTTTCACTAAATATTTGGATGTTTAATAAAATTGTTACCTAACTTGCTCAGCATACTGCTATGTTATTGGACATTTCAAAATTAAAATGCATTGAATACTCTGCAGGATTATAGTCTCATTCAAATGAAAGCACCGTAAGACCAACTGCCATCTAATGCTATGGAGATTTTATCAATGACCCAGCAGTGAGTATGCATGTTCCCAAAAAGATAAACTGAAAATAAATCATGTGAAATGTGGATGCCTCTGGCAGAATCAAAGGCAGAAGTCCTTCTAGGAACCAGAGGGGTGCTGACAGCACAATATTAAGAGAATGCAAATGTGAATTAGATCCATTTTTAACACCCACCCTTTATCTTGAGGTGCACATACTGCTTACAGGTAAGAACCTATGAAATTCTCACATCCTCTAAATACTCTCACCTGAACTGCAGTTAATTTAAATGAAACATTCTGCAAGTGTATTCGGATTTGAATATGGAGGTATATCTTACATAAATGGCCAAGAATGGTGTGGCTAAGAACAAGTCTATGAGGTTCTTACACTGCAAGAAAAGCACCACATATTTTTAGAAGTGCTGTCCTGAAATTTAGGAACACTTTCAATATAAATTTTTTTCCAAACCTAAGATCTTAACTAGCTGTTATGTGTAGTCAATCAAGATATCAACATAACTACAATTCTACAACAAAAGTGTTGAACATAAAAAGGGTTAAAAGAAAATGAAAATTGAAATAGATTAGGAACCCTGCTCTTAAAAGATATGATAAAGATGTAAAAAATAAACCAGCACAAAAGCATTCTACCCATGAGCTGTGAGACTGAGAGGTGCAGCGGCAGGAAATAGGATAGAAAAGTAGTCTGTTGGTTTCTTATAGTTTACATTTAACTTACATGGCTCACAACAAAGGATGTACTTAAGTGTCCTTGAAAGAAGTCTTTAAAATATTTATTTGGGTTTAAGTGTTCATAAATAAGTACTTACTGTCACATTTTTCCTTCGACAATTGAAAGAATATACCATCTCCACTGGATAGGCACACAAGGTTTAGATGCACAAACAAGTTACTGCTGATTTATGAGTTACCACCCATCAGCACACCTGCAGCAATCAACTGCTTCAGTGCTCTTTCAAACCCCTTAAAATACCAGGTAAGTCCAGTTTTCTATGTCCAAAATTAAAGAAATTAATTTCACTTAAATTAGCTTGTATTTGCTGCAAGTTACAAATATGCACATGGATAGTCACCATACCGACACACAGTAATTTGCTATTCCATGGTAATTTGTTGGCATGTCTGTGTTCACATGACAGTATATCAGTCTAATACTATAAAAACAGAGAAAGTGTTCTGCTTTTTGGGTCCTGCTGGCCACCTGATTTTGCATGTTCAGCAGTTGCTACTTAAACCTTAACAGCAAGTACGGGTCATCATTTTCAACCAGACCATAAAAAATGAATTAAAATGTTAAAGCAGGTTGAACTGAGATCTGGAATATGGAAATGTGACAGATACAAGAAGTTTGGTGAAGATGACTATGTAAAATTTTATGATCATAGTTCTTAAACTCAATGTGAATAAAAAGTTCAGAAGCTACCAGCAGTCTTGAGGGTATAGATTAAGATCAGTTCAGAGCCCACTAAGAATTCTACTAATCTACATGTTCCTCTCAGTGGATAAGAAAAAAAAAACATCTTGTAACACTTTATTGACACGTTTTGCTCTGAATTTGACTTCTTTCCATAGCCCCCCTCCCCAGAAAGCACAGGAGGCTGGGATATAGTCCAGCTGCTGTCAATCAGACCGAAGAGCTGGCTCCAATTGTGATAGATTCAAGCATGTGCCTCTGCCTTTCTTGTCTAAGCTAGAACACGTCTGCATAGACCCAGTTCTCCTACTACCGACGGCATTCATATCAGTAAAGTAAACTCTTTACTTGCTCCTGAACAAAAATAAACTGTTTGATGGTATAACTGCATCTACACTAGGGTTCTGCCAGGACAGCAGTTAGATGCGATTTTATTTTTAGTTTGCCTAGCCTACATAACTATGTGAGCAAGACTTTTAAATATAGACCTAGCCTTCGTATTTTTCTTCATTAGAGCTCTAGCAGAATGCCTAAAATGTAAACCACATCACAGGAATCAAGTGCAGAATATGGGCTACAGAAACAGCGTATACTTACCACTTTTATCAGGTATAGATTTGCTTTCTTCTTATTATTGTAACATACATCATACAAAAGAGAAAAAGCAGAATTATCTAAATCACATACACACAGTGCCTCATAAAAGTCTGAAATCATATCACAGCCAGTATAAATGAATGACAAAGCTACTGTGCATTTCAAAAGATCAAATTTTGTAATTTACCCAATCGCCGATGACAAACATGAAACGGAAATTGGGGAGAAGTATTTGGGGGATAAATGTTTTGCACAGGTAAATAGGCTAGCAGAATTTTGTCATACTTACAAACTTGAGATTTTAATTTTGATGGATCATCGACTGTTAATAGTTTTAAAATTTTGCCATTTGGGGGATTATTTTTTAACATTGCCACAAGGTCATTTTCTCCCCATCAAATGGCAACTTCTACATCCTAATATTAAAACAATAACTACCCAGAAAAGGGCATTTCCCAGGGAGTAATGACTGGCTGGGAGGAGTTGATGGCCCGAGGCACTGCTGAGGGCCATTAACCCTGGCCGGTTATTAATCGCCAGGAAATGCCCTGAACCAAGGTTGTTATTGCTATTTTAAGCACAGATTGAGGGGGGGGGGTGGG
>VXBO01000174.1:794597-862878 GCA_013400135.1 Rhinoptilus africanus | reverse complement strand
GCTGTGAAATGGACATCTTAGTGTACAGATTTTTTTAGCGCACGATGCCACTTCCTTTGTTGCAGTTTATGGAGAACATTTCTAGAAAGAATGAATGCTCTGCCTGATACCCAGCCGGATTTCACAGACCGTTCTGCAGCACTCTATTGTGCACCCAGTGACTTACCAAACTGAGAAAACAGTTGGGGATTTTAAGAGCCTTTCTTTTCTCTCTAAATAATAGTCTGCATAGAAAAATAGAAGGAAATTCAAACCTTAATAAGATGAACAAAAATATGCAACTCTTCATGTCACTGTCAGCAGAATTATATTCTAGAAATATCTTTTTAATCACGCTGTCTTTATGTTTAGCGCATTTCCTTTGTCAGTACTCCTGCTTAATGACCATTCACATATCTTCAAAAAAGGAATTTTTAGCAGCGACAGCCAAAGCACATCCTGAACCAGCTTCAGCTGATGCCAGCCATTAAGGAGTTTGTCTTTTCCAATAATCAAGCAGATTGGGTCATTTTCTAGGAGATGGTTGGTGAAGTATTTCAGAAACTGCTTTAATTTTCTCCTAGTTCTTACCCTAAGGCTAAAGTTTTAAAGATGTGCTCATAGTCCTCACAAAACTGTGGAAATTGTTCTTTTCTTGCAGGGATCAATAACTCACTCTCCAAATCAAAAGGATATTCTTAGCGTATGTACAAATAGTCCTCTGCCTTACTGAACTACTTACTATTTGTCAAACCTTAGCTGTGAAAGTAAAACAAACAAAATAAGTCATGGCTTTGTAACATGCATAGGAAGAAAGTACAGTTCTGCACTAAACTAGTTTGACAGGTTTCTCAACAAAGCTGTAGTTTCCAAGCGCAAAACATAAAAGATCTTCTCACATTTCTCCTCAAGGTCCCCATTTGTCACCACAAACATGTACATTTGAATCATAGATTGATTATAAAAATCTCACTGAATTTACCATGTGGTTCTCTTTTCAGTTACAAACTGCAGTTTCCAGAAAAAGATATGTGCTGTCTTAAAACAAAATTCCCTCAAATGGATGGCCAGAGTGTGTGTTTCTGCCTCTTTGCCAAATTAATAACCAGATTCTTAAAAAAATAATAAGAAGAATACCACAGAAATTAATATTGTAGCAGTTGGGACCAATCAGCATGACATGTACGGCATGATCATTTGAACACGCGTGTACAGACATTGTCTCTGGGTAAATTCTTAGCAGGCTTTCTTGTGTTTCCATATATAGGATCATCCATGGTGACCCTCTGCAAATGCAGCCTTTCAAATCTCAGTAAATTGAAGACAGCACTTGAATTACAAAACCCTTCGCACATAATTTCAAACTAGTACAAAATATATCTTCGTCTCAGCTTGAGTTCAAGTAATGTAGTTACATGCTAATCAGGTTGTCAAAATGTAATACAGGCACAATGGTCCAAAGGTTGAGACAGCACTGGGAGGCAGGAGAGGGTTTCTGATCCTGGGTACAACTCTAACCGCTCTGCTTTGCGCATCGACAGTGTAAACCCCTAGGAATGCGTTGTGTAGCTCTGTCCCCCTTCTCCGACACGCACCAGCAGCAGCTCTCTGGGGCAAGCTCACAGTAACATTTCCCTAGAAAACTCTCCCAGAGTTTAAGAAATCTGCGGCACAGGAATTCCCTCAGCCAGAGGTGATGCACTCCATAGCCTTCTCCAAACAATTTTTCCAGTCAGTTCATTCTCAACCCTTATGTACCTCTGGCACCAGCAATACCCTGTGAGAATGAGCTCCACAGCCACAGCGGCATGTGGTGAAGTGTCTCCTACTGCTCCTCTCCACCTGTGACCCTTCTGCTTCCATTCCAACTGCCTCCTTGCTGAGACAGAACAATCTGAACGGCACAGTGTATTCAAAATGTGCAAGAAAAAGAATCAATGCACTGACATAATGACGGTTTTTGCTTTGCTCTCTCTTCCTTTCCTAGAAATTCTGTGTTTGATATGCTGTATTTCAATGCTATTCAGCATTAAGCTGAGATTTTCATAGTGCTCTCTCCTGAAAACCTAGTATAGTTAACCTGGAATTAATCAATGTATATATAAATTTAGTACTGTTTTATCCCATGAGTATACTACCTTTATTTTCATTGAATTTTGTCTAGCAGTTCATTGGACAGTCATCCAGTAATGCAAGATCTTTCACAACTCTTTATAGCCAGCTCTCATCTTTATCTCCCTAGAATACTTACTATTACCAGCAAAGTTTACATTCTTGAAATTCCCTCTCTTTTCCAGATTGTTAATAAACATTTTAAATATCACAGAACACAGCACAGATCCCTATGGAATTTTACTAGAGATCTCTATCCCCTGTGAAAACTGAGTATTTATTCCTTAACATTGTTTCCCATGTTTAACTAGTTATTTATTCATGTGGGTTTCTTCCCTCTCATCTTATGGCAACTTAATTTCTTTCAAATCCTTCAGTGAGGGACCCTATCAAATGCTTTCAGAAACCCCAAGCTCGCATTATCAGCTGAGTCTCTCCTGATGTCCTCAAGGAACTTTTTGTAAGGCATGATATAGTACAAAAGGAGTTTCTTTACTCCTTCCCCCCCCCCCCCCCCCCATTTTTTTTTTTCTTTTTACTAATCCTATTTTTTGGAAGAGCTTCTTCCATTTTGCCGATAATGATAGAAGATTTAAGATCTCTAGTTCTCCTGATCTCTCCCAGAAGAGAGGTGATACATTGACCATGTGACAGTTCTGCTACTTTTCAAGCCTCAAGCAGATCTGCTACAGCCAACACTAATATAAAAAAATGCTGCTGATAGTGGAGAATTTTCTTGTATTTTCTCATTTTTTACTAACACCTAAGCCTCAAGAAGTTAAAATTTACAGCTCCATATTTTGTAGCCCAGTCCCATCTCTATTAATATTTAGGTCATACGAGGCTTGAGCATTTTTTATGCATTGTGGAAAGGCCTTTCCCAGAAAACTTACTTCCTTACAAGCAAATGTGATCTCAAAGACCAAATGCATCAACATTTCTGTTACTAGACTTTGTTTCTGATCACTCGCTTTTGCAAATGGAAACTGCTGTGCCTACAGAAATAGAGAGGCACTTCTGGTGTAAACCCACTGTGTAAATTAGAGGGGGTTTTTAATTCTTCCTTAGGCTTCAGAGAGGAAAATGCATCCTGCTAGCTCACAAAGAGATGAACCAGCGTCAGGAGCAATGAGAACAACCTCAGGATGGAGGAGAGTGGAAGCTTCCCTGGAATAGGTGGAGGTATGTTGTTAAGCTGTCTGCTCTTCTTTCATGTCAGCTCTCTCCTCTTTCTTTTCTAGGAAGCATCTTTCTGTACTGGTTTTCATCCTCCCTTTTCCTTGTGGTGAAGGATGAAGAGAAAAAGGGAAAGTGGTCATATGGCCCATGCTCCAAGGCCTCTTCCTTACTACACACCACAGTAATAATTGGAAACTGAGGAGTCTTGGCCATTCTGGTGCTCCACACCAGCTAACACCAAGTAATTTAGCTCCTGGGCAAGGTAACCAGTACGAGTGTCTTAGTCCAACCTCATCCTCCTCCTTCAGCTAGGATTTCCTCTGATGTTAAGGGACTAGACCTACTGCCAGTTTTCTGTAGTGAAAGGGATCTTTTCCATATGGTGAATTTAACAACTGCTGTGTGGGTTTTTTCACCTCCTACCAAGCATCCATGATGGCTGGCTTTGGGAAGTTTAAGCTGCAGCAATAACAACTTCTGGAGCTTTTTTAATGAGCTAACACCAAGTAAAATTCAGATAAAGGAACCCAGGTAGCTGTTGTGCACTGCTGGCCACTTCCATGATATAGAGAGTGCAGCCCAGCTTGTGGCTCCCTCCCCTTGTGCTCTCTCCTTTCCAGTTCATGTGGAAAAGCATCTGGGCTTCCTGCAAGGGTCCTCTGATACCCTGAGAACGCATGGCGTGCACGCTCCCCACTCAGGTCCACACTGCACTGGTTGCTTTTGGTACCAAGTGAGGTCCCCCTGGGCACAGCCCCACCTGGTTGTTCAGAAATCTTTTATACTAAGTTTGTCGGTGCTGTGGCTTGTCAAGACGTCTGTAACTTACCATGTGGAGGCACATCTCAGTAGGTATTTGGAGCACAAAGTATCATTTCTTTGTGATGGAAAGGCAAAGCTACCTGTACTAGCCCTAGGAAGAGCGGGTATTTATGGAGAGCAGCTGTCTGATGATTTGATCTTCACTTCTTCTGAACATGACTCCTGCAAAGACGAAGATGAAAGTTCTGCCTTTCACCTCCCCTAATTACCTGTATTACAAGTGCTATCCCAAATTCCCAAGTATTTCAAATCTGAGACCCAAATGGTAAAACAGAATACTACTTTTTATAACATGAATCAAGTCAGTGACTGGTATTTTGAAATGTAAATACCATGTAGTCTACACAACATCCCACAGACCTCTGAACACCCATCAAAAGTAAAAGCTATAATAATGCCTGCAAAAATACACAAATTATTCATAATACATCTAGTGAGAAATCCAACTTTGACCTTCTCCTCACAGTAAAGCTGTGAAGTCTATGATTCCTCTATACCTTAAATTTTTTTTCCACATAATGTCCCTTAATTTTAAGTCTCAAAGGAGATCTACAGCAATTTTAGATATTCTGGTCAATTCCTCTCAGTAACCAGATTAAAAGGTCTACTATTAGTGCAGACTTAGAGAGGGAAAAGATTTATATAAACATACAGATGTTGTTCACAGTCTGTAGATGAAACCTGCTATTAAAACCAGAGCTAGTCCTACACATAAGCTTGATACGTAGGACCCCACTTCATGGATCACCTTGACAAACTAATCAAAGCTCTCCATGTAAACTATCCAATTAAATACTATTGCTGTTGCAAATCTATTTCTACTCGTAACTTTAGGAAATGTTTTTGAACATTGCATTTTTCTGCACCAAATGCTATTCACAGGAGCAAGGCACCCACTTATGCCTGTTCAATTGTATTTTTCTTGCTCTGTAACGGCTCATTTCTGTCCTCACAGAGTACAATTAAAACAAATCTGGTTTGGTTATCTAAAGCAACAAGCAAAAAACCACCAAAACCAAACAAAACTGGTTGCCCTATTTCATACCTCTATGGTAGAAAAAAAGCCTGCATGATTAAAAAAAAATAAAAAATTACATCATTACAGAAGATTTAAAAACATTAAAAAAACCAACAAACCAAAACCCAATGCTACAAAGAAGTTGGTTGTCAGCCTGGGATCCAGCGATCTGTTCTTGCATGCTCTTTAGCGTGGCTACTCCTGACAGGTGTTCCTGGGACATTCTGAACAAAATGTTGAACAAAAATATATTTTTAACAGTTTCATCCTCGAAAAGCTGCTCTCTGCTGAGTAACTGTCAGAGAGACTGTCAGCAACATTCTGCAAGCAGCAGAACAAACATTAAGACGACAAGAGTTTTCAGCTTGGTTTGGGGGTCCAAAAGTACTTAATGTTTCTAGCAGAAGAGGTTTCTCAATTCAACACGTCATGACACTGATATCTGAATCACGGAATCAGTGTCACTGCTGACAATCTGCTATCCTATGTACGTTCCTTAGAGTCATACAGCAGCCCAAACTCATTTGTGTTCAGTTAAGAGGCCAAAAAGTTTACTTGCAAGACTTCAGTATACTAATATAGCAATACTGAAAGATATTCAATTTGGCATCATCTTTCAAGATCTCAGTCCTTCCTTGCAGTACAAATATCTCAGACAGTGGCTTGGTTTTGATGGACTTCCGTTACCCCTGTAGGGAATGACATTTCCCCTGCAATCTATTTAGTTTCATTAAGCGTCCTTTCAAAGCCCTTTATCTGTACTGCTGTGACCTCCTGAACATGCTCAGAGCCAAACTAATTAGCATATTGAGGTTTTTCACGAATCTGCTTACTTTATCATCATCTCCAGGGCACCAATTACATTTTTGGGAAGGTGGAGAAAGACTACCCAGCAACTGTGTCCATCACCTTCTTACTGAACCCTCAGTTCCCATTTTTCTGTAGCAAAGCGTTTTACCACTTTCAAAGCTTGCTCTTGTCAAGCTTGTTCTCCCCACTGCAGATGCTAAAGAGCTCTCAGGGTAATATGAAACCTTAAAATATTTGGCCAGCTGCTAGGTAGTGTAGAAATACAGATATGCTTATGAGACTGGACAAACAGACCTCTGTGTAAGCAGGTGACTTACCAACTCAAATGAGAAGGCTGAGCTACGGTAAGCAAAAGGTTTTGAGGAGGAACAGCAACAGTTTGTATGCTTTCTCTAATGAAGCAAGTGCTACCACCAATATACACTATTCCCTCACAATCACCAAAACCGATTCTCACGATTGCCAGCTTCACTGTGCATGCATCTCCTTGTTTTATTGGCACACAAAGACACACTGCCACTACCAGCATTCACAATTCCCAGCACAGACAATGGCCATCTTCTAGGTAATGTCAAATATCTGAATATAAAATTTCAGCAATAAGTTCTCTTGTAAAGCTTTATCATTTTATTTTAAATTTTCCCAGACACTTTCTATTGATTAAAGTTTGTAGACTTTTGCTAAAATAAAAGTGAAATTTTTTTTCTGTACAATTTTTCATTCCTGATCATATAAAACCATAGAATTGTTTAGGTTGGGAAAGACCTTTAAGATCATCAAGTCCAACCATTAACATAATACTGCCCAGTTCACTACTAAACCATGTCCCTCAGCACTACATCTACAGGTCTTTTAAACAGCTCCAGGGATGATGATTCAACCACTTCCCTGGGCAGCCTGTTCCAACGCTTGACAACCCTTTCAGTGAAGAAATATTTCCTAATGTCAAATCTAAACCTCCCCTAGCGCAACTTGAGGCTGTTTCCTCTCATCCTATCACCTGTTATTTGGGAGAAGAGACTGACTTCCACCTCGCTAAAACCTTCTTTCTGGTAGTCGTNTGGGAGAAGAGACTGACTTCCACCTCGCTAAAACCTTCTTTCAGGTAGTCGTAGAGAGTGATGAGGTCTCCCCTCAGCCTCCTTTTTTCCAGACTAAACAAGCCCAGTTCTCTCAGCTGCTCCTCATAAGGCTTCTTCTCTAGACCCTTCATCGGCTTTGTTGCCCTTCTCTAAACACTCCAGAATCTCAGTGTCTTTCTTATAGTGAGGGGCACAAAACTGGACACAGTACTTGAGGTGCAGCCTCACGAGTACTGAGTACAGGGGGATAATCACTTCCCTAGTCCTGCTGGCCACGTTATTTCTAATAAAAGCCAGGATGCTATTAGCTGCCTTGGCCGCCTGGCCACTGCCAGCTCATATTCAGCTGGCTGTCAACCAATGTCCCCAGGCCCTTTTCCACCAGGCAGCTTTCCAGCCACTCTTCCCCGAGCCTGTAGCGCTGCTTGGGGTTGTTGTGACCCAAGTGCAGGACCCAGCACTTGGCCTTGTTGAACCTCATGCCATTGGCCTTGGCCCATAGATCCAGCCTGTCCAGATTCCCCTGTAGAGCCTTTCTACCCTCAGGCAGATCAACGCTCACGCCCAACTTGCTGTCATCTGCAAACTTACTGAGGGTGCACTCGATCCCCTCGTCCAGATCATTGATAAAGATATTAAAGAGAATTGCCTCCAGTACTGAGCCCTGGAGGACATCACTTGTAACTGGCTACCAACTGGATTCAACTCCACTCACCACAACTCTTTGTGCCTGTCCACCCAGCCAGTTTTTTACCCAGTGAAGAGTACACCCATCCAAGCCAGGAGCAGCCAGTTTCTCCAGGAGAATGCTGTGGGAAATGGTGTCAAAGGCTTTACTAAAGTCTAGGTAGACAATATCCACAGCCTTTCCCTTATCCACTAAGTGTATCACGTTGTCACAGAAGGAGATCAGGTTAGTCGAGAAGGGTTTGCCTTTCATAAACCCATGCTGACTGGACCTGATTGTCCTGTACAAGTGAAGGCACTCAGGATGGTCTCCTCCATAGCCTTCCCCAGCACCTAGGTGAGACTGACAGGCCTGTAGTTCCCTGGATCCTCCTTCCAGCCCTTCCTGTAGATGGGCATCACATTTGCTAACTTCTAGTCCACTGTGACCTCCCCGGTTAGTCAGGACTGCTGATAAATGATGGAAAGTGACTTGGTGAGCACTTCCGCCAGCTGCCTCAGTACCCCTGAGTGGATCCCACCTGGCCCTATAGACTTAGGGGTGATATCGTTAAGTGAGTTCTACTTGGCCAAATTCCTATTTCTTAAGCAAACCACCTTCTTGAATATAACGTAAAATGCCATTTTTTCAGCCACATTTTGTATGGAAAGTACACCAATACACCATATAATCAGGTATCTCCTTGGTAAATAAACTATGAAGGTAGGACATGTTGTGGCATTAGTTCTTTTGCCCCACTATCTTCAAATATTGCACGTCCAAATTATGGTCCAATCTTTTTAACACAAGCTGACAACTTCATATATTTTCCTTCCATGGTGGGTTGGCCATGGTCAGCAGCTAAGTTTCCACCAAGACAGTTGTTCGCTCCCCACCTCTGAATCTCCCCTCTGCCATTTCAAACCAGTCTAAGCAGACCTTACAAATGGAGAGTTTTCCTATTACTCATTATGATGTTGAGATAATGTTTATGTCACACGGAAACAGCTTGTATTGACCTTGGCCCCAAATGTCCCTCTACATCAGGTAGTAAAGAGAACAGACTACCAGACCATGATGATGGTTTCAGCAGTCATTCATCTCAAATGAGTAGTAATAAAATTTCAATCTGAAAATTCTGATTATTGATTTTTTTTTTTACTTTTTTCTTTAGCCTTAGATTAATGTAGCACTTTACAAAAACCTGCTTTTGGGGGAGTGGGGATGCAAAATGTGCCAATATGGTGTCAGCTTTATACTAATTCAGAAGCAATATTTTAATATTACATTTAAGTTTATGAAATAGAATAATTGTTCCATCTCTTCTCACTGTCAAGTTCTCAGTCTCCACTATTAAAGAACAAAAAAAAATATTAATCTACTCCTGATTAATAATTACACAGAATGATAAATCCTGTGGTATCAGATGCTATGGGTCACCATAAGACAGAAAAATATAAATGTAAATACTTAATAGATTCTCACAAAAAAACCCTTAGTTAACCATGTAAGGAGGATATTTGGATATCAGAAAGAGAGGCCAATATAAATAAAACTACAGTATCTGGGAAAGTATAAAGATGACAACAAATACAAACGGATCAATTTTCTTCTCGCTTTCACAGCTCTCTGACTGAAAGGTTGTTTTCTTGGTATATAGGAAAGCAGCGGACACAGTGTTTTTAAAACTGCATCCTTTGAAAATTTAACAATAAACAACACAGAATAATACCATATATTTTAAATGGTCTCAGACAAATTGCTGAAGTAATACCTTACTGAGACGACTGAAGTACCAGAAGGAAAACAATTCCATTTTTAACTGCAAATAATTTTAACAGAGAAGCATCTGATTTAAAAAAAAAAAAAAAAATCATCTTGGGCCTGTACTGTGCATACCATCTAATTTCTTAATTATTAAATATTAAATTAACTCAAGTCTCACATTGAAACGTCAAAGCTTTTGATGATACTTCACAAGCAAATGTACAAAATCCAGATACTTGCTCTTTCTGCCTTCTTCTCTGCTTGGACCCTTACAAATATTTAATTCACTGTCGGTGGCACTGAAGCAAGTTTCTGCTGGTGGTAGCTTTTGCCCTAGTCTACCCCTAGTCCACTTGAAGTGGATTCAGGGTCAGAAGGAGAAGCTAATAGAAGAGAAGACTGAGAAAGACTGCCAGTCAGAGATTATTGCAAGCTACAAGAAGGAATCAGGAGTCAGAAGAGCCAAAGAATGAGGCCATCCACTATAGGATGAAGACAGCACAAAGGAGATGCTAGTTCCTGATCTACACAGGCAACGTCACAGTTATGTGACCTTATCCACTGAAGTGTGCCTGGTGGCCCTCTTTTGCACAACCTCTTGCAAAATTTAGTTTAAATTCTAGGCTTTGTTGGGGGAATTTAGCTCTTTTTACGTTATGGTTCACTTCTTCCTAATAGCATGAGATAGGATGCTGTTGTGGGATCACCTTCTAGTGAGGTAGCTATTTTGCCCATATCCTTTTCATCTGTAAGATAAATCCTACCTTAATTTACTTGTATTACATAGCAAAAGTACTTATGTATAAATTTTTATTTGTTTTTAATATTTACTATAAAAAGGTCAGGTTTTTTTTACTATAATTACTTTTGTCCTCATCTTTGTTTGGCCTTCATTCAAGCAGAAAATGTCATTCTTTGCTTGTTAATTAAGTTCACCCAGTTGTCAGAAACTGTTTTTGGTTTTAATAAAATCCCCCTGAACCCATCAAGTTTAAAAAGGCTTTCTAGAGGAGTGAACAAGAAGTGTGTGTGTGAATTCTGCAAGCTCAGATTATACAGAATATTTCAAAATAAGCACCAAGAAACTTTTACTCAGTGAACAAAAATCCATTTTCCGTTAGCAACAAATTTACCCTTATAATTATGACAGTTGTTAAACGAGTTCACAGGCACATTTTATAAATCCTTGTGAGCAAAGCCAGGGTCTACTGCTGGGTGCTGCTTCCCCCGTGCCCACGCAGGTGTTACTAACGTCTAAGATGCCACAGCAGCAGCCACAGCCAACGTGCAGGAGCTGAATTCACGTTCTCAAAGGAATAACTCACATAGTGAGGGATGATCAGAAGATGCTCATCCTCGGAACTATGGAAAAGTGAGAATTCTTCATCCCACACAAGTAGCTAGGTCTCAAAAAATTCAAATTTTCCTTTTAAAATTGTTGCTAGTGCTTTTCCTCACAGAAGGGTTTGGTCTCAAGCACAAAATGCTGCGAATGTTTTTTGGTGAAGACTGCAATGGGAGGCCGTTCCCACAGCAGGAATGTCCAACAGTCTGCCTGTACGCAATATCCAGACTTTGTCAAAGGATTTTAAAATCAAAATCAGAGAACTACAGTTTTTGGTTCAGACTTTCACTATTACAAAGACCAGTCACAGCAAATAAAGTGATAGGAACCTCAGCAAAGAAACACACAGTCCCTCCATAGTGAAGCAGGATATTAAATATGCAGCACTTTTACTATCAATATAATGGGTTTAAACATTTTTATACTTGCCGATGTGCACATTTAAACTCCAGGAATAAGAAAAAAAGCCAACTGATTGCCTTCGTGTAATAATATATTCATCAACATTCACTTATTTTCATCATAGCTGAACCATGGAGGTAATAACTTCAAGACAGAAGATATGTAGGGTCTGGGATTTCTAGCTGTATCCATTCAAAACAATGATTTAGGTGAATTTTACTTACTGCCTCGCTATTCTCATTCACTAGAACAGTAGCTGAAAATCATTTATGCTAGCTAGCTGGAATCATTGCTCCCAGCTTTGATTATTACCTTCTAGCCAGATATTCCCCATAGTCAAGCTGGCTTTAACAAAACTCTATCCTTGTAGTTAAGTTAACTTTAAGTCAGTATTGGTTATTTTTCTCCTAAAGCAGCCAATTGCTTAGAAAAATATTAGAAGTATCTTTCACATTTGGCTTAAGAATGAAAAGAACAAAGATTCTTTTTATAATCAAATTCAATTAACAATGAAAATTATTATTATAAAGATTATTATTTTTAAATACCTTAAATACAAAATCATTCACAGCAGAACCAACAAGCATCCACACTGGGATCAACTCTTTCCCTTGGTATTATCTATTTGAATGTAAACATCAGCCTAAATAAAAAATCATGACAGCTGTCTGTTCGTGTGACAGTCGTTTCACAGAATTTTCTGTCATAAAGATTATTTGGATGGGCTTTTCTGTTTTTTAATAACATACTCGTATGTCAATAAAGCAATTAGCATTCTATTTAATAAATATTAAATAGGTGAGTTTTCCCTGATCTATAAGCTGGAGATTCTAAATAAGTAGTTTGCATCTTTATGACTGAGTGGTACTTACATGGTTTGGAAAGTCAGTCTTCAGTTCAGCAATACTTTTACACCAATATGCTGCAGTTTTCTCGCTGATCAGTTCAATATTTAGGAAAGAGCCTTGGCCTGGGCCATACAAAGGACCTGAAGTAATTCCACGCACAATCCTCGGAGAAACATTGGTCACAATATCCTGCAAAACAGTGAAACCTTTCAGACTGGTTTTGCAAAGTGAAGCATACATATATCAATTATGCGTACGACATGATATAAACTTAAACCTATCAGTTGTTTTAAAAATGTACTATTATGAGTAAAAACTACAATTATAGGCCAGTTGTCTACATAAGCAAATTCTCTAATTAGATTCTCTGCGTTAGAGACGAAAAACATGTGCTGTGTGTTTGAAATGTTAAGTAAACTATAAAGAAAGCACCAATATGGGGCACTTATAAACCGCCATACAAAACATAACTTAAATAAAGCTCTTGTGTTGGGTAAAGGGCAAAAAGACATTGTGTAAAAACCTGTGTACGCCTCAGTCATGTAACTGCATACATGTGAACTATCCTCCCCAAAGACGACCAAAGTCCATGTCCTACACCAACAGGTGAAGTGCAAAGAGGTGCTGCCCACCAGCCTCTCCGATGAAAAGTCAGGGTAAGGGGTCCAGCAAAAGTGTACCAGTGAGCAAAAGTTCACAAATTAAATGATATGACTAAAAGAGACCAAAATAATAAAATAAAACCAAAAATAGTGAAAACTAAGATCAACATTGTAAAGCACGAAATTTCTGAAGGTCAACATGAGGTTAACAAACAATTTTGAAACATACAGTAAACACGCAAAACGTTGACTTGTTTAGCAGTCTTAATTAAGTTGCAATGTCACCCTATCTATATTAACAAAGAACTGTAAATTCTGACATTATTTAAAACTAAAGAGAAACATAGATGGCAAAATGTTCCTTTTGCCAATTTCCAATTAAAAATAATTTTGAGTAAAGGTCATTTATTTACAAATGTATCAGAATTATTTGTTTAAGTACCCCTCCTCACCATCTTGTCATTTTTGGTGAGATAACATGAACCTCCATTAGTATATAGCAATTAAGGTCAATTTACATATTTTAATTAAGAACCATCCCATATAAAACAATTAGGGTAATAGGCATACTAACTGGATTTCATAACATTTGGACGTTTTTCCAACTAGATAGACAGGAAACCTTAATTAGCATTAATTAGCACTGATCTGCATATGTTTGATAAGGCATACCCTTGCCACAAAAGATTATTTATTCCTGAATCTGCCAAATGCTGCAGTTACAGAGGATAAAGGGACTTTTCTTCACATTGTATGTAAATTTGAGGCAATCATCTGCTTACAAAGTTGAATTAATTATTATACAGTAAATATGTACTAATATTTTATACTGATAGATAATTATATGTCCATTTACATATATAGAAATCACACAAAATAATCTCCCCAGTTCATCTATTTTCAGGCCTAATAAGTCTGGAACACGGACAGCGCAACAATCCCCAATTTTCCTATTATAATACTTTCCCTTCATCACAAAAGCTTCACCTCCCTCTCAACAGTTAAGTTATATTTTCAGAAAAATATAATTCAGAACATTTTCTGAGCGCATGCAAATCAAAACCAAACAGCAAAGTACACTCCCCTCACTCCCAAAACAAATTACAAAAATTGCAGTTTATGCAGAAGAACCATTTACACCAGTTTGCTCCGGATTATCCTCCTGAGTCTTTCACTCCTTTTAAATTGCCTCAGAGGAGCTTGTGCTTTGACTTCATCCCAGAAAGCTATTCCTACAGACAGGCCGGTGCTATCACATCATCCAGCATGAGAAAACATGCAAAGTCAATGACTTAATAGCTGGCAATCTGACCTTACTCCTGCAAGCACAGGGGTGGACACAGTCATTTTCCAACAGATACGAGTTACTTTGACCATGCTGCAAGTGACTGTGAGCTTCCCTTTTCTGACTCCAAAGCAGTGAGAAGCAAAGCAGCTACAGTAGTATGGCTCTAAGCCTGAGCTAACAGCCTGGCTGTTGCTAGGAACTATTATTTTTAGGTTCAGTGCAAATTATGATAAGCCGCACGTGGTATGATTTCCACTTGGTACGTGTGTACGTGGGACAATGCTTGGAGCCACCTCGGGTACTGTTTGTTATCTTACTGTGTGCGTGTTTTGTTGTTCTTCCAGTCTCTCTCATTTTACTACCGGTAAGAGTTCAAAGCCTGAGATATTACAGCCTAGATTGTACCTCTTGCGGAACACTCACAAAGCCTCTTCCACACGAAAACACTCTGAAGGTTTTGTATCTGCTGTGGGTCTCCAGGCAATCTCTTCTCTCTTCTAAGAACAGAGACCCCTGTTTAGACCCTGCAACTGCTACCAAATCCCCATGGCTTTGACTCGCTCTTTCCCAGACTCAGTCATAGCTGACATCTGAGGGACAATTTATCTCTCCAGGATCCCACCAAGTTGAATCAGGTAATGCACAGACTTGGCAAACTTTGTCAAAAGCAGCCACTCTTTACTTTAATGTCCACAAGAGATACGCAGAGGCACATGAAACAGTAAACACACAGACATCTCTCTGCCTACATTTCCTCACTCTTGAATTTTCCTTGAGATTTTGTGAGATCCTCTTTGGTGCTCAGGGACCTTCCCCTCCCGTTCCCCGCCAGCGGACAGCTGCTCCTTGGAATGGTGCCCTCCGCTGCCTCCCTACTGCCCCTGTGTCACAGGACCCCTCCGCTGTGTCCGTGCCTTGCTTTGTCTTTCCTGACCAAGCTGCTTCTGCTTCCAAAAATCCTTCCTGGCTTTGAAATCCAAACCCGGCTGCTTTGTCTTGATTCCTCCCAAGAGGGACACGCTGTCCCTGTTCAAGATCCCATTCCTTGTTTGCATCTCCTAGCTCTGAGCTAGATGGAGAGACTCTGTAACGACTGACACGCTGGCACCTCTCCTGTCTCTTGTTAGCACATGACAGCCCCAGACACAAGGAGACTCACAGTTCATGGAAACAAAATGGAATTTATAACGTATGTGATGAATCAAGGAATCTGTCTACACACACACAGAACAAAATCACACAAGTGACAGAAACGAAAATTGTTTCTTTGAGATGAGTGTGAAATAACTACACAGAACTTGCCTTACCATCATCTTCCTCCTCCGTCTCCTGCCATGTCTACGAAAGCTAAACAGGGAGAGAGTTAGGCAAAAGATCCACTGGGGGAGCTTAGCCAACTTCATATCCTTCAGTCTTAAAAGTGGCTTTTACATGGTATCGCAGGTTCTTTCACTGGGATGGGCAATTCTTGTGGCCAGCCAATTGTTACTGCTGTACCCAAAACAGCAGGTAAGGTCAGAGCAGCTGAAATAGCCAGAGTGCTCCAGCCCATGGGGTTTGTGGCAGATCATCTTCTGGAGTTTTAATCGAATACTGATTTTCCCTGTTTGTAGGAATTATCCAGCCAAATGCTGGCATTCATCACTCCTTTCCTGAAACTCCAGCTTTTCCTTTTATCCCAGCTATGCACACAACCCTTTTAATGTTAATAGAAATTGCTGTGTGCATACAAAGCCAAATGGAACCGGAATAAGAAGCCTGGCAGGAAGCACTTCAAGGTTTGAACCTAAAAACTTTTTTGATTCTAAAAAAAGCTGACTGCTATAAGAGCGATGATCTGACGGATGAGTTGGTCTGGTTCCTGCATGCAGTTGAAAGGAGATGGCCTCATACAGGAAGAGGAGAATGTCCCTAAACTCCAAATGAATCA
The DNA here is from genome assembly GCA_013400135.1 of Rhinoptilus africanus. NCBI lineage: Eukaryota > Metazoa > Chordata > Aves > Charadriiformes > Glareolidae > Rhinoptilus > Rhinoptilus africanus. The sequence goes on along the minus strand of VXBO01000174.1, from coordinate 847,027 downwards.
AGTCTCTTACCTCCCCATGTGATGAAAGCAATAAACAGTCCTTGGGAAAAATAGCACAAAGCTTTCATGTACTCTGAAGACCAAGGGTAGAAAACTTTTAATAAAGAGCAACTAAAGGAGAACAAAGTTTATATCTGACCACACTAAAAGACACAGCTATGGAAAAAATGACTAAAAATTCATTGGCAAAGGTAAACAGAATAGCCCATAGAAAACTGATTTGTTTTGTGGGGAAATCTTGCAAATTAATGTAGATTGGGGATTAGGGAAACTGTATGCAGTACCAGAGTAGAGCAAACCAACTTGGTTTGGGGGAGTTAATGGAAACGAAAAGAAACAGTGACAACAAATAGAATCAAGGACCAACAGTGAATAATGAATATTTCAGTTACTGAATTTCTTCTTTTGCCTCAAAAGCTGATTCTTTTCCCCAGGAGAGCACAGCAGAAACAATAATATCTATCCCTCAAATATATCTAGCTGAGGACATCACCTAAGAAAGTGGTGTTACATGGATAAAAGCACCAATATCCTGCTGCTTTTGGATTCATCTTTTCTGCTTATGAACAATTCTGGTATTCTGGTAACTTGAGAGTGAGTTAATTTGCATTACACATATATTTTTGTTCCTGTTGATTAATTAATTAACACACACACACAAAAAAAAAGACCCCTGGCATTGATCAGGCCCCATTTGCTCTAATCTCTGAACTCTGCAATCAGATCATTGCATTTTAAACTACTCAAGTCTAATGGGCTGGGAGGTTTGAAACAACATCTAAAGATAAAGCCCAGACACTCAGCACTTTTTAGTCAGTTCAATTTAAATAAAGGTGCAAATCAATTCATCAGCCCATGCCTTACTGTTCACTCTAAAAGTTGTTTTGCTTCACACTGTCCACATTTGCAGTTAATAATTGCCATGGATTTTTGCAGTGCAAAAACCCACCCATGCTGTTTAAGCTGAGAGAGAGAGAGACCTTTACATTTGGGCAGCAGGGACATTTTGAATTTTAAAGGACCCAAAGGAGTGTCCAGCATGGTGTCAGATCCTGCGATAAGCACGTGCATTGTGTGTTTCTCCTAAACTAATCAGCAGAGAAATAATTCACATTGTGAATATTAACGTTGTCATCTGTGGGCGTGGAAGTTAATGACCTGTAGAAATGCATCAAGCCATTCACCTCTCTCTCAGAGTTATTGTTTTAGGGGCATCAAGAAGACAGCTCTTCATTAACTGGGTTCACATAGTTATTTCATAATCATGTCTCCTAGAAACTAAAAAAAAAAAAAAAGTTGGGAGAAACATGTGTAAAGAGGTCAGCTGCAGAATGTATAAAAACAGTCTCCCAAAAGGTATACCGCAGCCTCATGCCTGGTCAATTAATGTACTTATATTACACAAACATAGTAAAAGTAACCAAAAGCATAAATCTATATGATTTTTCATATCAAAGCTCAATGTGTTTCTATTGATTTGCAGAGCTTGAAGCATTTTTTTTTTTACCCATTTTTCCCAAAATATTACAGCTAATAGTATCTTAATGACCACTTGAGATAATAAAGTTGCTTAAGAGAACACACAGGAATTTATATTTGGGATATGGAAAGAAAATTAATTAGCTGTATCTTTAGTTAGTATATTAACCTATTGTACAAGATTTCACTCCGGAAAGTACAGGTGTTCTGTAATTTAAATATCTGCAGCACAATTAAGGGTTTTGAAAAAGATTTTTGGATTTTAAAAATACATTTAATCACAGTATACCAAGAGTTACCACGTGTTTTCTTCACTCTGAGAGGCTTCTATGAGTCGCAGAGAACGTGCCTCGCAGCATTGGCCCCCAAAGTCAATGAAAGTCACTGCATGCTCCAAATTGAGATTTTCTTGTCTTTAACTTATGAAAGCAGATAGGAATTAGTGACCTTTGTCAGTTTCTTTTCATTAATACGAGAAAAGGCTTTAACTCAATGAGCAGATTACTGCTTTTTACAAAGTTAATTTATTTGACCTTTCTTTCTTCTAGGGAGGGAGGACATTATACTTGCCAAGTGGAGGGTGCATCTATACGTTCCTGGGGTTACTATTTACTTAATGTCAATACAAACACCATGGCAGCCACAGTGGACTCTTTTTGAAGAAGAGATCTAAACAAATACCTTATTAAGGTAATTTTAGTCAAGTATCTCAAAACAGCATACTTAAAGTTAGTAGAGAGTAAACTGCAATGTAAAAAAAGCCCAAATGTAAGTTTCTACTATATCCAATATATACCACCTTCTTTACTTGAACAATAAAGCACAATAGCTGAAAAATGCAGGTATTTAAGCAAATTATGACGTACTACTTTTCCCCAGATTTTCAAAGATGTATTGAAAAGGCTGTAAAGACTTCAAAATCCAGTTTGTGTGAAATGTTATTAGAGCTGATTTTCTAAATGCTTTAATCAACCCCCCAACATCAAGATTAAGTTTTCCTTTCAGTTTCCACTAATTACAGTAGAACTTGATGTACACTTTCAACCTATGGAAAAATATGGAGAAGGAGACATCGCCCTTTTCTGCCTAATATCGCAGTTGTTAAAGCATTCTGGAAATCTGGCTCACTGCTGTTGCACACCCTCATAGATACGAACAGCATCACAGACTTATGTCCTCGTAATTCCCTGCCAACTCTCACTCAAGGTCTTGTGATGATTTGCCTCTTCTATGACTCAGCTGTCTAGCCAGACTGTGTCTAGTATCACCCCTTCTGGAGTTTTAACCATCCACAAAAGGGAAGTGAAACCTGAAGCAACAATACCACTTCACACAGCACCATTCCTATACGTCCTTTACGAGTTGTTCCTCACCTTCTCTCCTCCACCTGAACTGTGACATCTCTGTAGGGTTCCTCTTCTAAGGTCCAAAGCACTGACTTACTCTTCCAAATTTCCTCAAGCTCAGAATTTTTTCCAGTTGAGCTTGTCAGGTTCCTTTTAACAGGAAGCTAAATACACAGCAAGGACCTCTACTAACACAAAACCATTCCATCAGGTACAACCATGGAGATTAACGACTAACTTCCTTATCTGCTAGAGTAGGATTTTTACAACATATAGTGAGACTTACTGGCTCATGGAGCAAGGCAAGTAAATTTGCTTATGATTTCTGTCCAAGGAGGTTTGACGTAGCCACTGGCACCTTCCAATGCACAAACCACAGTTATGTTGCAGATAAAGTTGCCTACTGAATTTGTAATGCTTGCATTTAGCATTTTATTTTAGTGAGGAAATGGGCCAGACTTTACTCTTCTTTATCTGAGTACAAAACCTCAGCAAAATCACTTCCTCACACTCTCCTTCTCTTTCCCTCAGTGAATACAGAAGCATTTTTTAAAAACTAAAACCACCTCGACAGAAAAATTTATCTCAGAACATCCCACCATGCAGAAACTGCTCTAATCTCTCCACCACCAGATATGAGAAATTTAGTACCATCAAGACACTTCCATTTTTCATTGCTTTTGTGAATGAAGTCTAGATCTAGCCCTCTTTCGTCCTCTTTGCTTTCCTTCTCTTGAAGACAAGAGAGCATGTAATGATAAAATGATGTAAAATAAATATTTCCCAAGTTCTTTCACCAAAATAAGAAGTGAATCTAAAAGTCTGTTATTTCTTCAGCTTTCCAGGATCGTTAACATTGGTGATTTAAAGCATAAGTGTTCTGATCTCTCCATTAGTACAGAACAGATCTTGAAAAAGATCCTTGCTCTTACTTATAAATTACACTTCTTCAGCTTTTATTTACAAGAGCTAGTATGCTATAGAGGGGAAAAGGATACTTTAAAATATTCTTATCTGTCTTTTGACGGCTGTTTGTCATGTGTTTGCAAAGATGAAAGTACCCAAATCTGTACATATCTTATACCCCTAAGCCTGGAGTAAAAACAGTGCTTGTAAATCTTCCTTAATATTCTACTCTATTTCTAGGCTGAATAAGCTGAGTTATGCAAACTATTTTTTAAAAAAATTGACTGTTACCTCATAAGTGTTTTTACAACATTAAACTATCCCATTTGAGTTTATTAAACCAATTTAACACTACAGCTCCAGCAAGCAAGCTAGCTTTCCAAATCAGTAAGTTAGCACAGAAGACTGCAGCCCCATAAGGGAAAAAGCAATGTGTCAGGATTTTGGAGAAAAACTGCTGAAGCACTCATATTGTGTGAAAGACAAATGACAAGTTAGAGATTTAGTTACCACGTATCTGATGTTTTTCTGTACAGTCTCATTAGTGTTTCAAGATTTAACCATGAGAACCCATGAGAAACTTCAAAATCTAGACATTGAACTTAATTTCTACCTAAGCTTTTATCTTTACTGCTTGCTCAGCATACCACTGTTCTTACTAATGCAATTTTCAGACAGTAGGCCAGCTAATCAATAGTTTATGATTAAGACAGCAAAATCCCAAACTCTTTAGATAATCTTACTAGATTAGAGAATATAAAAAAAAAAATTTACTCCTTTACCTTAGAATAATCTTGGGACAACCCCATCCTCATCACAAGTCAAGTAAAAATGGTCCCTCAGTCTTTGTTAATACACACATGATGGTTTGACTAAAAGTTCTGATTTTATAAAGTAAAGCTCACAAAACAGCAACCCAGGAGATTAAAATACAAAAGTAATACAAATTATGCGTAGAAGTATAAAAAAACTGGAAGTGTAACTATAATGTTTATACCAAATGTAAAAATATGTTTCCTAGTTGAGTTATATATTTTACAAGAAAATGAAGTTTTGATCTCTGTTTACAATTACATTCGCTTGAGCAGTTTTCTTAAAAAAAACCCCTTTCCATAATAGAAAGCCATAACACTTTACAATTAAAACATTTAAATTTTTTTTGACATTTTTGCTTGTTTTCTAGACATTAGAATGTAAAGACATTTGTACTGTAATTACAAAAGATCATTTTTAAAATGTACTATGTCCTACAGCACTTTGCCTTGACAGACAATTACTGGATATCACATTCAACAGAACACAAAAAGCAATCTTTATCACAAGGTTAAAATTAGTCTTTGAACAAAAGATGCTTTCAAAGCAAATCCAAATTCTCATCAGCTTTATATCAGTTTCTCTGGGAGAGACAGGGAAGCGAGGGAGGGAGAGAAGAGAAAGGAAAAAAAATGTGAAGGACATTTGAAAAATTCCTTGCTAATGTTCAGAGTGAGGACACATTTTATCAGTTTTCTGATAAAGGTGTAAGCAGTAGGACATGATTAAATTTCTGCTGTCAAACTGCATTGTGGTCAAAAACTATACCCATAGAAGAGAGAAGCAGACATACAGTTCTTAAGGAAAGTTGTATCTGTATTCAGACATTTGCATTTGGATCTGTTTTCACAGTGTAGTATTCTTAGATCTCAGTGATTGATTTAGTAAACTACCTAATTAATGAATGGTTGGCTTTAGCTGACTGGTGAGAAACATGTTCAGTGTTTGCCTCAAAACATTAATTCATTTTCAGAGAGGGGCCACCAGAACAGGAAATCACGTTTAAAGATCCTAGAGTTCTGTGAGAAAGAAATCTGAAGCTGATCAGCAGATTTCTTAGGCTATAGTTGTGGAGAATTTTTTTTTCTTTTTTTTTTTTTTTTTAGAAAAAATATAATTTTTTTACTCCAAGAGTTTACTCCCAATGTTTGAATCAAATAGCATATAAGTTGTAGCAGGAGAAAAAACATCCTACTGCCAACAAATAAAATTAGAAATAAGAATAAAGCACGGCAGAAAACACAAAGTAAGAATATCTAATAACAAACTCTCTAGAAAATTTCCATCCACAACTTTTTCACAAATGATACAATTTCCAATCAAAAAAAAAAAAAAAAAAGAATTCGAATTATTCCTTGGCACAAATATTGGTTTGTCTGAAGGTTTTCAGGTTTTCATTTAATTAAGCTACCAGACCCTTCACAGTGCAGCATTTTTTTCTGGAGCGTGCTCTGCACCTATCAGGAGACCACCCCATGAAAACCAGTCTCTGATGAAGAAGTCAGCAGCGGATGGTCAACTCTGCCATTTTGATTGAAGCGCAGAGTTCAAAATGCCAAAAAAAGCCCATCACCTTTAGAACTTTAAATAACCTCAGCTCCAGGAATACACTTGAAGCTATTCATTGTACTACAGGAACTGTACTGGGATCTAAGACACCTGATCTTTCAGAAATCACTGCTTCAGACTATATGAAGTGAAATGCTTGAGACTATCTACAATGAAAAAAAATGCTATATCATAACAGCACAGATAATCCCTGGGGTGCTAGGATAGAATGTCTTAAAACTGTGTAAAAATTCACTTTTACTCTCCTAAAAGTTATATTTTTGCACCAATTAAGCATTATTTGTGGAGGTTGAACGAAGTACCTGATGAGTTTTATCGAAAACCCTAAACTAAAATAAAATATTGACAAGGCAGTTTTGGATAATAACCCAGAGCAGATGCTCACAAGCGATCAACATGATGAGACTGGATTCTATTACTTCGTTACAAGGAAAACAACGCAATGCTGATGATCTGAGGGGAACAGAATGGAATAAAATAGGAGTATGCAGATAAATAAAGTATCTACATGGATTCCAGATTTTGATCTGTATCCTAAAGTGAAATTTCTGTGGCATGGCTTCTAAGGACCTGTGTACATTCACAAAGGTGGAAAATTAACGCATAATAATTAAAATATACTAGTCCAGTTTGTAATGCTTACCCCCTGGGGACTCCAGTGGATTTAGATCATAACAACTTAGCTTGCCTTAAGAGACTACTTGTTTCACAGACATCTAAAAATATTAGTCCATTTTCAGTTGTCAGGGAATATCATCATCAAATCAGTGACCATAACCTGTTGTAAAATGTACTTAACTGACCAAATAAAGGAGCAGCAATTCTTAAGACTTCATTCTAGACAAGTACTATTGAATAGTCCCATGAAATGAGAAGGAAAAGGCAATTTAAAAGTATGAGTCTAAGAAAACAAGACAGGAACCAACATAGATAAGATCCAATAAAAAAAAACATAGGTAAGAGTCAGGAAAGAGAAGGAAGAATTACATGACATGTTTGCAGCAGCAAGTTTAAGAGAGTCACTAAAGGAGTTATGCTTACAAGGAGAACACAAACGGATTCTCTGGTATATTAAGAGGAGGCAAGATTAACATAGTTTTTCAAACGTCATCGTTAGAGACAACTGAATGTTTTTTTTTCCTCTAATACTGTTTTCTAATTGCTAAACAAAATAGTGTAAAAAGGCAGTGGGACAACATCCGTAGTGGCAGTTTCCTAATGGGATGAACCAAAAACCAAGATACATAATGACACAAAATGAGCTGCTCTAGATAAAAAATGGGAGAGAATTGCACGTAATCTCATAATTCTCACAAAATCCCTGACAGAAACAGCAAACAGTGAGAAAATGGGTTCTTTAAAACCCACAGTATCTAGGATTTTGCACTTAATTTATGGACACAGAAACCAACCGAAAAAAAATAGCTCTAACACAGGAATTCTAATGTCTGCTAATTAAGCATGTAACTTCACACTGGAAAAAAGCAAGGAGGTAACTATTTATTTAAGAGACAATACTACATGGATTAACAAAGCTCCTGTCAACAACTCTGGACACCTGTACCAAGCTCACTTATTGCCTAATTAAATATTAACATATCCTGATAGAATCTGTGGTATAATTTTAATTACTGTTTTCTCATAGAGAAGCCATATAATCAATGTATTTCTAGCTGTTCCTAGAGGCTGTTTTGTAAAACTCCATTAGTAAATTGGGAACCGTCACTAAAATATTTTCCTCCAGATTGTTATAAGTAAATCAAAACTATTATATTCTTCTAGAAGGAGGGGAGAATAGATGCTACCCTTTAAGAGAAGAAAAACATGGTTTTTTCAATAATCGAGAAAAAAAAAATCTTTTAACTATAATCCTATTTAAAGAGTTATTAAAATTATTGCACAAAGAATCAACATTGAGAAGGTACAGAACACCAAATTTATATTTAAATTTATGTATAATCCAAAACATTTTCATTGCTGGATTAAGTAATTAGGAGAATCACATGACTCCCTTGAAGCATGTATTTAAATTTTCTGCTGGGGATGAATTGCAAATATTGAGGTATGTCTTTTACTTACCTGCAGATTTTTCTTTTTCCATTAGGATTAAGAATGTTTAAATACTGTAAACATTGATTAGCATTTGTGTATATTTAGGGATGAGAAATTAAAGGAAATAATACCAATTCTAATAATTTGGGAAGGTATTTAAATAGCTAGTACTATAATTTTCAAAATATCAATTCTCTAAGTAGCACTAAACCATTTCAAGTCATAGATAAAAGGGTACAGAGAAGGTGGAAGGGGAGTATTTTGTTTTATATTCCAATGATAATATATCCATAATGCTTCTACTTTTTTGATCTGATCTCTTAAATGTTAACTTTCTTTTGAACATACTGTTCTTATCTTTTTCCATGCAAAGGTCCTATTGAAGCAGAGATTGCAAGGTTGAGCCACCTACCATTTTCAGAGCCCTATTATACATAGGTCTGGATAACATAATTGTGTGGAAAAATAAGCCATTAAAATATCAGCCCCTATGAATTTTAACTCAGCACTTTAACATCTTGTAAGAGATTCAAACCAATTTTAATTTAGCAGTAAATTTTAGACAGGATCTTTAAAATTGATTTTATTTTTTGCTAGAGGCCTAATCTACTTTAAAATACATTAAATAAAACTAGTATTTTCCTCTTTGTATTGGCTACCAGAATGAGAACGCACATAGGAATACTGCATGCATTTTCATAGACAAAAGTAGTTGAAATGGTATCAGAATATATTTAAACTAAATAACAAAAACTGAATAATTGACAAAACTCTTTTGAAATTCCTTTCCCATGAATCAACTTGCAAGGTATCTCAAATCTTCCACTCCAAATTAAACTATCATCCTGATAGTTTATTTTATTTTATATCCATTTTTGTAATGACTGTCAGGTTTTTCCTGACCCCCTGAATCCTGGAACAAACTCTGCTAGCATGTTATGATTGATGTGGATGCAGTACAGCTGTGGTAAGAAAGCTGAGACTGAACTTGGGACATAATGTATACACCCCAGGGAGGGTCTTTGGGAATGCAGATTCTAGGTGGGCTGCACTCAGGAAGGGTAGAGCCAACACGTCTGGGTCTGCCATCAGCCTCTGAGAATACTGTGTGTTCATCCATCAGTCATCACAAGAGGCACCACATAATCTAGAGGGAGATGACTTTTTCCCCTCAAAAGCCTCAAAGCAGAGATTTCCAGCCTACTGGGCTGATTCTGGTTTTCCAGACTGAGCTCTTAATAAATAAACATTCAGTGTTTGCACATGTTTTAACTTCTCTGACAGACAGGAATCCATGTAGAGAAGTGCTGAAGTATACATAGAATTTTTATGCAAAGGATGAACTCTGATTCCCATCTACTTGTGGCAGACACAGAGGCCCCAAGCTGAAGTCTGGTTTTCCTCCGGGTTCACCTAAAGTTTTCATAGCGCTAGGTTAATCATTGCATTTTTTTTTTATCGCCCAGGAAAAATGACGCATTCTATTGGCTTTTAAAAACCAGACCTGTGGGGCATAAAGCACAAATTTAATAAAGCAAAAAAAGCAAAGTTCATTAAAATCTTCTTGAGAGAACTGAAAGTAGCCATGATACATGGAAAATCATAGCAAGATGATTCTTCTGTTTACCATTGAGAAAAAAAATATTCTGAGCTGGCCATATTCTTTCTCATTAAATGTATAATAGGTCCCAAACCCCAGCACTCTTTGGAGTCACGGCTCAGGTCTGTCAGTTAAGTAAATATGCTCCTCAGAGAATCTAGCAGGCACACGTAGATAGGGTAGACATGAAGTCCGTTCCCCTTGAAATCAATAGGAAGGTGGTTGTTTGAGACTACAACTGAGTTAGGGTTTCATTTAAGGAATCTGTGGTAAACATTCCCATTACTACTGCCACAGGGGTGTAAGAAAGCATAGGAGGGCTGTGGCTAGATCTCTGGCACTATTAATGGCAGAGCCAGCTGAAATGTGCTACAAAAGCACATGCTCAAAACTGGAATGATAAGAATAAATCTGTCCTCAGCTAGAGAGGGCAGCCTGACCTAACGGCTTTTCATTTATTCCAATAGAATGTTGATTTAAAACTGGGACAGGGATTCAAAAGCCTTCTGATGTTAAAGCTAAAAAGCCATGCACAAAGTCATATAAGGAGAAACAGGTTTTTTTGCCTCACAAAAAACACTTGATTAGGGATAATTATATTAGTGATAAATTGGACATAGGGAATGTCTTCCCATCCTTTTTCCTACCACAGAACTGTGGAGTTTTAAAGTACAGCTCACTGCAAGTCCTCACCGAGGAACAGGATATACCTGCTGCTGACACATGCCGGGTGGTACGAGCGGTGTCAGGCCGAGGGCAACAAAGCCAAGTTGGCTTTAGGACTAAGGAGAGCTCCTCAGCACCAAGGAGAGCTCCTCAGCACCAAGGAGAGCTCCTCAGCACCGAGACCCATCATTCTCCCCGAGAGCCCTAAGTGACCCACCCCTCTTCTCAGCCCAAAGCTTCATCCCCGGCCACCGAGATTAATCTGTACTGTATAGTCAATGCTCACTTATCCTAATGTGCAAAACACGAAGGTACATAGGCAGGTATGGATTGCATGCTTCTGCTTTTGGAGGCAGTAAGAAACTGGTTTTTTACATCCAGCTTTCCCCTAGCTAACGTTGGTTTGTGCAGACAGTACAGAGCAGGGCAGGCCTCTTTGCTGCACATCTAGAACAGCAAGGATAAGACCATTTCATGCACACAGTGATACAGCAGAAACTTTAATCCTCATGGTATTTAAACAGGATTTTGTAAGCTACAATGCAAAAGTGCAGTATCCCAAGAATATCAACAAACTTTTAGAGACATTCTTAAACTACAATCACAAAAACTAGAGTTATTGTAGGAGAAAATCCAATCAGACATTATGTAAGCTCTTTATGCCACACATCTTTTATGACTTATCTTCCTATCTTTGAAATTTATATAAATGTATATGCACTATACATGCTTATTTGCAAACTAAGTTGCATAATTTTGAAGTTGCACAAGTCATACTTTAGCAAGACAATATTTTATTTTGGTACTCTCTAACTCATGGCCTCCTTAAGGAAAAAAAACCTGTCTGTTTTAAATCTGAATCATCCCATTATTCTATGATATTTAGCGCCACCAGTGATAATAACACTTCTTAACCAGGCCCATTCCTGCAATTAAATTTATTTTCACAGTTCCCATGAACTCCAATATGCATTCCAATATGACTTCACTGCCAGATATGAGCCTTATTAAAGTAATACCATTTTTACTTTTTTTTCCCTGTGAATAAAAGGATCCTGAGAATGGCTAACTGCCTACACATTGTATGTATACGCCCACCAACAACCCAGCCCTCTGTGAAAGTATTCATATATACACGAGTGCTGCTTGTACTGCAGTTCTTTAAAAGTGACTTCTCTCTCACTGCAGCCATTCTGCTCTGTAGTAATGTAACATGATTTGTTTGTGAAGATATATGCATCTACTTTTTGTTCACACATACTGGATTCTATACCATGAACTCACCTAATTTTAATTACACATCATTACCTAGAGATACAGATAGCAGAGTTCCCCCATCTAAATTGCAATACCAGCATCACAAAAGATTATTTCTTTTTTAAGTGAAGATAAGTTACTGCATTAAAAATAAATGAGCTATTTTTGTCAGTTGATTGGACACTGAGTACACATAATAAATCACCAAGAGCATTGTATGCTAGTCTACATGCTAACCTTGAGCTGCAGTTTATCTATTGCCTGCAATTCAGAAGACAATAAGGTATTTTACCCAATCAGCTGATCAGCTGAAGGAACTCAAAAGAGTGAAATGGCTTTGAAATACACAGGCTTTTAGATATCAAATTACCTCTGGAACCCTCTACCCAGAAGTAACTCGAACAAAACCCATTTGAAATACAGCTTCAATATTCAAAAAAATCAATAATTTAAACCACAGGTTGAACATTTTTACTGCTTCCACTGCAGACTGTCGTTTTTTGAAATGAAAATGCTAATGGCACCAAAGGGGAAAGCTCCAGCCAGAAGAGATACATGTGTGCGGGCATGGATTGGCTAGAAATGCTGGTTTGCTTTCCCTCCCCCAGTTACGTTTACATAAGATCTCTTAAAATAAACAACTCTCATTTCCATGACTTCAAAAAAAAAATGTTTTTCTTTGTTGCACTTAATGTTTTTGTCCATGAGAGCTTATTTATATCAAGACACTTCACTAAAAACGTGCATGCTGAATGTAAATAATACATCCTCAATTATGCTATTAAGTTGCATTATTTTGAAACAGGCACTAATGTCGTGCTTTTGAATACCAGGTAGCACAATGTGAACTCTTGTTTTATAGACAGAAAAGCAGGAATACAGGTGATGTTGTGTTCCAGCATCTACATCAGAAACAGGAAGCAGTTCAGTGCATCCTGCAAAAAACAAACAAGTATGGATGGTCCACTGACCGTGACAAAAGCTCATTTAAGAGCAGAAACGGCTGGCTGACAAGAGACTTCTAAAAAGATAAGGAAAACACACAAGGAAGAGGCATGGTGGGAATGTGAACCCTTGAATGTAATCGAAGCAAGCTACACATGGAGAATGTCTGACACAGAAGCAAGTCTCTCCTCTGCATGAATTCCACTGTCAGACAGATTCTTAGCAGAGCTTGAAATCTGCCAGTCTCTTTGCGTAGAAACTGTTATCTTTTGGCAATTTACACCTCACTCAATTCTTGCACTTTCTGGTACCAATTTTTTAAATTATGCTAAGGGAGGAACACAAGAAGCAAAAAAACACCCAAAAAGCAATGAAATACACAACACAGAGCTTACGTATCTACAGGTATGCAACTCCCAACACACACTGAGAACAATTTTTGTAACAGTAGCAAAGCATCATTTTCAGTATTGAAGAGAGGGGCATAAGAAACAAGTTGCAAGATTGATGGTTTTTGGTTTATAGTTTTAATCCTTTACTCTCACATACATTCTTACCCTTCCTTTCATATACTTTTAGAGCCTTCCCCAACCAAGAGGTCAGAATGGAAAAGAAAATGTAAACGACATAAAGAGGGTAAAGTTGCACAAGTGAAAAAGAAGTATTTGGATACATACAGTTTTATTGTAACGTGAAGATTAAGTTTGCATTTCCAGGTTATACTTTCTGCTTCTAGAAAAAAATAATCATGATATTCACTTATGAATTTTCTGGCTGATAGATTGGTTCAATTTTAGCCCAAGATAAATGCAGATTTTTAGCCTGGAATAAGAAATGACAAAAGTATAGCGATCAAAAACATGTAACACTCAAAAATGCATATTCCAAAAATTTGGACATGGACTCCAATATTCTGCTCTCCCTAAAGGCACAAAACTTTTCTGGCTATCAAACAAAAACTCCATAAATGTAAGCAGAGAAATTCATCCCAGTTTAAATATACCCAGAATATAGGAAAATAAGATTTGTTTATTTATGTGTTTGAGAGCTGCATTACCTTCATATGAAACCACATATTCTAGGTACTCCTGGCTGTCTTTAAAATATACCTCCTACACAACAGCAGCAATCAACTGACCTTCCGAGAACACTGCTCTTGGCAGCAACATAAACTTAAACAGAATAATAAAAAAACCAGTAGCAACTAGGAACCCAATATTCACCCTTTCCTCAATTCTTGCAAAGTTAAGGAGCAAAAACAAGCTCTTCAAGTTTGTGCTGGAGTTAAGAGACTCTGTTACAGATCACCCTGGGGCAAGAGTTCTCAGCATATGCAACAACAACGTCCAGAAGAACTGCCAGCATCTCCTTCCCCTCCTTCCCAGGGCACCAAAACAGCCAGTACGGGCTGGGTGCATTTTTAATTCCCCAATGAGGCACTTTGCAGGGTTCAAGCCGGGTAGTTTGTCACCACTGACAGCATTTGGATAGATTTTTAGTCCATATACCATGCATTGCCGGTAGGTTAACCTTGAAATATAAAGCATGGATACTCTTAGCAAGGCCTGCATTCAGAAAATAAAAGGGGTGTAGGCTCCTGGCTCTTATCTGCTGTTGCAGCTACAGCCTGGAGTGGAACTACATCCCTCAGCCGGAAGGACTGATAATTCTCTTGCCATAGCCTCTGGATGTTTCCTCTAACGATCCCAGCATTACTCCTATCTTGTCTGGATTGACTTTTGCTCAGCATGCTCTCAACCATGCCCCAGTCTCCCACAAACACTGAATAATGCAATCAACTGCTCAAGCTAAATCAGCCGAGAGTTATAAAGCTGAGTTTCGACATATTGAAAACACTTCAATCAATGTCACTTTATTAAACCTTCTCCATGGCTTGATATACACATTAAATAAAAGGGTGGCAAACAGGAACCCTCCTGAACTGCGCAGGGAGAGAACCATCACACACAATAAACAAGAACATAACACCAACAACGCCTCCCAGACAGGGTCCTCTCACTCCATTGTTTAAGCATGAGATTTGAAAAAGGACAATAAAGATGCTTTGGGAAAGAATGTACTAGGGGCATTTGGAAAATGTTTTCATTTTTGATCAAGTCCATAATAAAGCACCAGATATATGATAAAATACAGCTATAACTGCATACGAAAACATTAATATATTTTAGAAAAAACATGATTTCTCAAAACAGTTGGTAATTGATGCCGTTTAACAGCAGTATTACCGCCACAAAATTTTTTTGTTATTACAGATTTAGATGTTGCAATAGGGCTTTACAAACATATATTTACTATACTGTGTGAATTACTGGAAACATCCTTTTCTATGTTTGTGTGATTTATTAAATCATAAATCATAATAGCATGTGCCAGAAATTCCTTTTGAAGGATGTAATAAGGTAACAACTATCCTCTGAACTCCTTTCTCTGTCTTCAGAGAACAAAATGGATTAGCAACATATCCGTTTGCTGCCCCACGATAGAAAATGAAAGCAAGTGTGATGGTTGCACCGAATGCTTTCAGTTCCTGCAGTTGGTCGGGGAAGTCAGCTCTGTTCCTGACTGTGCTGTCAGAAACAAAAAGAACAGTTCCTCCGATATTTTTAAGGAATAATTCTTAAAACACAGTAAGGAAAAATGAATTGAAGAGGTTTGGTTTTGCACATGTGTGGATGGACATGGAAAAACATACATGTAAATAACAAAAGTCAATTTAAAACATATTTTATTTGAAATAAAATCAGACACATATGGCCCCCTTGTATGGTTTTGACTTGAATCAATGAATTACATCTTTTTTTTATTTTATGCAACAGTTCACAGAATCTGATGCAGGGGAATTGTAGCATTTTAGTCTGTGCAAATATACACAGAGGAGCAACATTACCAGTATTGTTATAATCCCCTCCGAGAAGGTTCAAGGCCTTCTAGATCAGCCTGTTAGTGTTCGGAGTCCCGTGTCTGATGACTGGCACAGCCAGAATGCTCTTAGTGTACCATGATTCTGCTCAATTATTTTTGAAAAAAAAATCATAAACAAAAATTCACAACGGAGAGGGTGTTACCTGAAGGCATTATTAACTGTGCAGGTGCAGGGAGGTAAAAGCAGCAAGATCACAGGATACAAACAGCTTCATTAATTCAAAGAATGTATAATTTACCCCCTCAAATTTTGATTTAAAAAAAATATTCTGTTTCTATTGGAGAAGAACATATTTGTTGTTTACATTTAAAATAAACAAAATAAAATCGATAGTTTCACCAGCAACCCATAGCTGGAATTTACTTCGTTTTCTTGTTTTCTTTTTGATTCCAGGAAGACTCTGTGATCAAACCACATATTGCAAATGCTAAAAAATAAAAAAGATGGGGACCTCTGAAACAGTGTATCATTTCCAAGAGTGAAAGTAGACATTAAGCTTCACCTTCCTCAAGTGACATCAAAACATTCTGAATGAACAAACACATATACACATACTTTCTTGGTTTTAGCTCAGGGTATACGAAAGAGCTATTTTTTCTCAGATTTTGCTGATACATAGCTCAAAACTAAATCTCAGCATGGCGTGAAGATTCGATCCTGTATTTAGCTGTGCTGATTCTGTGGGAAGCTTACATTGTAATTAAGTTTAAGAAAGTGCATGCACCACATTATTTTGCTCAATTACAAATTTAAATCACAGTGAAGTGACGCTTTGCTGAATTGGTGTCTGTACTCCTGTACTGCCCAGACTCTCACTCTTTAATACTCCCAACAGTTTCCATCAGCTTTGGGTCAGCTTCTGGAATCTGGATACTTTCATTAATCATATTAGAGTTAAGCATAGCGCATACGCATTTAATTCAGAGCATCATTATGACCTGTTCTTACTCTGTCACATCTAGGGATGGACACAATGTCTAATGAGGACCCAGAACACCATATATGATGTCTGGCGAGCACTTTATTAACAGCTATACTTCTTCAACACCGACATACAAATAGAGTATCCTGGGAACCAGTATCATTTTGTGACTCCAGTAAACAGATCACAATACAGTAATTACTGCCATGGTCAAATTGCACAGAATGGTGAAGTTCTTTGTGCGAGAATTTTGATACTCTGTGTTTATTAGCAGAAGTTCTAATTATCTAAAGTCCAGATTCTGACTAAAATATGAGAAGAGCACAAGTCACTGCTTTTCTAATGGTACACGCTTAAACCCTATTTTATTTACAGCTTCCAGTAGCTTTCAGCTAAATTTCTCATTGCGCCCGCTGCCACGTAGCTGGAGAAGGCTAACAAACCCCTCAGTGTTCACATGACAACCTTTGTGCAAACGCATCCTTATTCTGTCATCTACTGGCAGCGTGCTTCCCAGTCATGTTCTCTGCCAGTCCTTACCAGTTTGCCAATTACACAAGCTGCTTCCCAGACATCAGACAAAAATTCCACAAGACTGCTGTGCGAGCGTACCCTAATTAACCATCAGCTTAATTAGACAATTTACTGTGTAATTAGCAGGCAATTAGTCAACACCTCTCAGATCTTATTGACTGCTGTGACAGCCTTCCTTAGTCTACACATTCCCATACGCTTCCACGACCATGATCCCAGCCCCATCCCGTACGACAGCAACCCTTCCACGGGAAGGGAAATCATACTACACAACAAGGGAAGGGGGAGAAAAATCAATAGATAGCCCGTTCATTTACTGAACTGTCTTCCAGCCAAGACTTTCTTTTTTCCAGCAATAGAAGGTCAGCTGCTAACGAAAAGCCACCCAGCTATAACATTCGCTTACGTCTTTTTTATTTGTAATACGTTTTAAGAATTTATTTTTTTAAAACTCTTCTATTCCACTGAATTGTCAGAGAAGCCAGGCAAGCAGAAGTTAAGGAAAAATATAATTTGTAAACTTACATATTGCAGGTTTAAGCATATGGCCAAGAACAGTGAAAAGGTGCTGACAGCTGCTTTTGAAACCTATAGCTAGCATTGCAATTAACTGCTTTATAGCCCAAAATGCACCAGGAAAGTCCAAGTAGATTGGCTTTAAAGTATAAAAAACCAATACTTGATAATAATTCAACAACATTAGTGTAATTCAGTAGGAATAATTTTTTGAAGTACTATGAAATCTTCTATACAAACCTAAAGTTGTGTGCCCTTACAATACATGATGTGGGAATGTACAATTAATGACTACCATAATATGTGTGTTCTTTTTTCCTTTTTCTACAGATCAAAAATTAGATTTTGCAATTAGCTGTGACAAAAGCATTTTGGGTAATTCTTAAAGTAATCATTCCAAAGTTCACAGGATGGACGCACCTGTCTGCTGCTGCAATTAAGTCAGGAAGATTCACAAAAATACTACACTTTCTGACTGAAGGATGGAGTCCCATAAAACCACAACCTCTATTATAGTAAAGTATTTAATTATAAATCTCAAACAACGATAATAAATTTTATTTAGAATACATTCACATACATATTTGCATTAGTAATAGGTATTTTAACATAAGAACTTCTCGGTTTTCTTAAACATATGGGACTTCATTCTGCTTTTGCAACAACGTCGGTCAGAAGTAAATGAAATTATATCATCATGAGATTCAAAAATCAGCTCTTTGCTTTCTTAACTTCTTGTGTGGGCAACTCAAATGTTAGACACGGCCCTACCAGTTTCATTTACCAAGTGGGAACTCAAGACCTGAGATAACTTGAGCATTTAGGAGAAGCTTGTTACTTAAAAGCTAGACTGGTATAACCAAAAAATCCCTTGAAAAATGGGTAAGCTAACAAAAACGTTAAATATGGCATTATGCTGTGATTGTCTTGGAAAATAATTTTTAAAATATAACTATTAAGAAAAATATAAAAATTTTCCTAATGAATTATTAAATACATGCATGCCACTTAAAAAGTTATACGGAGTCGGTTGTCTGGTAGAAAACAAAATACTAAAAAGAGTCTGCAAAAATCTGAATTGAGAATGGAATTTAAGTGTGAAAATTCTAAATTTCAAAATTACACTTGGCGATTTCTAGCTTATGTTGAAACTGCCTCTTAGCTGAGTTCCTTTCTGACACAAAATTATTTGAAGTATTGCCAGGATTACCAACACCCTTCTAAGGGCATACAAAACAGCTACAGACAATGATACCTGAATGATATTTTACACAAGTATGCTGCATTTTTTCTTTTTAGAATCCTGTTTATTCAGGATGTGATATTCAAAAATGTTGAGTAATCGGATACAGACATCAGGAGCTGCAGATTCTCATCAGTTTTGGAAAATCATGCATGTGTGTTAGCTTTGTCTCTCTCTTGTTACATATTTGCAGATATTTTCAGAAGAATGAGGTAAATAAAGCAAAAGTTGTAATAAGTAAAGCAGCTTTTTCAATGTAAAAAGGAATACTATTCAGATTTTTAGCCAAGTGTAAAATTTGCATCCATTTTGTTTGACTGACTGGCTAATAGTTGCGCTATGAGGAGAGATCAAATCTTCTCTTAAGCACTGGTCACTTCCAGAGCACCACACATTATGCTGAGCAGGAATGAACACTCCTACTTTTGGCAGCTATTGTTTATAGAAAGGCTTATATAGCAAAATACTCAGTATTGCAATCTTCATGCTCTTCCAAATTTCAATGTAACCGCTTCTCAGTTACGCCACTCTAAGCACACAATGAGTTTCATTAAAATATGCGACAGTTTTCAGATTAAAAACTACCCAAAAGACTGGTTTATGAGTCTTTTCTATATATAAGCTGCCTCCAATATTCAAGCTTGCAGTTAATGATTAAAATTACACTTTGTATATGTTAGTGCACTGTTGCTCTACTGTTTTAAACCATTGGCTCCAGAAGAAAAAGATGAAAAAGAAACAGCCAAGGTTACTCTTCTTCATGAGGGTGAATGGAAGCAGAAGACAAAATACGGAAAGCAACTTGCTGATCCTCTGTAAAAATCTGTTCTTTAGCATGGATGAGGTTTACCAACTCAATGCGCACACTCCTGCGTGACAGATCCCTCTTTGCCTTCCACTGGTGAATGGGCACATTGTGCCCTGTGCCTTGAGATACCAGACCTCTCCGTGAGATGCTCTGTGCTGTGGCTCTCACTGCAGAAGAAATGCAGCATTTCTGCAATACTTAATGTTACAGGAAGAGTGGGTTTAAACATTTGCCCAAAGGTTCAATTTTTATCATGAACCTGTAAAAAGTTTTTCATTTTTAAAGTAATAAATGCAGTCACAAAGAGAGAGAGACTTTTTACAGATAGTCGTTGAACTCTTGCTTTAAAAATGCAGTTCATTATGTCCATCATTCAAAGTACTAAGTGGCCAAAATTCCCAGACTTACTAATGGTAACAGCAGATTATTAAAATGGTCCAAACTACCTCCCTTGCAAATTCATTGGTGTCAAGAAGCAAGCCTGCAACAATTTAAGGCGTACCTCTACTTGGTGCAGACTTCAGCAGGTAGGAAGGGACTTGGCTTATCAACAATGACTTGGTTAAAGCTCTCAGTCCTGGATTTTTTGGCCTCTCTGCTTTCACTGTGTTGTGCTCCATCTCTCCAGCCCGGGACTCTTCCAGGGTGAAGACGTACCAAGCCCCTACTGCCCCAGATGTACGGACTGAGGAAAAAGAATGGTCAAACACAGTCCTCTCCAGTGCCTCAGACAGCAATTTTGAAGTGATGAAAGTTACTAGCATTTAAGGACAGCCTCCAGGTTTCTTTATACTGGGTCAGGGGCAGAGGAAAACTAAGCAGAGATGAGATCTGGCGCTTAGGTTGAACATACCAGGGAAATACTTTTTCTTGAGACAAAAAGGAGGAAAAGCTGTTTTCCTGCTACTTACTCAGATGCACAGAATGATTTGTTCCTTTTTTGTAGCCAAAGAACATTATCTGTATAAAAATATTCAAGTAAAATACAATATTGTAGCTACAGCATTTTAAATAATAAAAATAATAATAATAATAACAGCAACATTATATTGCATTTCCCTTGAATAGTCTTTTACCACCTCTATCAAACTTAGCTAATTTTATGCAGTGATTTAAAAATATAAAAATTGGGGAACAATAAAGCTGGTACTTCTTATTAAAATTATTTCAGAAATATGGAACAAAAGAAGGTATGGTAAGAACTCATAAGAGTATTACGCTCAACACTAATCATTTTAACATTCGTAAAAACAAAAAACAAAATTCAACTCACAGAGCTTTGTATGCTAAGATATCCTGTAAAATGCCCATTTTTCTGTTCAAAAAAAATGTAGTTAATAGAAGTCCTCTGATGTTATTTAGTAGAAAGGCAAACAGTCCTTTTTATACTTGACATTAACAATCTGATCATTTGTCTCCCCAAAGAAAGCCCATACAGATTTCATACAGACCACACAATAAAGAATAGTAATATTTCTGTTTACTGAGATATCAACTGGCATTTCGTTGCAAGTCAATGGTCTATCTTTGCTACAGCATACTAGACCTCAATCTGGCATCTACAAATGTCAAGAGTATAAAAAAAAAAATTATGGGATGGAAATCAAAAGCATGTTCTAAACTCCTAAAAAACGAAACAAAGTTCACCTAAACATATTTGCTGCAGAAATCAGTACAATATTCAGCTGTCAATCTTGAAAAACAATGAGGGAGCGATGCTGTCAGTAGGACAGGATAATAACATTTCAAGCAGATGTTCAGGCAGGGCTCTAATTCTCACT
Source organism: Rhinoptilus africanus (assembly GCA_013400135.1). Classification (NCBI taxonomy): domain Eukaryota; kingdom Metazoa; phylum Chordata; class Aves; order Charadriiformes; family Glareolidae; genus Rhinoptilus; species Rhinoptilus africanus. The sequence continues at coordinate 825,646 of VXBO01000174.1, read as the reverse complement.
GAACTCCCTTGGTAAGCATTTAATTTCTTTATCATATGCAAGCTAGGCAAATTGTACTTCATCAAAACTGTATTGTGAAATATTAATATTTCATATTATAGCAAAACTCCATAGAATAACCTTTGTCATATTAAGAACATCAGAATTTCAAATGTCATGGTTCTGCATTTTAATGCATCTTAAATAGCTTTTTGGCTTGGCACCATAAATTATAACTAGTTTAATCTAAATTACTATGCTGTAATATCATACAAAAATATACATTTTGTAATACAGATTCACTTCTGTGAAATACTAATGTTATGGAAAACAATGTGTCATCGTACCATGATTTTTTACCACCTTCAATTATGGAGCGAGGTGCACGCAGTGCAAATGTACAGAGAGAACTAGCTGGAGCCTGAATTTGTATATTGTAATAACGTAGCACATAGAAATGTGCTATATCCTGGGTAAACTAATTAGTTCTCTACCAGCAATGGTTTTAATTTAGAAATGGTTCCGAAAATATATTGTACATCAGTGAATTGTATAAACATATATTATGACTAGAAAGTTTTCTCCACTACGGTTTGTTCAAATTTAATCTACTTTTAATTGTAGCTTTGTTTTTTAAAATCATCCATGCAACTTGCTCCATATATAATGAAAAGAAAAATATTAAAGATTAAAAATGAAGTTAGTCTGCATGTTGATTTCTGCTGGCTCTCATAATAAAGGCAACTGTTTCCACATTATTGAAAGCGACAGCATCACAAATCAATGCATGTCACAACAGAATAAAGACAGATGTATCTGATTAATCAGAATTAAATTTCAGAAGTGAAGGAAGCATCTAAAAATCAAAGCAAACATTTCTGCTATCCCAGTTGTTTTTTTCCCCTTTCTAAGCAGCCCATACAATGCAGTGAGAGAAGAACAAAGCCTGAATTCTCTTGATAAAGCCAAAATTTCTGCTATAAACTTCTCACTGTGGTAGGGATATGGCACAGAGATGTGCACACATAGTATAACCTCTGACTTATTTTGACAATATGTTTACATAAACTTTCTGATTACAGGTTTAAATGCAAATTTTGTGTACTAAACAATACTCACTAATAAATTCTAAGTAAATAAATCAGTTTGGTATAAGGCTTCTACTAAAAAACTCCCACTCACAGTTATTTGTTTAATTAACGCAGTATCTCTCATTCTGTGGGTAGTTTTCTGTTCATCTAAGCTCTAAAAGAGGTAATAATTAGTATTCCTTTATTGTGGACTCTATGATATGCAGCTCCCCCCTTTCCCATCAATAGCTTGGCAACAGAATTTACAAATAGCATGTTGCGGCACAGAGTTATCTGAATAAGACAGAAATACTATTTGAACCAATAGAGCAATGGGCTATTGATTCTGCAGTCAAAAAAGTAAGACATGAATGTAGGAAAAGGTGTGTGAAGGGGCATTTTTATTCTGCTACCATTTGTCTTTCCTAGTGATAGTCCACTTTAAAAGCAGTTATTCTCATTTCTGGAAGAAATCAAATTTACATGATACTAAAGCAGCTGTGCAAAGGTGTTTAATTTGGTAAATAAAATTATACAAGTCACTATCCCCATCGCAGATACCTTCAGACACATACAGGTACGGTACGCTGTAATTAATATTTGCATAGTGCTATAATATCCAGTACCATCTAAAATAGCTAGAGTACGGTATACTTAAAGGTATAAATACGCTGAAGGAGTTTCAGCTATTTCTCATGTAAGCTTTTTTTATGTTTCAACAATAGTACAGTAGTACGCAAGAACAAACTTTTGCTGAATCACTCAGAGTTGAAATCCTCACCCTACAAACAGAAAACACTACACAGGTTGTCATGAAGGCAATTATGCAGCAAAATACGTGGGTGTTTTAAAAGGGAGTGAGCACGGCACGAAGCAGTGCTATGCTAACACCCTCCGTGGCTTTCAACGTGTGATGCTCTCAAGGTGAGGCCAAGACAGACGAGGGTGGGGAAGATGGGGGGAGTAAATTATGATCCAGGGTCTGAAATTGCAGCATTGCTATCCAACAGTTTCCCTACACAAGAAAGTATGGCCCCTCATGGGCTGCAGGGTGCCCTAGCCTAGTATTTTAGAAGAGTTTTCTGTACTAGGTAGTTAAAGAGGGAAAAAGGAGAAGTTGTTCATGTGAAAAGAACCTTCTGTCTTATGAGAACCACAGATCTCCAGCCCGACTCCTTTTTATCTCTGTCCTTGGATCCCCCTCTTCCAAGATTTATCCTGCTTTTCTCTCAGATCCTATTCCATCACATAGTAGTTAACGCACAGTAATCTGTGGTTAGGCTGTGTGTGCTTTTCACTAGCTATGCGTCACTCAAATTTAGCCTGCATCAGTTACTTTCACTGAAGCGACAAAGGATGCCCATGGACAATAGGGAAGTCAGTGGTTTCCCTATCAGTGACTGAACACAGTGATGAATTCACAAACCGGCTCTGGAAAAGGGAGCAATTCTGCTGCTGCTAAGCTCCCCATTGCCACACAGGCAGTTTACGCTTGGAATTCAACTATTGCAAATAAGAAAGAAGCCCACAAGTTAAACCTAACCAGGACAGATAAAATGAGGAGACAAGAGAGATGAGCACAGAATGCTGCTTGTATGACACACAATCAAGGCTCAAGTGGAGGAGCTGCCAAAAACAGTGTCTAGCAAGCTCCTTTCCTCCCAGAATCTGTTCCACTCTCAGGAAGTTTCCTGTCTGGGGAGTAGCTCTGCATCCTCCCCCTGACTCTGCAGGCTTACATCAGGAAATCTTTGGTCCCGGTCCTGCTACGCAGTTAGCCTGGTCGGAAATCTCTACTTCCACAGGTACCACAGCCCAAGAGAGCATTCTGCTCTCTCCTGAACACTGCAAAAGATTTATGTCTACATAACAAGAAGCTAAGTTCTAATTTTGGCACATTATGCCAACCTATATTATTCCAAACTCTCTACCTACTCCTTGTTCTAGCATTAAGTCAACAAGAACAGTCTTTGTGTAGTACTCAGTGTTCACATAAGAACTGCTGTACCTCATTGAGCATTTTTTTCCATTTGAAATATTTATTTTTTTAGCATTAATTACTATGCTGCTATTATAAATAAAAGCAATTTTATTTCTGCAGCACCTCGCAGCCAAGCATCTCAAATCATGTCAGAAATACTAAGGCTCACCACCTGTGGGAAGTGCACTAGTGGGAAGAATACAAACAACAGCAGAAAAACTAGGTAGTACTTGGGTGGGACACAGTCCTACCGCACACCCCAATATGCACCAGAGAAAGACTACTGCCTCCTGCTGAACTTTAGAAGAAAGCTTAGCTAGAAACAGTGATCACTGAACTAGAATTCATCCAAAGCACATTTCTGAAATTTTTCTCTTTAAAATAAATACTACCAGCAACATTCTGAATCTAAATGCAACCAAATATCTTTAAAAACCCATATTTTATAACCAATTAAGATACTTGCTTTTAGCAATCCTCTCACTTGAAAGTTCTCCATTCCCAGTCCCACCTCCAGAGCATGGCATCCAGTGGAACATGTTGCAGTCGCCATTTGAGAGATGACTCAGAGTCTGCTGCTTAGTGGAGTACCAACATCACTTCCTACAACATGCATGTCTTCCCTCCTGAACTCCCACCCAAGCTGGAACTCAGCCAGCCTCTGTTTAGCTCTTGAGATACACAGTAATCAACGCGCAGTCTGGCAGGACTGTGAGCATACCAGCAATAAAACTGATAAATAAATAAATCTCAGTACTTGCTATGAGTTGTCTTTAGCCTAGGCACTGAATAATTACAGCTGACGGTATACACATAAGTCACTTGTAAACATACTTGAATGACATTTATGTCCCAAAAAGTGTTTTAATAAGAAATCCCGTGAAGTAGATTGGAATTTCCACTGCAATCCAGAGGAGCGCTTACTTCCTTAGGGCTGCTTCAGGTGTAAGCGACAGCAGAAGCCAGTCTGACGTATTTTAGAGTATGCTGTAGTAATACAGTGCTTTGTCCTTTAGACCTTCCTCATATTAGAGGGCCACCCTCTATAGTTAATTCACTTATGGTACTTACCCATGTAGAAGTGGCAGAGTTACAAACCCTCCTTTTCTCCCCTGCTAAGGTCTCCATCCATCACTACACTTATACATCCCATCTCTGAATCAAGAATAAAACCTCCTTGTTTCCAAACTCATCTCAAAAGCTCATCAGCCCATGCTACTGTTTGTCACTGGTTGACAACACATTGCCATTATTCACACTGTTACTCAGGCCTGTACGCAAGAATTTACCTTTGATCCTCTTCCTCTCTCCACGAGTCAAACTATATCTACATCCCAGCCAAAAACCTGTTTCTTTTCTCAGCAACACATTTATCACAAGTATTATTTTCTTTCACTGTCTAAACTTCTTACTCCATCTCATTTTACCATTTTGAATGTAAGTGGAAATGCATCTTAGGTCAGACAAGCAACTACACACTCTAATTCTACACAAAATGCGTTATTCTAGGTGCCACACTGAGCCATAGCCTTCGAGACTTAATTCTAACTCTTTCCTCTTCCACTCCATGTTACTGAAGGTTTATGTCACTGTACTACAAACCTTCAGCACAGATACTCTTGCCTTCACAGGCTTGTTATATGTTGCCTCCATCTTTCTCTTCCACAACCCACCTAGCCTCCAGCTTACACCCACATTATCCCATTGCAACTGCATCTCAATTTCAATGGCTTATCTTGGCAGTCCTTGGCACAGAAGCCGCCTTTCATGAGTTGCTTGATAAAGCTGTTACTCATTCCTTTTGCATTCTGATCTCTCACAGAAATCATTTTCACTGCAGTATTTTTTTTAAAGAAGGACTATTACCCTTACTAGTTGGCTAATATTAAAAGGTTGGGGAATAAAAGGGAAGAATATAACAACAAACAAAACCAGAAACTATGTCACCTTTACATTGCACCACTGGAACCTCCCAGACCGGTTGACCTACACAATGTACTCTTCCCTGCTATCTTTATGTTGGCTAGACTTAATTGTATCATTCCCAAAAGATTCAGGTTATTCAACTATACAAAGAAATGGTTACATGCTAAATATACCTTGAAATATTTCCTTACCTTATCCAGGGAGAATGTTTTAGTGACAGCAAAGCCCCATCCAGCTTCAAAAGCTCTTCGAATCATTGAAGAACTAGTAGTAGGGGTTGCACTGGCAAGGCCAAAAGGATTTGGAAACTTCAGTCCAACCACTTCTACACTGATGTCTACTAAATCGATAGGAGTATAGAAGAGCGGTAGTTCTGGAACAGCAGAAACTGCGACACCGTGTAAGGACTGTAAAAAAAAAAAAAATCACAGGCTTTTTTTTTTCTGACTCATTTTTATACAATTTATTATTAACCCTGATAAGGGAACAATTCATATACAACAACCCAAAGTTTAAGTATTCAATTATGTTTTCAGACTTGCAAATCAGCAAAACATCCAAACACTTGCATATGTAACATCTTCTGTCCGAATGACATTCATGCTGAAATACTATGCCATGCTGGAAACAACTGAGGAATAATAATGATGAAACAGTGATTTCACATCCTGTACTGCCAAGCCTGGTTCAGTTCAAAGGTTTGTTCAGCCATTTTTAACAGCCAGTTCTGTTCCCTACAGCAGCCAGCAGCAGGGAGATTGAAAAAAACCCACCAGGGTATGCTCAGGCAGACCCTTCCTAGTTTTCTTCCCAAGTGCCAATCTATAAGAAGTGTAGGGACTCATGAAAAAAGAGGGAAGGCATCCCTGTGCGGGATCACTCAGCCCTAACGCAATGTATTTTGAACTCCTGCGCCTTTTTTCCCCCCTTTTAAAGATTTTATCTAGCCTACACAATGGGATACATATCAACACATGCAAAACTATTATTGTTTTAATATTTAACTGTATTAATATGAATACTTTAGGGGTGACTAAAATTAGACTCTGATCTGGGATCAATGAAGATCATACACATTATGGCTGTGACACCACAGTCCTTTTTGTTTTCATTTTAAAGACGGCCTTTTCTCTGGAGAGCCTGAAAAGCTTTCAAGGGAAATGTTGCATCTAATACTGTAAAAACTGTAAAGAGAAAATCTTTCTCCATGTATGGACTGAACAGCATCCTAATCAGGCCGTGGTAGGTAGAATTAAAATCCCTGCTCACTCAGATGGTTGACTCAATGAAATCACAAAGAAATAAAGCAGGAATTTCTAACACAGAGAAGCCCTACACAGTCTCTCTCCCTGGTAAGTCCCAGCGTAAGATCACAGCAGTTTCTTCTGTCCTTAAAATGAAGAATTCTTCAGCAGGACAAAAAGAACCACTACTGGAGGTGTGGGAAAGATTTTCTGTAACAGAGTGAAAACCGCAGCCACTTCCAAATTGCTGCCTTTTAGGTTTGCTGGGTTTTGGTTTTTTTTAAGGAACTTATTTACCCTACTTTTACCTGTGAAAACTAACAGGCATGGACAGGATGAGGGTTTTTTTGTTTGTTTTAGTGACTTCTTCAACCAGTGCAGGCTGATTGAGAACCTGAGAGTACACGTCTGTTTTCTTTTGGGACTGCCCGGCTTCACATCTCAGATTCTGACCCCAGATCTTCGATTCCTTGGATGGAGAGGATACATTTGGGGGCCAAATTTTGTGATGGTTTTAAAGCACTGAAAGCTGCGGAATTGCTCTAGCCTAAATGGTGGGAACCTGAATGAATCCTTAATGGTGGACTTTTTGAGAAAAGCTAAGTTCTAAAGATCCCTAACACGCGGGACCAAGCTCCCTTCAGCATCATGATCTCTCCCAGCTGGCAGCTAATGCTGCCACACCATATAAAAAGCAAGGTATCCCCCATTTCCTCCCTCCTGAGTCCTCACTGCTTCCCATACATCATGCTCCACAGGGCTGGTTTCCTACTGCAGAAGAATCTGAGTTCTTAGAAGACCAAACAGCTCAGCACACTACACCTCAAAAGCTTTTTGTTAACTGTCAAAGGAAAAGGAAAAGGAGAGAAGAAGGAGAGAAGGAGAGAAGGAGAGAAGGAGAGAAGGAGAGAAGGAGAGAAGGAAAAGGAGAGAAGGAAAAGGAGAGAAGGAAAAGGAGAAAAGGAAAATGGAAAAAGAAAGAAAAAGAAAGAAAGAGAATAAAGAAAGGAGAAAAGAGAAATAAAAGGAAAAAAGAAAACAGAAAAAAAAAAGAAAAAAGAAGAAGAAAAAAAAAGTGTTGTCTTTTGATTATTCTGGGTTTGATTTCATCTTTTAAACTTTTTTTTAGTCTTCCTTAACTAAAATTTCAACAGCAAAATGTTGTTTGCAATGCCAAAACAGACCTTCCTGGATCATACAACTGAAAATAAAACATTTTTTAAATGTCAGCGCTTTTTGTCACCTACATATTTGGAAGTGGGGAAATGTGCTGAAACCAACACTGATATACCGAACTCTTACACTGAACCCTTGATTTTGATTCTGTAAGAAAAAAAAGGCCAATGGAAAGGTTTTTGGCCAATTCCGCTCTATGTGCACATGTGAGTAATAAATGTAATTTTCCATTTTGAAAGAAGTTATTTGTTAATTCATTTGCTATCCAGAATTGTTCAAACACTGTCTGCAAATATATTTCAGTCTGTAGTTCGTCAAGACTATTCACTGCTTGTATACCTGTAAATATTGATAGCTATAGACAGACAGACAGATTAAGTGCTCAATATGCAGCTTAAGTTACATTGTACTGTTTCTTTTCCCAAGCAGGACAATTTAATATCTAAAAGTTGTTTTCACCTAAAATAAGCGTTCCTTCCAAGCGATTCTTAACTATGGACACAAAATGAGCTTTTTGTGATAAAATAGCAAAATAAATCCTATACAAGACAAAAAAAATAAAATCCACCAGAGCAGCAACAGACTTTTGAACCAGGTGGTTGAACACATCCAAGGAACACATACCATCAGGATGCAAACCTGCAAACTGGTCATAAGCAACTTTCCAAACCATATGCAAACAGGTCTATTCTTCCTGCTAATCTCCCTCTCACAAAGCAAAACCACAAGCAATTCCCACCCAGACCCACTCAACCAGTGCAAGAAGTGCCTAATGGTTTGCTAGTGAGGAGGTGACCCAGGTGGAGTTGGCAGGAGGAGGAGAAAAAAGGTTTCAAAGGAATAAACCAAGTCTTTAAAAACACACAGGGGCAGGATGCAGCTGAAGGTTTGGTAGCCAGCGGCTATACATCCTCAGAGATTTATCTCCCTCCTTCCTATCACTTCCCTTTTTGCTCTATTTATTTTTTGCTGGTTGTTCCTTTCAGCACAATGCTTATAAAAGAAATAAATTCACTAAGCCCTGATGTGTTGTTTTCTACAAAGCAAAACTTTTGGCAAACTAAAATGTTTTATAGCTTCCTGAAAGCAAAATCATCTTTATAATGAAGGATTTCCCTGACATTGCACAAACAAATAGGAAAAGAAAGCCTGCAGGCAAGGGTTTATTTATAATAACTCTTCCCTTGATTTTTAAAAATAGAGACAAAGTCCTCTAATTTGATGCCAACCAGCTGAGCTAACAATATTGCAGGTACTTATTGTTTCAGTCATGGTAATTTTTTTGGATACTGTAACGGGGTGCTGAAAAATCCCCAGCCCGTTGCACGCGGTGGCCCTACCTTACCCCAACCCGGATATGCCTAGAGGCAAAAGCAGCACAGTCTGTAGTGCAGGGCTGAGAGACAGGAACGCAGCGTTAGACCTGATACAATCTGTGACATTCATTCGCTTTAGATGGAGAAAATTCTTAACCACAGCGGTATGGTCTAACTCCATTTTCGGGCCTTTAACAAAGATAGACTGTGAAAGTGAGTAGTTGTATTACTGTTATTTTTCACAGAGAGCCTTCTCTACAAATCCAACTGCCTGGAAGAGCTTTCCTGAATACTTTCATCTCATTCCTGCTTTCTCTGTTTTTAAGTCTGATCTTAAACCACATCATTTCTCCCTTGCATGTGCTTCTTCTGTCCTCTCTCCAATTATCCATTATTTAACTCTGTTAAATATGTTTAAGTTTTGTTAAATATGTTGATGTTATTTCATACAGCCTCAGAACGGTTGTGGAAGGGATGCCTGGGGACCATGGAGGCCAACAACCTTGCTCAAAGCAGGGTAAACTGGAGCAGGATGGTCAGGGCTCTGTCCAGTTGGACAGAGATTTCTAAGCTCCTTCTTGGCTTTCTGTTTCTGGAACAGACTGGAAATGTTTACTCAGTTGTAAGCCACAAAAATACCAGGTTTTCTGCACTTGCATTTAGTCCACCTTTTTGCAAACGCTCCATACTAGTGTTTCATATGTTGTTCTATCTAACCGAAAGGACGTTCAATTTTCCCTTTGGCTATCCTGAAAAGAAGCAGACAACATAACTAATGGCTTCTAAGAGAAGCTTCCTGGGAACCTCCCATCTCTGCTGCTGATTATGAAATAATGTACATTCATGCATGCTTGAGGAATGTATGAGAATGGTCAACCTTCATAAAAGAATCAACAACTATACTCCAGATACAAAGCCCATATATTTTTGACAGCATAGATAAAGAAAAAACTAGCAAATATACAATACTGGTTCAAAATAACGCAGTGATGTGCTCAAAATTCGCATTGAATAGCATCTTAGTAAAGTGCAATTTATATCAGTTGGGATTCAGCCCTCTATTCTTTAGATGTATCATGTACATTTCAGTCTAGGAAAAATATAAAAGAAACTGACCACACTGGGGAGATTACAGTAAAGAAAAGATAGGTTTAAATAAAAGAAAACTTATTGTGAACCAGAGAGGAAAAGTCACTTTTTAAGAGAGATTTGAGTGAGAAGAAGATGCCAGCTTGACTGCCACACATGGGAGAACGCTCCACAGGTAAGTGTATGAATACAGCAGGAGTGAAGCATCAAGGCTGGTGCAGTCGTCCAGGAAGAAAATACTGGAAGAATCACGATGTGAGAGCTGTCTTTGCTCTCAAGGCAGGCATAGAAAATTAGAAGTTAGTCCTGGATAACTGTGAATTAATCCAAACATAGCTACTATATTACTGAATCCCATGCACTGAGACATAGGAGAGAACAGCAGCCTGTACTGCTTCTGCGCAAGATCATAAAGTCACTGTTGGACAAAAGTGAGGGCCATTGCAATCCCCAAACTAAATAATTCACCAAAATTATTTTATAGGAATTCTTACATCATTCATGGAATAATAAGAAAGGTTGAATCCTGAAAAAATGTTGTGAATAGCAGACAGTTGCATGAATCGGGCTGATCCTGTTTGGATCTCTAATGACTCACAAAGAACGGTTCTAGGAAGACTGACTATATTTCCTAACAGGTTCTACTACAACTATCCTTAGTTAGGCTTTGACTGGTCATGTTTATAGAAACTAACCTGACACAGCTGCAGGCAACAATTTCTGAGATGAACCTATGCTTCATATAGTGGGAGGAATATGTTAAGAGGCAGGAGATATTTAGGCAACTAATGATGGAACGTTTCCAGCATAAGAGCAGCCAAGAAGCTTCTGTAAATAACTCTCAGTTTTGAACATAAGGTATTTCTGTTGGAGAGTCCTTGAGTCTGGATCTCATGCTTCACTTGACCACGTGCCAGAGCTTGCAATGATTGGAGTTTCAGGGCACATACCAGGCCCATCTGTTTGCTTAGCCTTTTGCCTGGAGTAGGCTGGGATGCAAGCAGTGTGCCGTTCAAACAGTGCATTCTGCAAGAAGTCGGGACGGCGTTTTGAGCTTCAGTCTTTGACATGGTCTTGGGTTGGTCGAGAAATCCTATGGAATAGTTTTATTTTGCTAAAGGCTGACTGCATTATTTACAGAGCCTGGTGTTGAGATAGTTGGCGTTTTTGGAAATGGCTACCTATTCCTGTGACTAAAATGCAAATAGATAGATGGTATCAATGTATTTATTTAAAATTTAATGTTTACTTGGGTTCAGACACTCGGATCACAGCAATGCTTCTTGCCTTACAATCTCACAGTAGAGAGAAAATAAGGTAGAGTGAAAGCGTATTTTTTCATTTGATACTGGAATTTTCCAGAATACAGGGCTGTGAACTGAATGCGCACATATACATGTGCACAAAGGCACGTGCACACACATACCTACCCCTATAAACGTCAGGGGAACACAGTCCTTTCTAAACAACTTCTTTAAAAAACAAACTCTCCTCCAATCACTAAAATTTCTACCAGGCCCAAACACTGGTGAAATAAATTGCCAAATTGCAGCACTCCGCACCACAGCAACCAGATTTTACAAGGGCTGCACATCCAAATAAACGCCCCTGGGCAACCCATTCATCTAACAGCTGGAAAGGTGACACTTGACATTTGGAAACTTTCCTGTGAAGATTGCTGTAAGGCTTTCCCATTAGCTTCCTGGTGAGACTGTAAGGTTGAATAAGCTGCCTTGAAACCTGCAAAGGGTAACGAAAATGGTCTAATATCACAAGCCTGCTTGATTTAAAATTCCAATTCTCAAGCCATGACTATTCAGATTTTTTCCAAAGTATTCAATACATTCCAGAGGGGGGTGGGGGGGAAAGCAAGCTTTGAGCAGGAAGCAACATGATAAAGGAGAGTTTTTAAGTGATGCGTGTATTTCTAGAGGTTAAAGAGGAAGGAGACAAAAAGGAGGAGATATCCCCCTCTCCCCGTGTCACAGTTACCCAAATCCACTGTGCACTGAGAAATTAAGCAAGCAGGTCAGGGATGAGAGATGTTTCACACTCAGCATTTTCATAGGGTCTAAGAAGGCAGGACACAAACAGTGCTTTAGAGCAAGTGAGAAAAAATATGCACAGATACTAACAACAAGCTTTCAGCTGAAGTATTTTTAGGAAGTGAAATCAGACCCCAACAGCATGAAATTGCACAAACATGCAATCAGACAGGCTTTGAGCAGATGGATGGGGGAGAAAGACATCGAGCTGTTACAGTCCCAACTTCAGTTGTTCAAATCTCTTTTTGTGGGAGAATGAATCATGTATCGTGTTTCTGAAAAGCTCCTTGCACTACGAACACGCTCTTTGTCAGCTGGTTCTCCACACACAGGCTGTGGCTCCTGTCTCTGCAGGTTCCTCTGCAGCTCCTCTAGACCTTCTGCTCTTTCTTCTACTAGAAAAATTAGGGCAGAGGTGTTCAGTCAGCAACACATAAGGAGCACCGAAAGGGAACAAGCAGTTACTAGGTTTTTCAAGTCTGTACCCCTTAAATTCACATTTTTCAGGTTAATTCTCCTTCGCGTTATTTTCCCCTGTGCATTCTTGTGTCCAGGTTATGAGTCTCATCAGAGCAAACTTTGGTTCTGGTGTAGATAATCTGAGTGCTCTAAAAACTGCTAGTACACTTGTACTTTAAAAATACTAAAATTTCTTCCCTAGGTAACAACATTGGCAGTATTTAATTTTTACTTTATGCACTATAGAGAGATTTTACTTTTTAATATTGATGGGCTTGCTTCTTTTCCCCAATTAACCAATTAGCACTTCTACTTGCACTGTGTATTGTGCAGGAAGCTTGCCACCCTTGAGTGTAATTCAGAGTTGGGGCCAAGAAAATGCTGCTTGGATTTTGGTGTTAAGATAACGTAAGAAAGCTGGGTTCAACTACCCAAACTGAAGTTTGTGATCCAAGTTGAAAGAATCTATAATTTTCAAATCACCAGAAAATCTAGGTATTTAGTTCCTCAAAATTTGTATTTTTACAATCACAATAAAAGTACCTACAAGCAGATGGGAAATGGGAAAAAGAAAAGCACTTTTAGAAAAAACCACCTGTATGTATCTGTGCATGTACCAGGAAGCTTGCTTTCCATCATTGACTGATTCCACTGTAGTGTTAGCAAGACCACCGATGTCACCTCCTGCAAATACCCAGGGTTCGCTTGTTTGCATAGTTTCTGGATCTACCTCGGGAAGACCCCATCTGTTAAACTTGATAGGTGCCATGGCCTCTTTAACTGTAATTAAAGTGAACAACAAGTATGTTAATAGAAGAAACATAAAATTGTTGCTAAAATCTGTCAAATATACGCTGATAACAATAAGAAAAGCAGTTCTAAGTCCTAGTTCTTTCACTGCGCCATACAGAACAGTTTGGTAGTATCAGAAATGTAAGCAGTTCCTGTGTGCCTACAAAGCCAGACTTGCGTACAAGATAAATGCACACAAGTGTCACAAGAAGTGACTGACTCGATGCAGGCTCAAGAAATAATTGGTGCTAATGTTCTTCTGGTCCCTCCCTGAGAGCACACTGCTTATCCCAGCAGCTGGGATTCACAAAGTCATTCTCACTGGCATTCTTCATCTCCCAGTCCAGCACTTCCGAAAATCCAATTAATGAAGAATATTAACAAAGGAAAAATAAATACTCACCCTTTCCCTCCACCCATAGCTCTGTAGTGCACTTACCATATCAGCGTGCTTTTCTCCTGAATAACCTACCATATACTCTCTCGTGCAACATATGATTTTTGAGGTTTAAAATAAAAAAAGAATGTTTATGATGCGATTTCCAGAATTAATTTGGATCTCCAGAATTTACTTCCTATATCTATTAACCTTCACAACAGAAATTATACCCTGCTATTTTTTGACAGGTCATTATTAAACCTGACTGAAAAATTTCAGATGGAACATTTTCCCACTAGGAAATGTTATGCTATCAAAGCTTTGGCTTGACAAAGGGTGTTGGTTTTAAAGAAATTTAATTCTGAAAAAGATGTACTTGAATAAAGTCAAAACCATCCTAACTCAAAATTTAAACCAGAATATCCTGAATGTAAGGATCACTTTAAAACTTGTTACATATATTAAGAATAAAACCATAAAAACACAACCAAAATGCAATGCTTAGATGAAGACAATATATTTTGTATCTTTTTCACTGCAATTTCTGATGGTTTTTTAGAGCATGCATTAAGGTATCTTAATTTTTTTCCTGTTAGTAAACAGCATACATAGGCATTCTGCACATGAACGATTATTGTCCTTAAAAATAATGTGGATGTGAAAATAAAAAGATTAATTTTATACTGCATGGCATCGTACTGCATGGCATTAAATACACATAAATGCTCAGAAGACTCGGAAAAAAATAATCTTGTTCTATATTAATACGATTTTTATTATGCATTTTTAAATTATTTTATTACAATCACAAAGACACTTCAAAGTAGCTTCATGAAGAGAATCACTTTTTCAATAAATATTTTGAACAAATGTTGATGACATACACAAAAATGAGGGGGTTTTATATAGTTTTGTCTACAGGAACTGAAGATTCTGCAATAAAATGCAGCTTAAAATTGCAGTGTCCCTTGGGGACATACCACCAGCAGATGCAGATTGCCAAGGTCAATTAAACTGATGTAGTTGTGCTGTCATATATGTAAAAGAGAAACCTGCCAGTTTAAGACAAGATTATTTCTCCAATATGAGGGCAAAGTCGGAGTATTGCCCCAGCGCACACAGGAAGCTTCAAACACATCTTTCCTGCACATCATAATGACGAAATTTTCTTCCCAGGCTCGGTATCTCCCTTCACCTCCAAATCACACATTAGAAGTGTATTTCAAAGCGGGGGCTGCTGTGTATAATCCGGAGCAAAATAATAAAACAGAAAGCAAGGTAGAAACATTGTCACCTACTTGTCCCACCTACGCTCTCTTCCTCACCCTTGGCACACACAAATACCCCGAGGACTCAAACCCAAAGTATTTTTTTGCAACTGGTTCAGAAGCCAGAATCACGGAAGACAGTTTTAAGATGAAACACCGTAGCAGGTTTTCATACCAAGAGTATTTAATCTATCTTCAAGACCTATTGCTTGCACAATCACTCCTACCCCACATATACTTGTGGCTTAACTTGGCAAAAATAATATTTGCGTAGGAACAGCATCAAAAACTTATGAAATGGATTCCTTTACAAACACTTAAATTACTGAAAGATCACACCAAACACAACCTTCAGACTGAGATATTTTTCAGTCTGGAAAATGAGTTTTTTTGGTTTGCTTGTTTGGGTTTGGGGCTTTTTTTCATTTCTTTCTTTTTTGAAAAAGGGAAGTGCTGATAATGACTGATAGCAGTTTTATTAAGAATGCTTCAGTAATATTTATAAATCAATACATTAACTTTCTCTTTATGTCTCAGACTGTCTGTACTTCAAGAAAGCTTTTGATCATCTTATATTTGTCACATATAGGATAACTTACTGCATGCGGTGGTACCATCTCCGCATGGGGTCTAGACTCTTCTTGCAAGCTAAATACACACAGGCTTGTAAAGACATGTTTGGAAAAAACCCAGAGGAAAACTTGGTGCTGCGGGATTTCATACCGGGGATTTAATAGATGACTTTTGTTTCTCTGAGACACAACTGAACCACAGTGAAGGTGTCAAAGGGCAACATGCTATCGGAGATGTAGTTTTTCAGAAGAAATGATGTAAAACTGGAAGTTCTGACTACTTTTTTCATCTTGCAGAAAAATATGGTATTACCTCTTTTATCTTGGATCTATTACATTTCTCAAATCTATCTCTGGATTGCTTGTGCTAAAATAGCTGTCTGGACATAATCATACCAATAGCTTTTTGAGTGCAAAGAATGCCCAACATACCTTCACTTGAAACATCTCCCCAGGGCCTGGGGATTCATCTGCCTGATCAGTATTTTTAAAACCGGGAAAGAACATTTCCCTGGTGGCAAGGTTGACATGGTATCTGGCAGCTATTTCCCTCTGTCTTTTTTATAATCTCCAAGATTTAGGTTACGTAAAAATAAGGTCATGATTTAAAAGCATCTTTTATAAGAGTTCCTAACGTCCTCGCAATTTGGACCTGGTACCCAGGGCAACTGTGAGGCTGGAGGTACCACCTCCCAGGCCACCTGCAGAGAGAAGGGGAGAACTTTGGTCTTTACAAAAGGAAGTCCCTTCTCTGCCCCTGCAGGATCTGAGAGAGACTTTAAGAGCTTGAAAGGAGGTGATCCCAACTATTGGTTCCCTGTCAGAGTTTGACACTGAACAATAAGCAAACTAGATACCTAATGGTTTTTTTGGGTGCGTGATTTGGGACAGGGGTAAAGAAAGTGTCTTTTAAATCCCATCAGCCTCACGCCCTTTAAAGTTTAAAACTAACGCTGCTTTTCTCTTGAAAATTCAAAGTACAATCAATCCTGTGGCTGTGCTGCCTTCTCCATATGCTGGTGAGATATTATATATCATTTGAAAAGATCCTTCTGGATGAAAGACAACATACAATTGAATTATTCTAATGCTACGAAGTGATGCTAACACAAATAACACCAAACAAAAGGACAGTTCTGAATATATACTCCAAATTTGCTATATTCACAGAGCAAACAACCACAAATGGAAAAGCAGCAGCAAATTATAGCACTTGCAAAAACAATATTAAAATATAAGTGAATACAGAAAAAATATTTTAATTAACAAAACAAATCAAATGGAAAAGATTCCTCAAATAAAGCTTTAAAAGTGAGTCTGTGTGTGTTTGACTGCCATGACTAATTATGTATCCATGTAATGTGTGTTCAATTTGGGCTTATTTAAATAGCAGAAATGCTCATTAGCTGCAGTATATCTGTGAAGCTTCAATAAACAGTTTAATGGTTTTTATGTTTAACCAATTTCATAAGTTCCTGTAATTTTAGCTTTAGTAGCTCATTAATGTTATTTTTGATATCCATCTTTCAGACTTCCTTTACAGTGAACAGTAGCATTACTTCAGAAAAACACAAGCACACTGTAACTTTCTTAATCTCAAATATAAACCCACAGCTGTCACATGCGCCAACAGACTGACGAACCGCTGACACTGCCCCGTCCGAACGTCCAGCAAATAAAGAAAGGCACAGTCATGCTTCCCACAGTCTGTGCCCCATTAGCGTACTTAAAAAGTGGTCTGACTGGATAAAACCAGGTCCAGGTATGCTAGGAGAGGCTCCTGCTGCAAGCCTTTATGCACTCTGTTTTCTGCCTGTCACCAGGAAGCAAAGGTGTGCTGATACCCCTTGCGTGAAAGAGCAGAATTCCTGCCCTGAGTTAATAGGGCTTCAGAAGTCATCAGGAAGCCACCTCTGGATATTGGAAATTGGTAATCATTTCAGGGTGCGGAACTGCTGCACTTCAACTCATTCAGTAAACCTACCTGTGGAGAAAAATCCTGTCCCAGTGACTCAGCAGGAAAACTCCTACCTATTTCACTAGGAACCCTTTGAATCTATATACATTTCAGATTTATATAACCTTTTTTTTAAAAATCCTGGTGACCAATAGCTGATTTTGTGAGTGTGAGGCAGATGCTGTGCTACTAGGGAGACACCAGGTCACCGTACTTAAAATTCCCAGCTGGGTGGCATTCTCAGCCACCTCTTACAGAATCATAGAATGGTTTGGGTTGGAAGGGACCTTAAAGATCACGTAATCCCAACCTCCCTGCCCTGGGCAGCCTGGGCAGGGACACCTCCCACGAGACCAGGCTGCTCAAAGCCCCATCCAGCCTGGCCTTGAACACTTCCTCCCTCCAAGTCTTTCATTAGATAGTCAAGGCTTCAGTGCTTTGGGGCTGAAGTTACCTCGTCGTCCAAGCAGGCCGTATGAAGAAACTCAACACTCCCTGCAGGTCTGCTGGTGTCTGTACCATTTGAAGTTCTGTATTTTTACAAAGGAAATCTAAAATCTTTTTTATTTACAAGGTCAGAGCGCTGCAAGCTTTTTCCCTAGCAAATGCTTCTCAACATATAGAAATAAATATTAAGTAGGAGTGTATTAAATAATAAAACTGTAAACTGTTCGGGCAAATTTATCTTTGCTGTATGTTGAACCATACTGGGGGGGCAGTAGTTATACTCTAGTGAGCCTTCTGGGGTTTGCTGATGCAGTTTCCAAGCAAGATGACAGTCAAACTAAAAGTGAAAGCAAAATATCTGAAAGTTCTAACTCATTCCCAGAAATGTGAAATAAAAGTTTGCCCTTCAGTTACCATGCCATAGCTAGCGACCCCCAAAAATTTAATAAAACATATTTTTTGCTCACAAATAGCCTACTATTTCTGGGAGAGGGGGTTTGCAAAGGCAGTATTTGGAGTTTGCTTGGATATTTTTGCGTTCCACTTTTTTGTCTCTCCAGGAAAATAAAATAGACATTATCATGCTACAACTCAGTGTTCTGGAAAATGAGAATACTTCCTCTTTATTGCTGCCTGCTAAACAATGTGTTGAACTAAATGTAGGTTGCCAGTTCCCTATCCTGTCTTAGTCCCCTGTCCCGCACCGCATTTTGTAGTGCATTTTGAGCAAACATACTATTTTCCATACTTTCTCCGTGGTTCTCCTCAGAAAGTCCAAGCTTTCCTCAGAAATTCGGGAAAATAAGTCAGAAAAGGGACATTTGTTCCAGGACAAAGTTTTGCAGCCCAAAAATATTGTTCTCTTTTGCTTATCAGAACAAAATAGATCAGAAAATGGTTATTTATTCAAAGTTTAAACTTTAAAAAACAGTTGGACTGGTGTTAAGTAGAATGTTGAGGCTGTATGCGGTGCTAGGGAGTACACAGAAATACATTTGTACATATTGAGTAGTTGCAATTTGGAATGGCGACAGAAGATATTTCAGTAATTCACTAACACATCATAGGCCTCCAAACTAACAAACCAAGCAGAAGAGCAAGAATAAGAGGAAAGGTACAAAATTCTCTCACAGCTCTTTGTTTATGTGCGTCAGTTATGATGGTTTGAAGGCATTGGTAAGCTATGCAATAAACAAAAACCAAAACAGCCTGTGCTTGCAAAATCTCTTTTTCAACAAGGAGAAAGACATTTTTCTTACTCCATGGGCAGTAGCTTGATTTGAACAATTTGTTGGGGTTTTTTTTTTTACTGGTTTCAGTAAAGTGGTAATGTTCTTAAAATAGTCTAGAAGGCAACTCTCCTGTTTTGTCTATTAGCAACTTCCCAAGCATAAAATGGACTTAGAAGTCCATTTTTTAAAATTAATGACGCATTTATATGATTCCCAATGGGAGGGTGAATACCTACTGGAACTGTTGCTTAAAAACAAAATAAGCATTTTACACTAACAAAACGAAAAAGACTAAATACCTACTGTGAGCACATGGAATCTCACTTGCAAATTTAATAGTTACCGTGGAAGAATAAGAAACAACTTGTTGAGGATAATAAAGCAGGAAAATCTTTCTAACCTATGAGCTACTTCTGCTCAAAACAGCAGTTACCCACATGCTTATGCCCTCAACACTTTGCTGAACTGGGGCCAAGTCTGAATTTAATCCTTCTGGCTTTCATAGTATTTTCTTTATTCTTACATCAGTAGCATCAGTATTTAACAACACTGATAACAAACAGGACATATCCTGCTAGCTTAGTCCATACCAGTACTTCATTTGCAGTTCCCTGAGGTGCCTTACGAATTAGGTCAATTGATAGAACTCTTTGTGTGAACAACAATTAACATGTTTATTCTACCTGCATCTGAGTCATCCAGTCATGGAATAGTTCAGACCAGCAGGGCCCTCTGGGGGTCACCTACTCCATCCCCTTCCCAAGTTAGATCAAGTTCCAGGTCAGATCACTTTGCTCACGCCATTGTCCGTTTTGAGTACGTCCAGTATTTCCATCTCCACCTTTTGATGCAGAATAGAATCATAGAATCATAGAATCCTAGGGTTGGAAGGGACCTTAGTAGATCATCTAGTCCAACCCCCCTGCCAGAGCAGGGCCACCTTAGAGCAGGTTACACAGGAACGTGTCCAGGCGGGTTTTGAATGTCTCCAGAGATGGAGACTCCACCACCTCCCTGGGCAGCTTGTTCCAGTGCTCTGCCACCCTCAAGGTAAAGAAGTTCCTCCTCATGTTTAGGTGGAACTTCCTATGCTCAAGTTTGTGCCCATTACCCCTTGTCCTGTCACTGGGCACCACTGAAAAGAGCCTGGCCCCATCCTCCTGACACCCACCCTTCAAGTATTTATAAGTGTTAATTAGGTCCCCCCTCAGACACCTCTTTTCCAGGCTAAAGAGACCTAATTCCCTTAATCTATCTTCATAGGAGAGGTGTTCCAGTCCCCTCATCATCTTTGTAGCCCTATGCTGCACCCTCTCCAGCAATTCCTTGTCCCTCTTGAGCTGGGGAGCCCAGAACTGGACACAGGACTCCAGGTGGGGCCTCACCAAGGCAGAGTAGAGGGGGAGGATGACCTCCCTCCACCTGCTGGCCACACTCTTCTTGATGCACCCCAGGATGCCATTGGCCTTCTTGGCCACAAGGGCACATTGCTGGCTCATGGCCATCCTGTTGTCCGCCAGGACTCCCAGGTCCCTTTCCTCAGAACATACATGAACATCGCCATCTCTTGAATACAAAAATGTGCTTCATTTGTAAAAAAAAGAAAAAAACCCACTAAGAATATAAGATTATTTTAGTGGTGTTGGGGTGGTTTGGTTTTTTTTAAATTTCCTTTTGTTATATATGCTGAGGCAGCCTGGAGATTTGGTTGTAGTCCAGCTCAATGGTGAAAAGCAAATTTGACTTTCATTAGACAGCTTAGTCAAAAAACAAAGGTTTAAAAGCAAATGAAATTGTATGCTCAAAATAAACACTTTATTCCCTCAAGTCGTAGCTTCTTTTCCCTTTCACAACATCCAAAATAAATGCCTTGCATTTTTGCTTGTAATTTGATTGCTATTCTCATAGCAGTTTCACCAAAAATCAGCGTGAAACAGAGATGTATTGCTTACCCCCAAGGTAAATGACTCTCTTCTTTCACGATCAGCTCACTGCATGACTTTGTACCCCTCCCATTTTGTGTTCCTATTTAAAAACCTCACAACAAATAATTTAGACAGTGAATGCACTCTAAGAGATACAAGACTGGCACAGTATTATGGCTAAGCAACACAGTAAGTTCAACCTTTCAGCTAAAGCAGTTTTTAATGTGGGAGAAAACAGAATCACTCCTTTACCATAGGGTCTATGAATCACAACAAAACATACTGATTGCATAGGCTAATATTTTATTTACCACATGAGCTTCTAGAAACCTTTCCAAAAAAACCTAAACAGAAGGTTTTAAAAATGACAGAACCTTCCAAATTTCTCATTTGAGTCAACTCCACCAACAGAGTAGCTCATGAATCTCTTAAAGATTAAAAAATTATTTCTCCCTGCTTCCTGGGGGTTAGACTGAGGCCCAGAACATGACGAACGCAGATGCCAGACTCTTCATACAGCATTATCTCTCCAAGTGGAATGAGACGCTGTCCTGTCAAAGCCATGTAGACTGCACCTCATGTGCCCTTTAGAGCAGGAGGCAAGTGCAGGGCAGGAGGCAGCCCTGAGTAATTAGCACTGTATATAGCTGGGTGCTATTGCTGACTAGATAACAGCCTAGGCTGCATGAACTGATCCCAAAGCAACAGTAACACACACAAGACAGGAATGCTCCCGGAATAAACTTCAGACGTTCCTCAAGGAACCAGGTTGATCCTTCTTTTTTTACTGTGGGAGAGAGTTTAGACTCTTCTCATGGCTGTATGATGGTTTAACTTTATATACAATCGGACTGGCGAACAGGAAGCACCGAGTAGGTCATTCAGGTTACAGACAAATCTGCTATTGGCTATATTCTAAAATTCTTCAGTGGGACCTATTATCTTCCTTAACTAATGCTTTCTCTTCCTGTGAAGTCAGTACACTTCTTGTATAATTTAACCAATAACTCTAGAAAGTCTAACTATCAGAAAACGTATTTCATTAACTTCATTTAAAACAGCGTTATCTATAATGCATACACAGAAAAAGCAGATGTGAGAAGCCACACATTTTATATGCGCCCAAGATATGTCCACAAATGCTACTACACTCTTACTAGATTATTCCAGATTTACAATTTTCCTTGACTGAAAAGATTCAGAAAACCACATTATGCTAAGAAATTTTGGAATTCCCTTTGCCCTGGCCAAACTAGCATCAGATTACCAAATTTTCTGGTGACGTGCTCTCTGAGGCACTTGC
The DNA here is from genome assembly GCA_013400135.1 of Rhinoptilus africanus. Taxonomy (NCBI): domain Eukaryota; kingdom Metazoa; phylum Chordata; class Aves; order Charadriiformes; family Glareolidae; genus Rhinoptilus; species Rhinoptilus africanus. The sequence continues at coordinate 803,486 of VXBO01000174.1, read as the reverse complement.
CAAGTCCTCTGTCAGAGCATTTATACCCAAAGGACCATGACAACATGTCATGGGGTAATTGGCTGGCATGACCGTGCCCTGGAGAGGTAGGCACATTGATCACTAAGGCTTTCAGAACCTGCTAACCTTGATGAGCGTCTCCAGGCTGAAGATCTATTCATTTTATCAATCTGTCTTCTGCTGAGTCAGTGTTTTTTACTTTCAAGGCACATTTGATGTATGTGCCTGTACTCTTTAAATCTAACCTACTGTCAGAGGAGAACAGTCTGAGCTCTGCTCAGTTCCAGTGTTCTTAGTTGTGCTCACATTCTTCATCTCTCTTTCTGCTACATCCAGACCATTCTTTCTGTCTGAAATGCCATCTGTGTGCCAGTTTCTCTATCTTTACTATGGAACTATGTAATAGTTGATTTTCAAGACCAAAGTTTGTAAAGTGCAACTAAATAATGAGACAAGCTGAGACAAGCACAGGTGAATTTAAGAAATAGTGTACATATGAGAGAAGCCACAGTTCTCTTGTGTATGCACAAGGAATGAGTGACAGCCAGAAGAGCTGAACCAGAATAAAGAATGTCTTAATTCTTGCTTTATTTAATAGGTAAAAAAAAAGGTTTCAGAGATCAGATCAGTTCAGCTTAAAGTTGTAGTATAATGAGTTTCTCTAAAGTTAATTAGTGAGACAAGAAGAAATTCCCAAGAGCATTTTTTGAGATCCCATTTGCACTGAGAGAAAAGCAAGATATATACTGAGCAACTGGACCTCTAATCTGAATTTCTGCTCTATACTGTTATATACTGGAAACTGCTTTGTTATCAGACCCTAAAGTTTTGTTCTAAGAGGTATCCCTAAAGGACAATGGAATTCCTGTGAAGAGGAGCAGCAGCCACAAGCTTTGTAACCTGCAGAAGACTCATTTCACAAAACTGTCAAAGGACAGGAAATGGCTACAGCTAAAATAACAATCAGCGTTTACAGAATGCATTAGTCAGGGTTACCTTTAGTGTCAGTTAAAATGGAGCCAAACGCACTGATCACCACATCAGCTTTCAGACGGACGACCTGATCCTCATCTTCTATCCAGTTTCCATCACTGTCCTGTTCAGTTCGAACAAACTCCATAGCAACGATTTGTCCACCTTTAAGAACAACTTTCTGAGGGGAGAGGAAAGGCAGAAATTCACATTTCTCTTCTTTTGCAAGTTCCATCTGTAGAAGAGAAGCAATAAAATGCATAACTTGAACATTGTTGCGTTCTAAAACAAACAAACAAAAACCCTAAAAACCAAATGGAACGCTGAAATCTGTGATGAATGACATTGCTCTATTCCCATTGGCAGTGATTCAAAACCAAACCCACTGTAAGTAATTTTCTTACAAGATTTTATAGGCTCCCAAGGCAACATCAGGATCACTGAGATTCATTAGACAGCAGCCAGAAGGTATCATTCTAGGATCTAACCAAGGCCTGAAGAGTCACCCACAATACTCAAATGGCTGATCTCTGGGGGGCTTCCAAGACTAAGAAATTTACTGTATTTTCTAATTTAAAGGACATTCTACCCCCTGTATGCAAATGCATGTCTCTGACTTTACAGGAAACAGGTACAACAGAGGAAAATTATTTATACAGAGACTACATAAAATGAGCCTCAGATCTTTAATAAATATTTATACATTTTAAGGGCATTTTTATAAACAAAACCTTTAGAAGATGTCTTTTTAAGTACCTACAGCACACTTTCAAGCTCTGTAGAAATAACAACCAGCGTTCCTCCTCATAAATGCTGTTATTCAATTTTACCTCTTCTGGGACACCCCTGATATTAGTGAATCCCTTCCTGAAGGCCACAAACACGCGACGAGCTCCACAGCGTAAAGCAGATGTTGCGCAGTCAAAAGCAGTGTCTCCTGCCCCAAGTACAATTACAGTTCCATGTATTGATGGCAATGGAGAGTGACAGGCACACATCCCTGAAAGATGAAAGGAAAGCCCCATTTTCAAGTAGAGAAACCATTTCTGCATGACAGCTCGAAAGGTACTTGTACCCAAAGCAGTGTAAAATTGCATCTTACAGTTTCCAGGCATGGAGTGTCACTATCAAATTATTCTGCTTCACAGAAAGACAGTTTTATTCCCATTTTTAAGATACGCTCATATACATAATTTCATAGTCGGTACTCTAAGCAGCTGCACCTTTCTATCTGGAAAGAATTCAAATGACAACACGTTTGTAGGATTGTGGGTCCTGTCAGGCTGAGATTAGCATCGTGAGATCTTTTTATTCAAAAAGTAAGTTTCTCCCTTATCAGATTCATTATCCTCCCAGTTAAAAAAAAAAACCCACAACACCTTTTAACAGATTATAATGAATAACACTTGGCATTTTTCAAAGGCAACCAGTTGTTGACAGCTTGGTGTAATAGTTGCTCAAAGTTAGTCCCCTCCGTCAGTTTTCTACAAGGCACTGACGCTGTTCTGGCTATGACACATTCTTGGAGGCTATTCTCAGCTATTCAGCTGAACGCGAGGAAGAAAGAATATTATGATTTCAGTGATTCCTAGATCTTTCACTGGTAGAAAACTTTTAATCTACAGCGGCTTTCTACAAACGATTTGCAAAAAGTTACATGGAGAGAATGACGTTCTGTGTTTGTCATCTACACTTTGTATTTGATGATTCGATGAAGAAATTTGATTAAAAAATACCCAAGTAAAACTGAACTCTGTGTGTTCCTTGTACGAGACTGCACTTCATCACGTTTGCATACAACTAACTGTTGATAGGCAAATTATTGCAACTTAAAAAATAATGCCATAAACAATGTAAAGTTACATTCTCAATGAACCTGTGACAATTTCACTCAGGAGGTACTAAGCAGGTCATTTAATCATTGCACTGTAACTCAAGTATCCGACTATATTAGCAGCAGATTTTCACATGCAAATGTAAAAAAACCCGCAAGTATCATTCAAGGAAACAATGCTTTTAATTTAGACACAAACAGAATGAGAAAAAATACATATTCTCTCTCCATTTGTAAAATACTTAATGTGTGGCAAATGCTATCATTTGTGTATATGGCATTGCCTTTACTATATACTTAATAGACTTCTTACTCTAAAATTCTCTCTCTACTTTTCTCTTTCATTTTTAACCAACTTAATCCATCAGAAAAATTGTACATTGAGCAGTGAAAAAAGCACAAGTGCAGGAGGGGAATGGCAGCTCAGAGTGCCATTACGGACTAGTCTAGAACCGATCAGTCACAGCAGCCCACTTTGCTCTTGGTAACAAGGCTGCTCCCAAAGGAAATCCACATCTATGTATTTGCAAAGGGAACAAACCCCTTTTGGAGGAAAATATATTAACGAGTGGTATTCAGAACTTAATAAGCAGGCAGAATATGTATTTTACTGTCAATAAGTCTATTATGTCTATTATTTAGAGAACTGTCAGAGTAAAAAAAAAGATGATAGAGCAGGACAGAGGATCCGTATATTTTAAAATTCCATGCTTTAGAGAGCAAGAGACAAACACTAGAAAAATTAAGTAAAAGAGACCATGTTGATTAACAGACCACACCAAAGAGCTATCTGTTACTGTCAGTCAGACAAGGTTAGTTCTTCAAAGTTCACCCCTTTTTTTCATTGTAGGCTTAATATAAAAAAATATTATTACATATCCTTGCAAATCGAGAGTGCTACTTTGCAACATTTTAAAAGATGCGGATTCGCAGTATATAGATCTTCACGCAGGCGGGCGGCTTAAACCACTCAAGTGCTACGTGTCAATACAGAATTATATAAAGTGGTTTATACAAGAGCGGATTGTTTTTAAGGATTTTTTTGTTGTTGTTAATCTACAAATGTTTAGCACTGAAAATTCTCAATCTATTTAATTTTTAAACATCTCTTAAAAAAAACCCCAACCCCACCCTTCTCTCCCAACCCATCTGAGCTCACTTTGAGTTTAAGAAAACAGACAGAAATAAGCATTTGATCAAAACATCAGGGAGATGGGACAGATGGATGCAGAATTTCCCTTCCTAAATATTTTGCATAAAATGGGCTAATAAACTTTACTTTCATATGCAGAATAATTTGCCGTAGAAGATATATTCTTTAACACACTATTTATGGAGAGTCTACTAAATGAGCAGGCATCCCTATATGATGCTAAAAGAAATTTCGGAATGCTCAGGAGAAAATCAGTTTGTAGGTAAGAAAGGTATATGTGGTGTTAAACATGTGGTCATATGTACGAGATCACCTACTGCACTAAGTGTATGCCCAGAAAAGTGTACATGGGCACATGGAATTTCATTTTTATCAATACATTGGGGAATCTAGACCACGAGGAAATGTGGTGTAGAAATCATGATCCCCATCCCATACATCCATCTGGGGCTTATGACTTCACATTCAGGGCCCCTGAAAGCAGCGACGCTCTTTGGGGAGCAAGTGCAGCCATCTCTGTACTCAAAGACGTAAAAGCATAAACTAAGACTGCATTTAGTGCCAATGAACTGAATGTTGTCTTATTAACTCCTGGCATACTACCGTAGTCCTGTCTGTAAGTTCTTTGGGTAAGGAACTAGTGCTCCCTTAAACGTGTCTTGTTATACATGCAGCACATGATTTGGGATCAGGTGAAATAATTTATCAGCAATATACAACACCTTTAACATCAGATTTTTTTTCAAGACCATCTTATATATACTATATCAAGATAATTTATATGAATGAGAAATTTATGACATCTTTTGAATATAATTCAAAATAACAAACATAACTTACTAGGGGTAATGATTTGCCATGTGCTTATATTTTCACATATGACTATTTGCTTTACAGTCTCTGGGACTGACTTTCCTGACCACAGTCCTGATTTTGCAACTCACCAAAAGAAAGGGCTGCCCCAGACCTATTCACTGGGAGGTGCTTCGCAATTGGATGTGCTGCTGTGTAACCGGCTGTCCATTCTGATATATCAATAACTGCTAATGACTTACTGAACGTGATCACAACGAAAACATATCACACACCTGGTTTACTTGCCATTGCTACCAAAGGTAGGAAGTCTTTAGATGTGTAGAATCCTTGATCCATTCTCAGTCCTTGGAATATACTGTCCCTGTTTGGTTCTGGCAAACCTAAAATAGACATTTGAAGGTGTATCAGAACCACAAGGGAAATTTCAATGACCAATATGTATTTCACATCACATAGACATTCTCAAAAACATCCTCAACACAAGCACTTTTACAACCCCCCAGATTTTTCTAAAAGAACATCGCAAATGACTGTAGCTTCACACTTGTAGTCCGTCGCTTACGCAACTGGCGATCTTTTAATAGTACTGGCACTTGAAAAGCAGGTTATTGGATAACCTGTGTACTCGTATAACTCATACCAAAACAAATGCAGAGGAAAGGGTTAGAGAGAACAGGATATACATGGTGCAAAAGCAGGGAGGCTACTGGGGAAGAGAAGACTCTTGCAAGCTTTTCTTGGGTTGCTTTGCCTGCACACGCAGGTAACGCTTTCTGCCGTGAAATGGTTTTGTTCCCTTTGTTTTGAGGAATTTTTCAACACAGCTAGTCTGCAGATAACACAAATGAGGCAATAATAAACAGCTTAACTGATGAGGAGAGGAGGACAAATGGCAATGTTGCATTCGTCTTACCTACGAGTATTTGTACGCCACCGTTTTTTGCCATTCTTGATTGCTTTCTCAAAACCCCAAAGTTCTTATTGTCTGACAGTTATTTATAGTTATTAATAGCACACATTTATACAGAAGCCATGGGATGCAGACAGGGATACACTTCACAAACAATAATAGCAACAAATACCTTTCAATTAAAAGAAAGCAGCAAAAAGTATCTTCCAGTTACCAAAGAATATCATCTTGTTGTTGTGTGAACATTTGGACAGCACATAGAAGTTAAAACATTTTTTCATGCAAATGCATCGATGTATCGGGGTATTTTCAACACAGCCCCAAGCTTCATATTTACATCTAAAAAACCATAATATTATCAAAGTTTGCTAATTAATAATTACATACTGAAATGGAGTAAATGTCAACAATTTTTCTAAGAAAACACATGAGAACTGAGGAGTCCTCAGAGCAAGCAGGCAGAACCGGAGCATGCAAAGCAATCTGTGTCCCCTCTGCTCTCAAGCAGGGATGGCAGCAGACTAATCTTTCTCCTCCGAGACAGACTGGTCTGGAAAACCCCAATGACACAATTAGCGTCAACAAAAAAGTAGGATTGCACTTTGAGGAGTTCTGTTCCAAGTAGGGAAGGTTTAGGGACTTTTTATACTACTGAAGCAGCAAAAATCTGTCTCATCACAGTACAGTATCAGGACTGAGTCGTAAGAAAGCTTAGGATGATTCCATGAGTCCCCTGGTATGAAGGAAGTTTCTTGAACTCTTAGATCCCTGAATGAAGTTACTACAATACAGGCAGAAAAAAAAATCGTTTTAGTTTTAACCGTTTCCATGAAGAAAATGAAAGCATGCTCTCAGTGAATTCAAAAGGCCTACAAGCCAAAAAGTGAATTAAAAAATCCTGAAATTTTTGCATTTCAAAAATCTCATGTTATTGAGCACTTTCTTGATCTCTATTTATAAAAAATATCATTACTCAATTGTTCAACACCTGGATTTCAAAACACTGCTGATCTATAACTGGATATTGAGAAAAATAAGGTTAGAAAATACTATCACGTTCTGAACTTCAAGACCTTTGAATGCTGTACTTCCTGGGAATATCAGCTAATGAAGAATGAATAATGGATATCTTAAGAGGCTGCCAGAAGTACTTAGTGCCATTGAAAGTACAATACGTAAAATGCATTAAAGAAATTATTTTTAAAACTACATAGGTTTTCTCTATGTATATATTGCAAAATCATCTATGGCAAAAAGAGAACCTCGGAAAAAGCTCTCAGTGACTGCCTACAGGCAGAGGACAGAGTAATTCAACTATTTCTATCAAGCTCAGAGGCCTCAGTTTACTCTTGGAAGAAACACTTTTATCATTAGTGGAATGTGTAGTCCGCATTAAAAATTACTTCATTTCTACCTAACATCTAATGCCATTCAAAAACAAGGAGAAACTCTCACAATTTTTTTTCTTATTTTTGCTGCTTTTATAATTTCCTAATGAAAATTATTTTGTCTGCAACAGCATCAGTCATTTAGCTCCCATAGGATGAAGAAAGAGTAGAATTGAGGGTATGTTGCAGTGTTCGTGGTTCAGGCTCATCACTAGTTCGGTATCACTGAAATCAAAGGTGTTGGATTAAGAATACATGGGATATGATAATGTTTAGCCTGGCTGATGTGATAAAGAAAAAGGTTTAAGAGGTAGTCAGTATACCTGGCTTTTCCTGCTATTTATTTACATTTGAAGGAAATGGAGGGGATTTTTCTCTTGTACCTGTAAACACCTGGCACAGTTTCAAGCTGTTTGCTAAGCATCTGCTGGAAGTTGTACTGGACTCTGACGTATCTCCTTTTGCTGTTTAGTATTTGCCATAATAATGTTTGAATTTAGTTTTGTTAAAATAGAAAGACTTTACTTCTTAAAGGCACCAGGCTAGCTAAGAGAGAGGCAGACAGGCAGACAAACAGAGAAAGAGATCAAGAACTGATAAGATCCACTTCAGAGAGACACCAGTTCATAATAAACGGCCACCCCACAGAAGTACGCTTTACAGACAGATCAAATATTGATAAATAGCCAACAGCCTCTCAGGAGAGAGAACATTTGACAAAAAACAGCTGCAGAGGAAAAAATGCAGTTTCGAGCAAACGGTTTTAGAGACAAAATAAAATTTAAAAAACCCCAGTCATCTATGAAACACACAATTTAGATCAAAATAATGAACCAAGAGAAATACCCTTTGAAGACAAATCAGAGAGATCTTTTAGCAAAGGGGAATTCACACACTAGTACAAAATAGCCAGGAGCCACCCAAGAAAAAATGCTTAGAAAAACATGAGGTCTTTCCCCTAGGTTTTAGGCTAAAGCCAACGGTAGTCTGCTTTCTGCTCTCCAAAACCACCTGCAAGCCATCTAGAAGTATGTTTTATTTATTACTTGGTATTTCTTGTCCTGAAACAATCTTTCACTATCCTAGGTCTCCTGCCTTTAAATAACCTATACCAAAATCTAATGATAACAATTATTTCCTTCACTTGCACTGAAGAACAACTCTTCTGAAAGGCAACCAAGAGGAGGCAGCCTGGAAAGACAATTCCACAGGTGTTGTTTGGATGGACCCTGCACACTTGTACACAAGCAGAGGGCTACAGTTGCCCCCCACCTTCTGTAGCCAAAGCCCTGGCCTCCCTGGAGCCTCAGTCTACCTGCTGATACCAGAGAGCCAGCTTGTAAAGCAACTGATATCCAAACCACAACAGTGAAGCTTCATGGGCTGTAGAAAACAGCACTTACTAAGAATAGAGAAAGAAGAAACGTTGTGAAAATAACAGCTTGTCTGACAGATCTAGTGCAGTTTTGCAAAAGCTAATCTAGACAATCCCAATCTGGGTCAGCTACAGCGTAGAAAGCAATTCACCCCAATTCCTGACCTAGCTTTGGTAGGCCATGCCTTTCATCTCCAGATGGTCCAGCTATCTCTCAGTAAGCATCACTCTCTTAGTATGAAGCCTTCTTTCCTTCATTTGGATCCCCACAGCCCCTTCTCCCGTGGGCTATACCCCAGCATCACTGTTTCTCCCATGTCTGACATACTGTATACTTTCCAAAGGCATTAGCTTAAATCATAGAATCACAGGGTTGGAAGGGACCTTAGTAGATCATCTCGTCCAACCCCCTGCCAGAGCAGGGCCACCTTAGAGCAGGTT
>VXBO01000174.1:732489-794568 GCA_013400135.1 Rhinoptilus africanus | reverse complement strand
CCCAACCTGTACTGGTGCAGGGGGTTATTCCTCCCCAGGTGCAGCACCCTACACTTGCCCTTATTGAATTTAATGAGATTCCTCTCTGCCCAACTCTCCAGCCTGTCCAGGTCTCTCTGGATGGCGGCACAGCCTTCTGGGGTGTCAGCCACCCCTCCCAGCTTTGTGTCGTCAGCAAACTTGCTGAGGGTGCACTCTATCCCCTCATCCAGGTCATTGATGAATATATTGAAGAGCACTGGGCCCAGTACTGACCCCTGGGGAACACCACTCATCACTGACCTCCAACTAGACTCCACGCCCCTAATCACAACCCTCTGGGCTCTGTCTTTCAACCGGTTTTCTATCCACCTCACTGTCCATTCATCTAACCCACTCTTCCTAAGCTTCCCTAGGAGGATGCTGTGGGAGACCGTGTCAAACGCCTTGCTGAAGTCAAAGTAGACCACAACTACCGCTCTCCCCTCATCTATCCATCCAGTCACACCATCATAGAAGGCGATCAGATTAGTCACACATGATTCCCCCTTGGAAAATTTCCCCTTAGCTACTATAATAGTGGCTTTGGAAAACACAGACTTTACCCTGCCACTTTTATATCCTTTATATATACATATAAATATATACATGCATATATATATTAGAAAAAACCAGCATCTGCTTTCTATCAAGACTTTGCACTCTTTGTTCTCACAATACTGATGCATGCAAATTTTCTTAACTGTCAGTGTCAAGTCCATCGTCTCATTTAACGAGATAGAATGTAGATCCTCTCACAATCCCCTAGTCCAGATGAAATATGAATTGCTAAACGATTAGAGTCAATTTGTCAGATATACAAGGCAATATAGAAGAGTGATACACACACAATGCAAGGGATTGGCATGCAGAGCAATACACCCAGTCCACTTGGTTGCTGCAACAAATAAATCAAAGCACGTCAACACATCAATCAGCTAAGACTGAAAAGGAAATAAATACTGCTGCTATTACTGTAACTATTAGCCTGGTCTGGAAAGGAAAACTAAAGTGGGAGTAGAGGCACAGCATGTCTCTCTTTGCTATTTTGATCAAATCCCATCTCCCCAGAAACAGGAATGCCTTCTGAACCTGAACTCATTGTTTGTATTACTTAAATCTGACACGTTTGGGCAGATTTGCAGTTTCAAATGAACTTCTCAGCCAGTCCTAATAACTGACATACAAAATAAGCCCTCTTCCTTCATGAGGGTCAAATGCACTTTTCACCGGCAGCTGACTGAAAACAAATCTCAAAAAAAAAAAAAAAAAGAAGGAGCTGAAGTTGAAGTACAAATATACAGTAGCCTACAGGGACAAAACCTACTAGAGGACTGTGAGGTTTTCTGGTTTTCCTCACATCAAACACTAAAAATTTTGGTTTGCGTCATTTTTAATTGTGATAACAACACATTTTGGCAAAACTTCGGCTGGACCAGGTAAACAAATGAAGAGCTAAGATCTTTCAAGCAATATTCCCTCTCTTTGGATTTTTAGCTGTTGCTATCCTGACAGCAGAGAGTTTTCAAGACGATAATCGGCTGAATTGTTTTTCCCAACCCTTACTTTCAGGTAAAAATGTAAATTCAGGCTGGTGAATGCAATCTGTGTTTGAATATACTGATTCTTTTAAAAGCCAAGACACTCTATTTTGACATTTTTGTAATGAATCTTTCAACTTTGTTTCAAAATGACATTACATCTATAAATTTATCCAAATTGAATTCAAACGAAAACAAAGACAATTGGATTCACTGGTTATGTACATCCCTTTTTGTTCCTTTTAAAACTAGCAAACTGAAACCAATATCAAATGCCATTCATCAATATATGGGACTTTTATTTTTTTAAAATGTTCTCATGTCATACAAATGTGGAGCATCAGGTAGAAATTTAGAGGGTAGGGAGGTATTTCCACCTTTTGCCCTATCTGTGAAAACTAGCTCATGTTTCAGAGTTAAACAAGACTTTGAGAAATTGCACTTAAAGGGAAAACTCTGCTAGACAGAAAAATAAATCAAATATTCCTCTTCACTACGCATGTGCTGCCCTTCCCTGCCTTCACGACAGAGATTTGCTGAGGAAGGAGGGCCCAGGAGATCCTTGGACCAGGTGGAAAGCCTTGAACTGTCAGAGTCTACTAAGAATGAGGAAAAAAATGTGTGAATCTCCCAAGACACTGGCTGTGGGCAGAAGAAACATATGATTAGCTGTGTATCTGCTCTGGTGGCAACGCAAGCCTCCTGAAATAATACCTGAGAGGTTAAGCCTAGACAAGCTGAGACACAGCATGCTAATCAGCATATGGAACTTGAACACAGCCAAGTAATGAGGTAGCAGAGTTTCGGCACCAGCAAGACCTCACCTTTGGTCAGCTTCAGGAATAGGAATAACAAGTTGTGCCCACTCGCGTGACCTGGGCAAATGAGCCGTGGAAGGCTGATGGAGAGAGACTGCTATGAATTTTAGAGAGGAACTGACATGGTCTGATAAGTTATTTTTGATAACGTTTGTTTACATGGTTGGGGTTTTTTTCTTTTCTTAAAAAGATGTGCTAAAGTAGCTACAGAGCTAAGATAATGTCCCTCTAAAGGCAAATTTCTAAATCCACCATTTCCCTTCTGAAAAGGTCCTTTTGAATTAACAGAAAAGTACCCATTTTGCCCCATCTCCCTGCCCATTTACACGCTGAGTATTCCAGCTTGCTCCTTGTCTTACCATATAAAAATACTTCAGATGTAACACCTCTGATAGCATTTCACACTTGCCCAGAGACTTGCAGCTGCAGGTACCATATGGTCAGAATGTGACTACAAAGGTGGATGGCAGAGAAGAAAGAACATATTGTAAATTCCAAGTGCATAAGCATCCTCTAATATTTCTGTGTTCTTCTTCAAAAAGTCTAGTTCGTGGTTTGGGAAAATGGAGATCAAAATCTATGTATTTAAAGCAGTTTCATTTTATGTCACATAATCCACAAATTGCATAAATCGGACCATGAGTTTTAAGTACACTAAAGTATTTTCTTGAAAGATAACATTGAATCAGTGGATTCACATAACTGTCAAATTTACTATTCTCCCTAGACGTGATGGAACTTACTTGTATGCAGCGGTATATGCTCTGCCTATTTGTTTATAAGAAGCAACATGCATTCATAGCAATATTGATAACATTGCCGTCCATGGATCAATATTACACAATTTAGATGTGAACTATACTGAAATGCATTATCCAATCATGGTGCGTAAGCTGTGCCACATAGCTGGTTACACTATACACACCGTTACAATTCGTGCTGTGACATTCATCAGAAATGGAACAGAAAGCCATCGGTACCTAAAGAGTTACTCTCTCTACATTTTTAAAGGTTTGATTCTGAAAGACTAAATGCCCAGTAAAGTTGCACATGCTCTGCAGGTGCTCAGCTTCTCTCAAGGTCAGTCCATTAGTGATTAACACATTAGTAAATACTTTTGAGGCTTGTATTTTTAAAGGATCTCTCTTGTTTTGCTGGAAATTTTTTTTATGGTGACAGCTTTGTTACTTCCTGTTGTGAGGTTCAATAGAGTATGTTTTCTAGGTGGTTGATTTTTTTTGTTTGCTATGTATGTCGATGGAGATAAGTGTTTTAATTACTTTTTTAATGTCTATGCTTTTGTATTTTCTTCCTCTCTCCGTTTATTTCCTGCTGTTGAGATTACTGCCTCATCTCCACAGCAGGTGTCTCTTTCAAATTTGTTTTCTTTGTAAGCTTGGTAGATTTATTTTGTAATACAACTGCTCCGTTTTACTGTTTCTTATTAATGATTTCTTTACTTTGGAATAGGTATGCTCACAAGGTTTGTTCATAGAAAAAGAAAAGCAAAGGGAGAAAAGCAAAAGAACTACAAGACATTTGGGTTAGCGTTTTCTTACCCTCAAGTTAGAATGAACACTGTACAGTACATGTGAAAGAACACCCTTCACATCTATCAACAAGAGCTAGACACAATTGCTGCAGTCCATTCTAAGTTGAATAGCTATGTCCACACCATAAAGTCTTTTAAAAATATCTGCCTAAGTAGCTGAACCTGTAAGCAACGCAGTCTATAGGTCTCACACATTACTTCTTTACTAAATTAGACATAAAGATTTGAGCTCTTGCAAATGGTATTGAAACAACAGGAATGAAGTAGTCAGATCAGACAGAACTATATTTGTTCTTATGATCCAATTTCCCTTTGAAGCCAATTGTCTAATCTCAATTTAGATGTAGCCAAAATTTCACAAGAGCTAGGCGTCAGAAACTGCAGATGGGAATCACAGAGATCAGAATCAATCCACCTGAATGATGGAAATTAGGATTATGACCACACAACAGCATTCCTTTTCCAGGTTTAGATTACAAACACTGCAGCTTTATGGTCTGTCCTCACAGCATTTAGTGATCCCATGATCAGATTAGACCGACATCCAGTGTTGCCCAAAATGTTCAAAGGTGAACCACAACTCATTAGCCCCATCAAATATAGAGTCCACCCCTAATTTGGTTTTACCATAATCAGTCCAGCTTTTCTCAAGGCCTTTAGCCTACCCTTCACAGCCTACCTCTAGTCTTAATTGCTCATCTTAATTTTATTATGGTCAACGTATGGAGCCTACACATTGAATGTTATTGGGGTATCACACAAATATAACTAAGTTAAAGTATTTTAGTGAAAATCATCACCGTTTCAAGGTGATTAAACAAAGATCTGAAGAAATGACCTGGTAATTTTGCAATTCTCAATATCTGGGTATTCAATTAAGCACCATAAAGATTTTCAACTCCCAGTTTGATTTGAGGACTTATCCTCGAAAAGCACTCTTTTATGAAGCATACAGTATCACTAAGTGGTTTTAAAATATAATTATTTAAAGGACACACTAGAAGAAGTGATAGTAGGTTGGATGAAGATACATAGCTTCCTAAATTAAGGAACACAGGGTAATTCTAGCCTTTCTTCTCAGGTTGGAAACAGATGCATAATGTTGCCCGTATTTGAAGTCAAATTACGGATGCTAGCAAGTCAGATAGCAGTCCTAGTGAAAGGACTTGCTGAAATGCGAACATTACTATGAAGTAAACCTCATCATAGAGAAGGATGAATGCAGAAGTCTGCCTACCTTCCCTCTGGTTCTGTTCTGCCTGGTATTGTTTATTGCAGGACTTAAAGCACTGAAACAGTTTGCTATGAATCTTGATTTGTAGAACATAAGAGTTCTGTAAATTGTAATACAGAGTAACTGAAGAAACATCTGCTGTAAAAAATAAAGTGGAATATTGCTGCAAACCTTTCTTATGTCATCTTGGTAACATTTATTATACTGGCGACAAATCTGAAAAGGTCACCAGCAAAAATGCATTTAGTAGTCTCAGTCAAATCCATCTCTAACACAAGAATGCATCATTCAAGCCAGGAAAAGAGCTTGCCCCAGCCTGCTTACAGTAGAGATGAACTAGATTTTTAGTCCTGACTGGAATTTGGTCACTTCTCACCACTGGCATAAGCTGTCATTATTCAGGAGCGTCCTTGAACTGGTAGAGCAGGGATGCAGAAGTTTAAGATCTGGCACGCTGATGTTGCCAGTTCCTTTCCCTCATCCTTCTACAAACATGTTCCTAGCACTAACATGCCAAAGGAACAACACAGGGGGGCTGTCTTTCCTCCAAACACCAGCCAGACACTGTTTGTCAGTGTGACATGCCGCACTATGCTGGAGGAGAAGAAACTGGCCCCAGTGCTTACTCTTGCTCAGTAAACGCTGCCGAAGAGAAATGGCCACAAAAGCAAGATCACCTCCTTGGGGACTGTCTATCAGTAACTTGAGGGACACACAAAAAAAATCTATCAGAAACCAATACGTCACAGAAAAGGGATTTTTATACAGTCCAGAAAATATGAGTATGTAGGCATGAAAGCAAAGTAAACTGGATGGAGAGATTGGGAGCAACAGACTCCTGAAAATAAAGCAGAAAATATTACAATAGCTGTTTGCAATAGAAACAATATCTTTCCCTATGCAGATTCCTTATAACTTACCTGTCTAATACGTCCAGTTTATAGGCAGTCATGCTGGCATATTGGAATAATCAAAGCCAGCAGAAATTTACAAAGGGAAAATCAAATGTTAGCATAGAAAAGATCTCTTCATGTTACTTTCTTATTTTAAAAAAAGTTGGAAAAATATCTTGAAAAGCTGGATCAATAGAAGCTACTACATATGGTAAATATGCAAGGAATGGATAAAACGAGAACAAATCTGATGGAAAACATTCACAAAGAAAAAGTCACAAATGCTTAGTTGGCATCACAAAGAAAAAGAAATGCGAGACCTCTACACTATTGCAAAGCAACAGTTGAAATAGAATCTATCAAGGGCAGCAAATTCATCCTGTGGATATGTATGAGGAATAATTAAGTCATTCACATTCTGGAATAACACCTTTGGTCAGATCTCAGGCACTGTACAGCAAGGAAGTTGCAATGAGCTGTATGAGATAACAACTTGTACTAGTTAAAATTGTACTGTACTTTTTATGTAATAGTAATATAATAGCTGATAGGTGGTATCAAAGTGTTAAAAGATAAACACTGATTTTTATAATATTGTTTCCTAAATTTCATGAAAGAGAACAGTTAAGAGTCACAGAAATATCTAACTAAAGTCATTTCTCTTAAACGCACTACAGTTACTCCATGTTATGCTATTTTCACAGCTTCCACTCTATTTGAATACAGTGACTATGAAATAATAGGCTGGCTCTATCACAGCTCTGCACCCTATATAACTGTGCCTACACTAAATACTTGCAAAATATTACTTATCCAGGAATCCAGGAAGAAAATCCCACATGCTAAATAATATGTGCAAAATGTAGAACTTTGTAGTTATTCCTATTTTTGAAACCTAACATGGATTCACCCAAACCTTCTTTCTTTTTTTTTAATTCAAATGTGAAAGTCTTCAGTGTAAACCAGCAATGTCTTCCAAATGCTACTGAATGATTATCGTTCTATCTGAAATTTCAAAATAGGAAACAAATATTGTTTCCCAATTCTTTGTTAACGTATTATATTGTCTTATCTTAAATCTTAGAATATTAATACATTAGTTTTGTCCACACAGAAGAACAAAAACATGCTATAAAGCTTATTCAGTAATTACTCCCATATCATTCCGCCTACGCTGCATTTTTTAATCACTTCAGGTAAACCATCTCTACATATATTTTAAAACGATGCCTCAAAAAAAAGCCTTCTAAACGTTATTCATTTTTCTGCAGCACAGATCTACAACTGAAAACCTATCATCAGTGCATTCTGATGAAAAGGTAATAATTAAATCTTTTTTCCCCTTCTTCTACAGCACATTATTTGACCTATGATAAAACAACCTATCAAATTTCCATTTATTATTTCTACCTGAAGGGCTTTGCCAGCTCACACAAACATAAATCTCCATTTGTCAGATTTAAACTGTACCTGTCCCAGCTGCTCTGAGGGTTCATAGCTCTTGTCCCTTAAAAATTACCGAATAGCATCAAGCGACATAACCTCCCTCCAGCCTGCACTGACCCTTGCAATCAATAATATTTGTAACCTGTATGCGCACAGTTAAGTAGAACAGAAGCCGTGCACTATCCCAGTTAACCACATTGAGCTGTGATACTACAATCTGCTCCCTTGTGTCTCCCATGATCAATTTTAATCTCTGGACCAAGAATAAAAGAATGCAGCCCCTTGTTTCCGAATTCACCTGAAACGGATGTTATAGATTTGTAGGTCTGCAGAGAAGCTGTGGTTTTAATACAACCAGCAGTTCAAGGAAAGAACACATCTAAGCTATCATTCATTCTCATTATCCTCAGTGTATTTTGGATCTTCAGCAGACAATATACAAGACAGGAAAATGCAACACGTACTGACACAGAGCAAGCTTGCTTTGCTAAAATACCATCAGGTAACAGTTATTTGTTAGAGCTGTATCCATTACTGCCACTGCAGGTAAGGTGGAGGGTGGAGGTCAGTCCTTCCATTATGATTACTTTGCTTAAAGGTTTATAAATAGACTGCCAATATTAATTCCTTCTGGAAGCCTGTCATATATAGTAAATTAAACAGAAATTCCCTAGAAATAATAAAGACTAGTTCTGCTCTGTTAAAAAGAAACAATTATTATGGAAAGAAAGAGTAATTCAGGTTTCTGATGGTATTTGTTCTCTCACCTCCAAACTAATTTTATTAAAAAGAAGGCAAATTTGCCAGCCAATTAGTCTAATTAGATAACGGTATCTGAATGTAGAACAGGAAGAAAGCAACTTTAGAAACCTACTCCAACAGAAAAAGTGCTTTTTGAATCTGTCACACTACCAAAATGCATGTTTCCAGAGTTCTTGTAACTGCATATTTATAGGCTTGGGTATATTGGCTCCTCGACAGCAGCTCTGCTGCCATGAATCATCTATCAAAACATTTGAGAAGACTTTCTTACTCATTTCTTTAAAGGAACATTCCAAAGAGACACTTTCAACATGATTATGCTCCAGTGTTCACTATCAATTAACAAAAAAAAATATCACACAGAGTTTTATAATTGCAGGTGAATAATAAGTGTGCATTGTCAGAGGTTTCATCTTCTCAGATTGGCACTTGCTGTGTGTCAGTACGGAGTACGCTGCAACAAACATGGCATTCTTGTAACATGCTGGAGGGTCAATGAGCTTTCTCACTCAGGTCATTTACCCACTTCACATCGATGTCCTTATCATTAAGCACATATTTATCTGCCTTTCCTTTTAAAAGTAGCTGTAGCAAGGAATACCCAGTTACAGTGATCTTTTCCTGCACAAGTAGATCAGTTGAGAGACATTAAACCCAGCCTATAGCTACCCCAGTGTACTTTCCCATATTGGAAATAACTAAGCAAGGTCATACTTTGACCAGACCTTATTCCGAGTAACGGTCATGCACAGAAGGAAGTCATAAATTGCCTACTGTTTTTTTAAAATCATTGAATCATAGAATTCCATCAACTAAATCTTAATTCCTTCCCAACATCAGCATATATTGTATTTCATGCGGAATTTTCTTCAAAGACACAGTGTCTTTATTAACTAATTATACCAATCTTGTCAAGTGCCCTCGGTTCCCTTGGATGTTTCACACACTGTTGACAGAGCACTAAATCTGGTACTATGGGTCAGGAATATAATGCAGTCAAACTTCAGATGCTGTAAGGCTACTATCTAGAGAACAGGCAGAGAAATGATTGTGAAGATCTCCAAATGTCTCCTCAGTGCCCCACAGTCAAGAAAATTCAGTGTGAAGCATTTTCACTGATGATCACAGATCAAGTACTTGGCTTGTGGGTGCAGAGATCGGCACAAGCACACACACCTCCTCCTCTTAAGCTCATTCTTTTGGGGGTTAAGTGAAAAATTCAAAATGGGAAAATTATACTTCTTAGGTTATGCAACTAATTTTTGTGATACTTACAGCGTCAAAGAGGTAGGAACCTATGTCCCTTCTCAGTCTGTGAAGAGATGGTCAAGTAGAGAGAGATGACTATGTTTCACAAAGTTAAAACTAGTCGCCTAAAATCGCCTGCTGTCAAGTGGTGCAAATACTCCCAAGAGAGCGCATCCCCTGACAACGGCATCTGACCCATACTAATATCAGTGCAGCCACACAAACACACCAAGGCGTGAGCACGACTCCCGAATGGCGTTTTGGTGCATATTTTTGTATTTGCAGTGCTACAGCAGGGAGATCCCAGCGGAGTTTCAAACGGTAACAAAAGCAAGAAGCATCTGATCAATAAATAGAAAATCAAGTTACACAATCCCAATAGGTCTTTCTAACAAGGATTTCTCTCTGAAATGTTCATGCTTGTCTAATGCTGCTGCTTTTAATCCTTTCACACCAGTGGGTCCTCCACGCTTGCATTACTGCTAATGTAAAACAAATGAACATTTTATACAAGGATATCCACTCTCCCCAAGTAAAGGGGTTAATACCAAAGTAAGCTTTAGGAATGTAAATTATTTTCCCCGTGTGGCTGAAAAACTACATGAGTTATTCATTTAAAAATTATTAGCATATAAAATCATTATTATCTCTGCAGTTAATGTACAGTTCACTGACAACCTTTTGGACCATTACAATTAAGAAAGGCAGCATCCTTAATGAAGTTACAAAACACATTCTTTATTAAATAGCAAATTGTATCTTTAATTACTTTAAATATTATAATCCAATGAAAAATTATTTCATAAACCTCAAGACAAATTATGTCAGAGATGGAGTATGCATTTTGTTCCTCTATGAATCCTAAACAGCACTTTCAATTTGCTTACAGGTTTCTGTTGTATGCAAATCTGCTCTTGAAATTGCTTTCAAGTGCCTAAATCCAATGCCAGTAGCATAAATTTAAGATGCAGTTTGTGCTATTCTTTCTTTTTAAAACAGATTTAATGTTTGTCAAATGTAGAATTTGGCAGTTCTAGTAAATGCAGCTTTTCTATTAATCCCTGGGAGGTAAACTGAAGATAGGTTTCTGTGGGGGTCCCGAAATCTTTGAAATAAAGAGTCTGGGGGTCTACTGTATTTTATTATTTCACTGTTTTACTTTGAGCTAAAAGACAACTTTCTTGTCAAGGCCTTTGAGGATATGCTATGATGCCAACAAGCACATACTGAGCTAATTCTAAATATTCCATGGGTTTTTATACAAAGTAATGTCTGTACACTGTCAAGACACGTTTAGCTGCTTGTCCAATATTAGGCCTACCTGCTTGATGTACTGGCCGCTATCTGACAAAGGTTAAGGGATGCACAACTAAAGAAAAAATTTAGTTCTTCACAACTTTAGGCCCTTCAGTGGGCCTCGGATCAAGCCCAGACCAAAGTCAGTATTAAAATACATTGACTTCTGTATCACTAAGACAAAATTAACACATTCAACTTCAATTATGTCAACATCAACTTGCCACTGAATATTTTGATGCTGTTTAGAAACCCTCAGTAAGCTGTAAGACTCTCTCGGGCTAATCAATGTATCGGGGAAGAACAGAGATCATCTTCAACTCCTTCATGCTAAAAAATTGCTATGTTCTATCCATGTCTTCTTCAGCAGAATTATTGTCCATGCAAATCAGGAAGAGAGACTCCGGAGAAACAATTAGTCATTGTAATACTATACCAATAAAATTGAAATTTAAAAAGCGCTAAACTTTTTTTTCTTTTTACAGCTTCTGCCCATGGTCATTATATATAATTATCAAATGCAATCATTGATAACATGTTGTTTAAAGTTGAAACAAAAATACCCTGAAGATCAAATGATAATAACCATGCTTACTTGCACAATTAGTACAAAAGCTTCTGATCACGGAAATCTGTCCAGAAACACAGTTGGCAGTCTTTGGGGACTAACTCTGTACAAGAAGAAGGCGGCAGCCGGGACTTTCAGGCAAGCTGGGTAGTGAAAGCCAAATATGTTTGTGAAAGCACTCGCAACTAAACCAAGTTTTGACAAAAGTTTCCCTGCAGAAATCTAACGTTACCTGTAACACAGTTAAAGGTGTTACAGAACAGACCGAATACAGTACTTGAAACAAACCCCTTCCTGGGTGTGCAGCTAACACTCTGGTTGATTTGTGCCTAAGTATCTTCAGGGTCCGTATCTTGTCTTCCAAAAGATCTGTGTGTCTGTACATTACTAACGCACTATTTAGCAAAAAGACTGCCTTGGAGGCAAGATACCTCAGGAGTGCCAGGAGATTTTCAGAGCAAGCCTTCTTACGTATTCAAAGATGTTCAAAACCCGACTGGATGCAGTCCTAGGCAACCTGCTCTAGTTGACTCTGCTTTGAGCTGGGGGGGCTAGACTAGACAATCTCCAAAGGTCCCTTCCAACTACATTATGATTCTGTGAAATACCCCCTGGTTGAGGTCCTAAGCCATGGAAACATTTCTGAATTTTTTATCTGGGATTTGAAAAATCCACTCATACAGTTAGGTAAAAGAAAAGTATTCCCTATTAGGGCATAGGTACCAGACATTCACAGAAAACGGAGAAATTCGCAGGCATCTAAGGCATTTTCCACAGACTCTATACGCTTCTATTGGTTGCCGAGCACTCCTAGCCAGTGGCAGTGTACTAGGAATCAGACCCTTCATCTACCCATGCTACAAAGAAACAAAGCCCAAGCACGGAGAACTAGAAAATACAGCACTCACACAAGGCTGGAAAGTTAGTTTCTGAAACTTCTTTGCTCCAAAACCTCCTTCTATGCTTCCATTTAGTACCGCACATGCTTCTATGCAGAAACCACATCTCACTACTCATGGGCCCTTTCCCAGCAAGAGATGGAGTTGGGCTTGTCTTATTCAACAAAAATACCCATTAATGTTGAAAGACAGGCATGTAGAACAAGGCTAAGGACTTTAAATCAAAAACTGAATACAATTTTCTTCTGTTCTCAGATGATTTAAGTTATTAGTATTTAAAAGCAACTTCTTAAATATGACTTCCTACAGTCACAGGTGTTTGCAACGTGTAAGAACAGTAATTCTACCTCATGTCATTTTTTAACAGGCTAGAACTGATACTGCTCGATATGCAGTATCCCACTATGCAGATGGCACATCCACTGATCTATTGACAAAATTATCATTCAGAAGTTCGGTATTGCCAAATCAGTTATACCAAACCAAGCCTTTCCCACCAGTATTTTTAATGATAAATTAGTTTTGCTTCACATATAAAATAAGACTCTGCCTGTTTGAACACTTGAACCTTAGCAGCAACAACAGTCGCGTGAGGAGAGACAGAACCCTCTGCTAAAAACAATCTACCTCTGAATTCTCCATTCCGGCAACCACCACTTTATTTCTGATTATAGTACACATGTAAATAGAAAACAAGTATTCACTTATGCATTCAAATGCCAAAACAGATCCGGATGTTAAAGGTAGAACACGTGCCATGAAAATTATCAGCTTCATAATGCTGCACTGACAGACACATCACCAAGCACATGCACGGATACAGCTCCATACCTGTAAGTACAGGTCTTTCCAAAAGCTCATGCCCTCACATTTTTAGAAGGAAGGATTAGGATTATAACATCTCTTGACTCTGCAATCAAATGCTGAGCAGATATATATTTATATATCAGATGGCTGCTTTTTTCAGGGTCATCTCTATCATCAATTTAACAGAAAAGAAAAGAAAAAGCCATTTTCAGAGACTCATAGCTCAGGAACGAAGTAATGAATTAACCCACATTTCAGAATATTTGAATGAAGAAACTGTTGAATGGGCAAGAAACAAAATTAAATGCAGTCTTTGCAAGACAAAAAGAGATTACTATTGAGGCACCACAGGGGAGGCTTAGGGGAGTTGGCTATTTTCATATTTATTCATTCAACAATTTACACAGATAATTTAGAACACTGTACTGAAACCAAAATTCCCAATTAACTAGATTTTATAGAATAGGGGAATATTAATTAATGAAAGGTAATTCATACATCTGACTAAGATTACTTAAAAACCTGGAAAGAGATAAACAGAATGACGCACTCGGCAAACGGAGCCATCAGAAAGATGCCATAAACACAATGCTGTCATGACATTGAAGAAGCAAAGAGAAAACCAGAATATTTAAAATTTCTGAATCCTTGTAATTAAATGTATAACAAATGCAGCATGCAGAATTCCTGGCTGTACTATAAAAGGCATAAAATTTATAAACTGAAGGTAGTGATATTATAGCAACACCTTCCCATTTTCACTGCATGCAGAAATGCAAATCAGTTAGGCAGACAGCAAGCTATACTCTACGCTTGGCTGCATGAGTTATTTCGATACCAATAGTAACAAATAGCACTTACTGTTTGTAGTGCTTTCTATTTTCAAGGTGCTACACAAACAGCCAAACCTCAAAATATAACAGATAGACGTTTATCCCTGTGCTTTACAGATGTGCTGAGGACCATACGTTAGAAGCAAGGCTGTGATGGCTCTGCATTCACACAACAGGATTGAAAATGCTGGAACAGTGGATCTTTCATAACCAGAACCTTTACGGTCCAGGAAGCACGCAGACTATTTCCTGCCTACGACAGTGCTAGTGCAAGCGTTGTCTTACCAGGTACCTCTCCTCTGCAGCTGGAGCTCTGGCGGCACCCTGACAACCTGTGCCCTACACAGGAATCAAGGTGCGGAAAGAAGTGGGCAACGTCCTTGGAAGGCCACTCTCCATGGTCTTAGAAAGACCATGGAGACTGGAAGAGCTCCCCAA
The DNA here is from genome assembly GCA_013400135.1 of Rhinoptilus africanus. Classification (NCBI taxonomy): domain Eukaryota; kingdom Metazoa; phylum Chordata; class Aves; order Charadriiformes; family Glareolidae; genus Rhinoptilus; species Rhinoptilus africanus. The sequence continues at coordinate 780,215 of VXBO01000174.1, read as the reverse complement.
TGACTAGAAACAGGAATCAAGCCTCCAACGTCTATTAATTATTGTAAAATGCTTATTTTTGCAACTATTTTCCCTTCCTTGTTTTGAGGAGATGGATCGTACCTACAGGCTATGTCACACGGCAGCTATTTTGCCAGTCGCCTGTACAGAGCGGACACGGGTAGAAAGACCTGCGCACATCAGTGGGCAGCTACACCCTGTCTTTGGGAAACACACGTGAATGCTAATATTAAAACTTAGGAATAATATGCTGTCAAAGGGTTATTCAGAAAGCAAATCAGAATTATCACCTAATTAGAAGTCCTTCTATTTCCACTGACTCCACACAGAGTAGTAAGAGCTCAGCTGCAGAAGCAGAGCAGGAGGTGACTATTTAATGAACTGTACCTTGAATGAGACGGTCATTTGGTGTCAGCACAGACAATGGCAATCTTCCTTCGGGATTACTAGTTTCCACTATTTGACTTTTTTTGGACATGTCTAATTATATATCTTCTCTTACCTGTCACCTAGCAACCTTAGCTGTGATATAATTAAGTTTTGAAAAAAAACCCCCATATATTGGCTGACATAACAATATGCTTATTTTTTGAGTTGAATAAGTAATGTAATTAAAACCAATGTAAAAATCCTCAGAATACATTCATTTCCCCATTTTTCAGCTTATTACAGCTGACCACTCAGAAAGGACCCAAATTCAGAAAAACACATCTATTACATTCATTTGGGGTATTTTCTTGGAAGAAAAAACTGACACCTATGTTATCAAAGGAAGGAAACTATTGAAAATGTGGCTAAAATAGCTATATGGGCTTTTTGGTTTATTTTAATCCTTTCCATTTTTATCATCTTTATGCATATTACTCATGCCTTTCAGCTTTTATTTCCTCAATTTGCCTTTTTTTTCCCCAGTTTATGCATTCTATCTATTTTTTCTTCCTTTATATTTCCTTAATTTTTTCAGTTCCATTTCCTTGTAGATAAATTTTTCTCGTTTGCCTCCCCTTATCTACTGTTTTTTTCCAACTCTCCCTCACTTTTTGCAGGGCTTTCTCCTTCAGCCTTTCCTTTCCAGGCTCACACTGCCAGCACTGTCTCTGGAGCAGCTGTAACAAGACTCAAACACCACTTGCCTAGGGGCCCAGGGATTTGTCAGCTACAAGATGCTTTGGAGAAAACGTTTTCTTCCAACTTAGTAATATCATCGCCTTTAAAAACCCAGGAGAACTTAAAAATATTTAGGTTTGGTACTTTAAAATATAGATAATGTGTTTAAAAAAAAAAAATACAACCAAACAACACAAAAACCAAAGAAGCTTTTTCTATAGAAAAGTAGTAATTCTAGTGGAGAATTAACACCTCAGATTTGATTATATTGAACTTTTTCAATCTGTAGATCACTACAAGGGATTAATGGGTTTTTGAAACTCTCAACAAAGAAGTTTTGATGGTGTAATAGCTGTATATGGCAGTATCTGTCCCTGACTGCTGTACTGTAGGAAGTGTGGAGATGGCATGAACATACCTGGTACCAGTTAAAAATATCATCTACACTTTTGGCAGATGTCACATTGGCTTAAAATTCTACATTAAAAAAATACACAGCTTTTTTTTTTTTTTTTTCAGGGAGCAAGTGCTTTGGGCAGCTGTTGTACTGCAAACATTTACGCATGCTGAAGTCCATGCACTGCAAGTTAAAGTGGTCTGTTGAAACTGTATATCAAGGTAAACCCCGAGTCAAGACCAAGTTTGCTCCCTCTACAGAAGGCAAGGTCCCCCTCAAGCAACCCTTGGTCCTACGCCAGTCATTCAGGCAGGGCACGGAGCGCAGTGCGCGTACTCACTCCAGACTCTGCGTCAGAGCTGTGCAGACACAGCCATAAACGCCAATGGAATTACTTACACTGTCTGAAGTGAAGTCTGTGCATAAGCTTTTGTGTGAACAAGGCCTAACGTTGTTTTTTAACATAAAAACATTTTACACAACTCCTCCCACACTTCTTAAAACTGCATCCCTAATTACGGAGTGTGGAGATCTACTATAAGTGATTGATGTTGTTTTGTATGTTGTTATGGAAACAAACCAAGTAGGAGTCTCTGCTTTGCGTATAGAATTTTGAGTCAGATTTTACAGTAAATAAGTAAGCTTTCCAGTGTATAAGCGACAACACCATATGGCCATTAATCTCCACCCAAAGACTATGTCCTCACTTGCCACTACGTGTTAAAATTAAGGTCTTTCCAGGAATGGAGTAAAAATCAATGGACATGCTCCATCCTGTCACTGGTCAGTGAGCAACAAAACGTGGTTGTCTCAATTACGGACAGTTTATAAGCGTGAACATTTGACAAACTCAATCAAAACATTCATAAGAAAGCAATGCTTAAATCAAACCTGGGTTGACAAACTCTGCAGCTCTCAGAACAGAACACCTGCCCTGGGGATACTGCAGCCATACACAGGAATTTATAGAATGTAAGTTCCCACCAAACAAATGAAAAATTTAAGTTAAAAGAGACTAATTTCTCAAGTATTATTTTGGTATCAAAGATGTGTGATGTGGGTACCTTCCAAACAAAAAGGAGACCAGTGCTCCTGAAGGAACTTACTATTCAATAAAAAGAGGTTTGGAAAGAGGTTACAAGTGAGATGAAAGGCGAAAGCCACATGAAGAAAGACATCATCAAAGGGGTGTGGTCTAGTAAGAAAGTAACAATGCTAATTTTGCTTCTGTGGGAGTTAAATGACCTGGATAGACCAGATCATGATTCCTGTTCTAATCAGTTTTAGTTTGTGCATATAGAGGTGAGATTCAGCACTGCATATCTCAATCCAGCCCTGCGTTGTGGCCGTCTCCTCTCCCTGCAGCTGACAATGGGACTGACTATTCCTTTCCTTTCGGTCTCCTCCAAAGACTACTGCAATTCCACAAGGACCCCCTCTGCCACCAAGAGGCATTACTGATTACCTTAGCTCTTACTTTGTACACTCCTGGACAGGTTCCCAAGCAGATAAAAATTGTTATCCTCAGTATCAAACCCCAAAAGGGAAGGTGCATTCATTTCCTGATGACAAATCGCTCGTAAACATAGTGGCCATCAGTTCATACATCAGTGGAAGTCAAATGGTTTCCTTGCCCACTCCTTTGTCCTTTCTTGGAGTCACACCAGAAGCTCTACTGGATCTGCCCAAAGTAATCATTATTAGCCCAAACATAACAATAATCATTACAGGCGGCTGTTTCCTGGCCGCTGAGCAGTATCAGACAGGCTTTAATTGGCCTCAGAGACATGCACCTTGACCTGTCTTGCCATTAAGGCCCATCAGCAAAGCCCAGGAATACAGGCTCCCTCATTTGGGTCCAATGCGTGTTCTCAAACACCACAAATCTGCCTTTTTGATATTGTCAAAAAGCCAGCTACTCCACCCCCCACAGGGCATGACAACTTCTCTTACAACCCCAGGAGCTGCAGGAGGGGAATGGAAGCTGCCCCAGCCCTGCTTCATCATCTCTTTATTCTGGCTCTTGATTCTACCACTGATCTCAATTTTTCTTTCTCGTATTTTTGCTCAGAGGGAGCGTAATGTCACTTCGGTTAGGGTGACAAGCTTCCTCACCCGTTCCTGACCAAGAGACACTTCTGCCTGGGAAAACACTAATAATGAGCCTCTTTTGACATTGGATATTTATGGTGCCCTAGCGCCCTTTGCTGCATCCCTGGGTGATTTCTAACCAGGCCTTAATGTGATCCCATTAGTTATCCTGCAGCTTTGGGGACATCTAATATACACCCTGTCTGAGTGTGCACAGCTATGGATACAACCCCTAGAGTCCTCTGCTGCCTCCTCTTAACTCTTCTTACTGCTAATTCAGACATCAGGCTGGAATCTGGCTGAAGGTCAGGCCTTAAATATCCTTCCTAGTGTACAGAACAAGATTTTTTCCAGTGCAAAGTCTCTTTATCATGAAGTATTCAAGAGGACTAGGCAAAATAAACAGTAGTCTTTTGTTCAGGCTTGTTTGCCTGAGCAATGTTTTACAACCTTTGGGCCAAGTTTTCATAATTTCACATTAGAAGGGAAAGCAATGCCTTTAATATGGCACAGGAGGTGAATCATAGGACTTGTAAAATTACAGAGGCAGGTTATAAGGATATTATAGGGTGTTTTATAGGTGATATAATTGCAGTTATTTTTGATAATAAAAATCCATTGAAATTAGGATTTAAATTACACATAAATGTAGCCATAGGGCTGCGCTTCTAAAATCTCAGCTGAGTACTCGATTCTCATCTAAAAGTGAAACCAGGACTGAATACCCAGCAGCCAATGCTACCCCTCTACAGGAAGAATAACTAATACAGAGGGAGTGAAATGAAAAGAGCTAGCAATGCATTTCCCCCCCAGCATATCAAGCAGGTTTTCATAGGGAAGCAATGGTCATCAATCACTACCTCATTACCAACCTGTCATCTGGGTTTAGGCTAAATGTATTCTGGCTTGCTGCCATACTAAATGTTCAATGAAACATCCTTAAGGCTCTCTACAAGTTCAGCTGAAGTCGCACATGCTATACATCAAAGAGGAACATTAGCGTTATCATAGCTTAATAAATAGCACCATTCTGGCAATGTAATCCTATGTTCTAGAGCTATCTTCCATTCCCAGTATTATACTGCTTAAGTAAACAATCTTGCTGTCTTGTGTGAAGTTTATTTAGTGATAAATGCATGTAAAGATAATTAGTCATACTGTTATAGATACACTTCCATCCCAGCTGAGGAACAGGAGCAAAAATAGCATAGGATTTTAAAAGCACACAATGACATAATGAACTTTCTCTTGAAGCGTCAGTTCATAATTCTTATGTATTGTAGCTTATTATCCAAGTTTCACTGCATTGGAAAACAACAATGATGGCTGAAGGACCCCAAATCAATGTCTTTTCAAAATAACATTGGCTTGAATACGGGACTTTTGCATACCTCTGGGATGCAATACAGCCACGAAGATGACTGTGAAATATATTTCAACAGCTGTGAATACTACTTGCTTTGGGAATAATTCCTGACTTAAGTAAGGATACTCATAATTAGTCATTCATTTCCATGCACACTTCGAGTACTAATTCCTGAATCTGTTTTCAAATTTAAAAATGCCAATAAAACATACATTTAGATTCTAAAGTGGCAGAGGCTTCAAGAGGCATCTTAAAGCAAAGCCTAATAACACGTTTTTATATACATGAACCAGTTTGGCTACTGAAAATTATTTTAAAATAATGAAAAATCATCTAGAAATTTAAGAATACTTTTTTTGTCCTTGTACAAAACCTTTCATTTATAAACACTATATTTGTCATGCAATCAGGCCATATTATTCCTTAACTAAAATATGAGAAATGGCTTCAGTATGTTTTGTATCATGTAGCAGGAAACCTGTTTTGACTAGTAAGCTGGGCTTGTTCTATGCAAAATGCATTCAACTTAAAATATGGATTCAAGTCCTTACCTATACTTGACACTGTTCCTTCCCATTCTGTATTGACCTAAGTAAAACAGTAGCTGCACCAACCCTTGACATAGGTAAAACTGGTAAGGGAGAAAAATCCCATGAGTCAGCACCCTTTCTTTACTAATACACATGTGAAGAAGAAGTTACATACCAAAGAGTGCTCCCCACATTACGTAAGTCAAGAGAAGTTGGGAACACTTTTCAACAAGTAAAGGACAAAAACTGCATGGTGTTTGGCTGGTGTCCTTCTTGAGTTGGGATGGCAGAAGATGCTATTTTCAGAGTGTGTGTTCTGCTTGGCAAGAACAATGCTGGATGCACAGCCCTTCTCCTGGAGGCACACAGACGTGAGGAGAGGTGATTCCCTGTTTTAACTGAAGTTCTGACAAACTGGAGAGAGAGGCTGCTAAATGATTCTTTGGTCTGAACAAGGCTTACGATGTATAATGCTTGCTAAAACCAGACTCCCCCTTTCTTGTTCTATTCCCTCACCTTCTAAGCCACTTAACTGGAAGTTAGTCTTAGGACAAATTTGGTTGTCTGTGGAGTCTTAGCAACAAAGACTGGATTTCCTGATATACATCTGAAGAATTAACTTTGTCATTTCAACTTTGAGTTGTCTTGCGTTTTGCTTGCCTATTCCACAACCTTTGAGTTCCCTCATGCCTTTAAGGCAAGATCTCTGCTACGAAGTGGTGATGCTCAAATAGTCGCATTTAGTGCTTGGAAAAGGTGATATGTCAAGAAGCAGTAGTAGTTTCACATTTCTGGCATGCCTGAGAGCAATAAGGGTGCATTTTGTATGGTTTCTGCTCAGGACTGCAAGGAAAAGCCATGAAAACATTTCCCTTTTATTCTGCATATTTCTGCATATATACAAAGGAACAGGCACCAAACTTGCTATTAATAGTAATATATAGCTTAAAAAGCTTACACATATTTAATTTAAGCCAAACATTAGATGCAAAACACATTGCTTCCATCAACTGCTTTAGTAATAACTTCAGGGGAAACAAGATCAGAATTTATATTCTTAAAAGTTATACATTGTTAGGCTGTACTTTTTTCTTTTTTTTTACAAGGATACTAAAGAAAAAGTACGCAAAAAAATACACGTTGTATGTGAAAATCTCACTAGTCCTTTGACAAAACCAAGACTGTTCTCATAGGACCAGAACATTAAACAGTTCTGTCCTTAACCGTAACCTTAATTCAGTGGCATTTTAGAGGTCTTCCACAACACTGTTAGCCAGCTTAACTCAGAAGCTGAAAGTAATCACTAAACACAACAGCAATGAAAAAGGTCATTAAAAGATGTATTAATTCAAGGTCTACTATCATTTTCTTGTGTACAACAAGGGAAGATGAAGAACTGTGCTTGGCCTGTCTACATACCTTGTTTACAAAAGAAGCCTGCAAATGGACTTGCAGCAGGTCTGTCCTCTTCCATGCCCGGTAGCTTATAGACTTAGTTGCGTGACAAAGGAATTTGGATCCTTCAGTGCAGAAATGATCAGATTTACAATGCTTTTGACAGCTTTTGCTTCTGAAGTTTCAAATTTGGCTGCTAGACTAAATTATTGCAACATCCATGTAGCTTTACTATAAATTCTGACTATCTATTATTTTAGGTTTGTGTGGTTTGGGGTTTTTTTCCCCTTCTCCCTATAAATATACATGGGTCAGGATCCTGTGAGAGCTCAGAAGACTTAGTGTCCAGCTGTTCTTCCATATGTTCTCTAGGCCAACACCTGCTGCAGAGATACTACCAAGACCTCATGGTTGGCAAGCTGCTCTAATTCCACTCAGCTTGTAGGTTGAAAGGTCAGTCCTTTAATGTAGTCATTTTGTGGCTTCCGCATTAAAGAGAGGGAGTTGCTATCACTGCTGGAGCTCTATTTTATGAAATCCAGTGACAGTAAAACCAGATGCCCTCCACTTTCATAATTGCTTTAACTGTCTAGTATATCTTAGAAAAATAACTTCTAGGGCCTGATGAGAGGACGAGCCAACCTCTCCACGAACAAGAGAACCTTCTAACTCAAAGCTATGACATTACTCAAGGACCCTAAAGAACTGGCTGAAGGCATGGTCTGAGGACAAGATTAATTTCCTCTTCTTTTTATTTCGGAGATACTATGAAAAGAGAATTGAAGATAAAGAGGCTTTTTTCTACTCTCTAACTCCCACTATAGAGGAGCCCGTAAGATCAAAACAAGATGAAGAACAGAGCAGAAAAGGCTGTATGTGAAGAAAGCAAATGAATAGAATCTAAGAGGACCTTAAACAAAACTTCTGATAAACAATGATGGCCCTAAGTAACTAAATACAATGTGATTACCACACCGTAGCCCTTCAGCATGAAATTCCGCAGAATCAGGGTGTGTAAACAGGTTCAAGGAACATAGCAGTGCCTCCGGCAATTTTACTAAAAATTGGCACAACTTATTAAAAACATTACAAGGTTATACTTCCTTTACACAACAGGAAGACATCTTTTTTCTGGCTGGAGTTTACAAACGCTTAAGTGCCAAATCCCAAGAGGAAAAATATTTCAGATGCCTTCTGAATTAGACAGAACAGAGAAGTAAGAAAGTGGATAAGGTGTACACAAATAATAGGTGTAGATTTATGGAAAAGCATAGACCAGAATTTCCAAATGTTCCCCATTGCAGAGAAGTGCTCCACAGTTACTGACCTGACATAAGTGAGGAAATGGGAAAGTAGGCTGTATCTTTCCACTGTCTTACCTTACTGATTGCCAAAATCAAAAATCAAAAAGGCAGTTTTCTCTAACACAGAAGTCGGGACACTCCAACTTGTATGAACACTCATTGCACTTTCATGGAGGCGAGTCCGCGCCGTCTTTATTGGTTCTCTAATAAACTCTGTAGCAGCTCTGAATAGACAGGGACCTGACACTGGATTGACACATACAGACATGTGCCATGGAAAGAAGAAGGTCACTTTATAAAGCAAGTGCAGTCCAGAAGACTACCCAGCAACAACAAGATGTGTGGAAAAGCAAAACCTCCATCTACAAGTCATTGTTCTTTTTCAAACATGCAGCTTACTTAGGGAAAAGAGCACATTTACGGCAAATTTAACAAACTTTATTGGCATTACCTTTTAATGACACTACAAATGAATTAATTTTCCTGATTTCAATGTTAGAATTGCATTAATACATTTTTTCACTTTCATTATACCTCTAAGAAAGAATCCTTTATGTTCACATGTGCAGTTTGACTAATTGTATATGATGCCAAATCCAAATATTTAAGGGAAGTTCCAGCATATTAAGTTTAACCCTCATTTCTGTCTCAATGATAGATGCAAGAATTCCAACTAGGCTGATTTTATGAACCAGTTAAATGATTTGTATTCAGAGCCACATTAAAAATCTCCATGACAAAGTGTACTTGAATAAAAATACCCTGCTTGTGACACATCCTTTACAAGTAATGTGTTTTCATTTTTCACATGTTGCATCTCATTTATTTTATTCAGGCACACATAGTTAAATCTACAAGATACGGTAAGCTTCCAATACCTTTGAAATAATAAATCATTTCTTACAGATGTTTTCACCCACTGCAAGGCTGCTGCTCATTAATCAAACATTATCAGTATCTATCACTGCCCAGTGCTAAACAGGAAAGGCACCTCATTTTGAGTTTTGACTTTTATTCGCTGGTTAGTCCCTGACCCTTATACTACCACACGCTTATTAGAAATATGGAAACCCCTACTGCATGGCAGATCTTACTACAAGGAGTTATACAAGCAGAGGCACAATTTTCTTGGAGAATTGAAGGAAACAAAGTCAAGCTGCTCTTCAAATTGCCAACACAATTACAATCGCATTGTCTTCAAAGCTATTTTCCAGCGTGTAAGTAAAACCATGTAAGCAAACTATTTCTGGTCTACATCTTTTCATATCTGAAATGTTGAAATAAATATATATTAGGCACTATGCAAGATATGTTTCATTTTTGATAAATTATTAAAATTTCATTTCTGAAAGCAGTACATAGGACACAATACATCTTTAACAGCATAATCCTACAAGGGAAAATTTAAAGAAAATGATACAATGGGAGTAAGAAGCTATCTGATAAAAACATTCAACTTGTGATCATTGAGAAAGTTTTGGATTCATGCCAATAACGCAAAGTAAAATTTGCATTACTGAATTTGCTATTTTGGTCGTTACGTTCTTTTTCAAAATACTTGAACAGAAACGAAATTTGGGGAAGCAGCACAAATTGCAAGTGGTTAGGAATGAAGATTCTGTAGCTCCAAGAAACTGCCTGAATGTTTGCCAGTAAGAACACTGTCTAGCTTCTCCACAGCGCTTTTACAGTACGGAGCACTTTTCTAGCCCTTTTAGTGCTAAGTCTCACTATTCCTCTATGATAGTAGAGAAGAACGAAGACCCATGCAGGAGGCTGATAGCCAGAGCCTAAGAATCACTCTCAGCAGAGCATCACACCACACTGCTTCCCTCCAGTGACCTACTGTGGTGCATGATTTATATTTTTGTTATAAACCAAGTGAAAAATTAAAGGCAACGAATGCAGCTTCCAGTTAAAAACAACTACCATCTCCTGCCACAGCTGCAATTCATGCAACTCTCCTTTAACTAAACATTTTGTTTGCATATTCTATAGGTTTCTGATTGAACACTGAACACCACACTTGTATCTATGATTATTCACTCGCAAGGCTGATTAAACACATTCCATTCTTGCAAGCATGGCAGGTCTACAGAAGTGACTGAGCCACAATGTGTATTTTCTATGCTTCAATACAATACAGGGCACATTCAGCACATGCAAAGGCCCATATTTGCATTTGAAAAATAAGGAAACAACTTGCCAATGTAGTGGGTGTATTAAGACTCTATGATTTAAAAAGTCCTAAGATTCCAAAACTTTCTTTACTTAATTTTGTTGGGCTTTCCAGAAAAAGCTGCACATAAAGAAGGCATGGACTGTAACAATTAGGAGTGATTTCTTTAGATTCTATGTACTAGGGGAAGGAAACTATGTTCTTTAATGCAAATTAACTCCAAGCTTTATTATCACTACAGCAACAAAACAGGCAGGAACTCCATGGCAGTGATTAGCACAGACACCACAACCAAGTACCTTGTGCTTCTTGCACAGAATGGTCACTGTGTCTGCCTGCCCCAACCCTGCAAATTTCTTTCTGCTAGCAACAGGCAAGAACTCAAACTCTGAGTATAAGGAGAAAAAGCGGCAATTTAAAATCCCATCATCTGGGACAACTTCAGGATCCGTAGTAGTCTTGAACTCAAGCTAACCACAGCAGCCCCTGGCACAGCATGCCACGGCCCCAGCTCCTGTGCTGAAAGTGCAGAGGAGGCTGCAGGAACCAGGCTCAGTTCTGGCCCAGGGCTCCCACATGGAAGAGCTCTGCCAGCCCGCCGGGGCCTTCCCGAGCTCCACATGGAGCACATGGTGGATAAGACACCTCACAGGGGGCAGGATCAAATAATTAAAAATGCCTAAAATCTATTCAGAATAGGCACCACAATGTTTCATGCTTTGGACTTTTCCTGTTTCCTTAGCCACCAAGAGTATTTCTTCTTCAATGCAGTTGCAGAATATCAAACTCAGGAGCCACAAGCAACACAAAAATGTAAATAGTTGCTATTTGGTCACCCAAGTATGTAAAATCATCTTCTTGGGAGCATATATCTTTGGTTATGAAGCAACCCTTATGTAGCTCTCTAAAGAAATCTTCTCCCAGATAAAAATTTAGCCATTTTTCATGTACAAAAGAATTGTACTGGGCCATAATAGCAGCATCAAGCCTGTGTTTCCCAGCAAATAGAAAAGCAGTCGTGTCTGTCACCTGTATATTGAAATAATGAATTGTGATATTTTTGATGCCTAACTACTAAAGAATATACCAACTATAAAATTAGAATAACTGTTTCTTTTATATGGTATGATCAGTTCTCATTTAAAAAATCCAATGTATTAGAGAAAAAGCTATAAGTATTGTACTATTGAGAAATGGTCTTTGATAATGGTTAATGATTTCATCTCAATTTAAATGACAACCAGGTACTGAAATTTCACTATCTACTAAACTGTTTGAATTTACTTAAAAATACACATCACAAATAAACAACCATCTATTATCATTAGTCACAAACCAACAATGAATAATTTCTAGCAAAAAAAAAAACCCTAAGAAATCTGCAGTGAGTTATTCCATTTTCCATTACATCAGTGAAACAATAACAAACAAAACCTTGACAATTCTCAGAAATGTAGTAATACATCACAAGCTTCTACTCGGTAAGTGACTAGTAATTTCGACACAATTGCAGCATTAATGTTAAAGATGAATTGGTTGAAACCCGTTGATCTTTAAATTCTCATTATTCTTTTTTTGTATTCCTATGAAACTAATCACCAAATATCATTAGAGGGAATGTTGAATCATCATACTAGCTGCTGAATGCGTTTTAACTTTCTCTAACGGTTCATGTTCAGCTTACTACATTTTTAGCACAAATGAATGAACAATAGCCAAAGGATTTCCTGTGAAAGAAAACACTGTCAAGGACAATGTTTGGAAAATATTTTCCTTTGTTAGATAAACATGTAATTTGTATTAGCATTATCCAAACACTCTGAGTACTTTAGTATGTGTATTTCTGTCTTCTAATCTTGTAAACATTGCTTTATAAAGACAATTTACAGTAAATTTAGCATTAATACACTGAAAGCAGTAACAGTACAAACAGTGAATCTTAATTACTGTACATACCCCACACCTTGTGACATCACCAAGAAAGTGCCAAAGTTTGAATACGGTTTGACACTATAAAATACGCATAGAAGACTGTCTATGTGACTTTATGCACAAGGAATGTAAAATTTGATATCAAGCCTATAGGACACTCCAGTATGCTACACAAACCCAGAGAAATATTTGCATACGTGTTAATCTTTCTTTCAAAAGACTTACCATGTGATACATACTATAATATTTATATGCTCTATCCTAATTACATATACAGTCTTAGTAATCATTAACATATGTATTTACATAATGTCTTTTAATTTCACAGTACAAGCCACCATATGACTGGCATCTCCTAAAAGTATACATTAGAATAGTAAAGAATAATTTTCCAGCATCATAACTGCAACAAGTGGTTCAAAAGCCTGGATAATCTCTACCCACTCAAAATTCAAGACACAGCACAAAAAATATTTACATAGCTTAGTTAAAGATTACTTACTACAGTGCACATGTAAAATCTTCTTCTCAGATATTTGTTGCCTTTAAAAACTACCATCCCATTAAAACTAAAGAGATCTGGAACGCACCTCTGCCATGACGGCAGAAGCTATTGTATTGGACAAGAAAATTACAAATACTACTGGAATAGGAAAGCTTTTCAATTAATACGTTGAGCCTGAAGGAAGGACTGAGGGATTCACTCTGGCACAGACCACAGGCAAAGGCAGCTACAGGTCTCCGAAAGCCCTCGGACTATGAGTCCCACCCAGACAAACAGAATCACTAGTGAACATGCCCCCAAGTTATATGAAGCACCAAAACTGGCCTCAAGGACACCCAGGTGTCAGGATTTTCCCCTGAAATAAGGTTACTGCCCTTGATTATAACAAAGTGTTCCTAGATCAACAAAGGCCCTGACTACCAAGCAATGCTGAAAAGGGAAGCAGATGACTGAGAAGCACAAGACAGCCACCAGGTCAGACGGGATTCTTGAGCCCTGCCCATGCCCAGCAGTGGCTTCCTAGGGACCACTCTCCCACAGCAAAGAAGTGACAGCGCACTAAGTTTTCCTAAAGAAACCTCAAAAAGTCCTTCCACAAGTACTACAAATCCACTGCACAAATCCAGGTTTCATCCTAACTTGACAATTCAATTCAGTGGGCAGTGAAAGGAATATGAATTCAGAAACATTATATTTATGAGACATAAATGTTTACAGGAAGACTGCTTGAAACTGTATTCATTAGCACAAAAAAGCGCTTGCCATCTTCTCACCAATAATTGGGACTAAACAAGTGAGATTTTGATACATTTCCTACGTCTGTACAATCTTTAAAAATAAAAAAATTAAATGTAACAAGCCTAGGTTTTTAACCAGCCTTTTATCCTTTGAAAGCAAGATGAAGAAAAGTAAGGAATTTCTAAACCTGTTGTTTAAATTTCATATTGTGTCAGTCCTCCTATAGTATTATGCAGCAAAATGTTTCAAAAAGTGTCTGATTGCATTAAACATGTATTGGACCACGCACACTCTCCTTACAAGGAACGAGAGCTCAACTAAAGTAAATGGATACACACCAACTTACAAGCTGTATTTTAGATGGTTGTTCATTCTGTGTCTGAGTATTAACGTGGAAGTAAAAAGATGGCAGCATAATTAATACTTGTACATCTAAAAGGCTCGTGAACTTTCAGAAACAACAGGTAAGCAAGCAAAGCTCATTAGAATATGAAAATGCAGTACCTAACATCAACATTTTGTTCAGTATTTTCTTTTCTTATATACTTCTCAAACATCAAAATGCTTAAAACTAAATGCTTGAATAAACTTATGAAAAGTGCTAAATAATGATAGATGAATTCATCTACTACGTTATTAAAAATATTAACTACTCTTAAAACAATATGAATCAGATTGATTTTATCATTATATTTAGATGAACATTTCTTCAGGGAAACTGTCCAGCATCTTGGAAGGAGACAGGAGAGTGTTTTGTAAAACATACGCAGGAGAGATTGTTATGCTAAGTAGTTTTTTGGTAGGAAAGATAAGTAAATGAGAGCATGAAAATCTGTGTAATTTGCAAGTGAATAACTTAAAGATGCCCAAGGGCAGATTATTAGTATTTTTTGAAAGTGTCCTAAGACTATTAATAATAAATAAGCTGGTTTGTGCATCTGAGCCCTAAAAGCTTTCAACTGCCTGCTGCTTCCAATGTGCATTAGGGATGTTCCACCAATATCCAAAGCATACTGAGGTCTGCAGAACTGGAAGAACAGGTTACTACAAATGCCAATAGTAGAAAAAGATGCCTCAAGCATCAAAATTCCTGTACATAAGTACATTGTTGGTCTCCAGGAAAGATGGTCCACTGGAAATAAATCAAGTTCAAACATCTGTTTATAAGCCTCTAAGAACAGGTTTTTTCACAGAGTTCCTTTTCTAATATAACTATATTTCTTTTGCTTTTTAATAAGAAAATGGTTTTAGATTAAAGAGTAGCAGAAGATGTGAATAACACAAATATTGAGGACCAGCAAGCTTTGTACGAGAACCAATTTATGGTGTAATTTGTTTATAATACTCTTCACATGATATATGAAAAAATTAAGAAATGTGGTGTTACAGAAGGGCGCATTCATCCTCCAAGCTGCAAGCCATGAGCTAAGGCTCTCCAGGAGGTAGACTATAAAGACGTCCTGTACTTGACTGCACAGATTTGTGTAGACCTTCTTCCTTGGGACTTCATCTCATGCAGTTGCAGTTCAATGTGCAGTTGTGACCCTGTTCTGTACTAAATTGCAAACGCATCTATCACTGGCCTTCTCATGGATCTTTATTTAAAAAAAAACCCCAGACTTCTTAAATTTAATTTTAAAATTATCCCAGTTACTGTAAGGCAATTGGGAAATATTTTAAATTGGCTTTGTTCAAATCCTGCCACTGCACTTCATCACTGTTGTTCTTCAAACTGTTCAAAGTGCTCTCTGACTTCATGACTCATTTTCTTCATTCTCATTACATTTAATACCAAAGTATCACAACTTTTTCAGCTAAATGGATTTGAATATTTTTTTTTGTCACAATAAAATGTAGTTCCAAGTGTTTTCCCCGCCTCCGCAGCCTGTATTATTTTTTACTGCATAAGGATACTGATATCCGAAAGGCCATTGTTGTCACCATTTAAAATTCCGGGTAAAAAGCACTGTCTTTGCAAGATTCTGAGATAGAGACAACCCTTGCCTACAGGCATCAATAAAACCAACCCAGAAACGAAGCTAGGCAGGTATTTATTTTGAGTATCATGTTTCCAATAACATCATTCTTTCTTGCACTACCTTCCAACTTATTCTTTTTCTCCCCTTCTTGTTGTGTTTTAGCTGGTCTTTAGGCTTCCGCTTCCTTGCAGCAAAAACTGTAAAATCTATGAAGTGTCAAAATACTTCTGAAATTATAAAATAATACAAAAGAACACCAAAAAAACCCCTCCAAAAATAGAGCTGAAGATCCTAGGAGCCTAAGGCTGCGCAATGCTTGTACTACAGTTCCATATTTAACCAAGATGAATTATATTTTACAGGACTTGCTACATTACCACTGAGCAAAACAGGTCTTTGCAACGAGGCCTAAAAGCATAATTTCAGGGGAGATCTTAAATGCTAAGAAACTGAAAACAATTCTGAAAACCAAACAACCAACAGATAAATCCTGGAGATGTTTTCAAATGACTCTGCCTCTAAACTCTTCCCATTGGAGGTGATAAGTGAAATAGCAAGTGAAGAGAAAACTCAGAAATACAACGTAAAACAAAACCAAAGCAGCAAACAAATAAAACTCTCCTTATAACCTGAAATGAGAACTATTTTGAATATGACATATTTCTTCCATAAATGTCTGTGCTGGCCATGGGCCTACAGGCCCCATATGCAGATTTCATGTCCTCCAAATTTAGTTTATGAATCAGGAGTACGATGCACAATTTTTTCCTATAGCACAAGCGAAATGAACATCTGTTCACTTTTTGCCATGTAGGTTTATATCTGTGTGGGTGGGTGTGAACAGAGCTCTTGATGTGTAATATTCTTCCCATCTGCACACCAGGTGGCACTGCATAGTTAATCAGAAGATAATAACAGGCATGAGGAGATTACTTACTTTTTGGGGAAGAGACAGTAAATCAATCTCACTGGGGTTTTTTTAAAAACAAGGTACATCAATGCTTGGACTTTTAATTTCGTTTTTTGGTGTGTAATTTCATTCCAATCAATGGAATCATCTGATTATATTATTGTTTGAATGCTATGTTAATTAACTACGAATGACTGCAATTATCACAAAGGTTCTTTCCACAAAGGATTTCATTTTTTTCTTTTTTATGTACGGTTTTAACCCCTGCAAGCAAGATATGCTACTTAGGATACATCCAAGCCACAATCTGCTTAGACTTACTCTGCGTGCTCATCTCACCTACCATTTTGCAGTATTTAACAGAACCTCTGAATACCCTAATAAAATAAAACTGACTTTGTAGCAATTCAACATACAAGATGGAGGAAGAAACAAGAAAAACAAAGCTTCATTACCAGTCACATTTGCCCTATAATGAGATGTTAACTAGAAAGTTAGTGCTGCAAGTTTAAGCCTACAAACACTAAAGTGTCTAAGCAATATCTGCGAATGAGGGCTTAAGATTTTTTTTTAATATTTTACCAAATTTTTGTTATAGTCTTTGAAGATAAATTCTTACCTGATCTTTATACAAAAAGAATGCAAATGTTTTATAAGCCCCCTATGTTATCGTAAAATATTACAGAATAAGGAGAGAGGTTTATGTAAAAGTCTGCAGAAAATATGTTTATGGTGATAGCCTTTCTATATATTTGTTTGAGTCTCATATGAAACATCTTTAAATACTTTAAATCTTTAGGTCATTCATTTTCATTCAATTAAACAGTTGTATAAAAAACAAGTTTTGTATTTTCTCTTTCAAAAAGAATATACAATGCTTTATGGAGTCTTAAAAGACAGAACCACAGAATCCTGTTTTCCAAAGAATATAGCAGAACTTCAAGAAGGATGAGTAATAAAAAGCCTAGTATTTCTGCATTTGTTCTGACAGCCAAGCAAGACACGTATCCACAGACATATTTTGTAAAAATCGTAAGTATTCCACCCTGAAAGTCAACCAAGAAACACAGTAACACAAAGTGCTCAGACTACTCTGTTCTCTGTAAGATACCCTTTGCTGCCTCCTAGGTTCATGTGCTCTCTCCTCTAGCCCCTCACCCCATCATTGATTTCTCCTTTTGCTCTCAGCACGCTGATTCTCTATTGCCCTGAGTCTCTCTGGTGTATACAGAAGGCAGCAACTGATGCAAGAACTTTTTTTTTTTATTATAGCAAATTTTTCAAACTGATTTGTCTGCTCAATGACAAATTCTTCACAAACATTTCTTATCAAAAAGCAGAGCTAATTCTAGGTAGAGTATGTTGAGTGTAATCTATCAAATCTGGAAAGCATTTTTTTCTTTCTGTGCATATTTTTAGAGGTTAGTTTTTAAACTTCAGAAGTTCACTTGGGAGATTTAATACCTATTCATAACAAAATAAAACCAGAAGGCTTGTAACTGGAAGCTAAACAAAACTTTAAAAATTTCATGACTTTTTTCTACATCTTTAATTCTTAATCAAGATCTTTAATTGCCCATTGAAATAAGACTGAGTATGTTCAGAAATTGCACCAAACTAAATGACAATGAAAAGAGAACCAAAAAATACAGCAGAGACTCCCAGAATGTATTTAGCAGGTTGTTTCTCCCTCCATTTTGCTGCTGCCTTTTAGTCCTGTGGGAAAAAAAAAAATCTCTTGTGTGCTATTTATCATTACTTTTGGTGTAAGAAACTGAGATTCATGGCCTACCCTTTAACACATATGTTAGCTGTAATCTGAAATCAGGACTGCTGGAGAAAAATATAAAAATGCTCTATCTCTTAGGTCCTTGAATGCAAAACACAAGATACATCTACTGCTAGATGCTGCAAAATACACATCTTTGTAGAGAGAAACTGAGAGGACGTGAGAGTAAATGATGGACAGGGAAGAGGCAATTCACATATTGACCTTCTAGAAATTAACAGAAGTAGAGTATAAGGAACTAGTTGGATGCAGCACAGATCAGACAAGGCAAAACCAGGAGACTGACGGAACTACCAAAAGCAAAAAAGGGAACAGGCAATCCTGTGACTGAGATTCACCTACCATTTGTGCTGAGGTTCCGCCATGAGGGCACTGTTGGCTTCCAGTGTGACATTGTCCAGATTGATCTCTTTCATTACTGCTCATCCTATGAGAGCTTTTCCTCAGATCTAGTCTTTGCTAGTTCTACATATGTCCTTGTAACCCCAAATTCTACACCAGTCTCTACAACGTTATACACGCAGTTACAACATCACTGGGAAAGATACGATGGTGTAAAATAAAACAGTATGGAGGTAAGGTGTGACTCAAATTGAGACCCCAGAAGCTGCTGGTGACACATACCAGCCATCTGTTAATTTGCAGGTCTAGTACAAGGTGTTTTTCTGAGTTTCAAATAGTGACCCAAACACACCAGACCTACTGGCTGGATAGAGTCTTTTACCTTTAGATAAACCATCAAAGTCTCAAAGCCTCAGTAAGCAAAGACTTGAAGCTAAGCATCTTTTAAAATTATTATTCATTTTAGAGAAGGGTGTTAACCTCTATCCATTTGTGAACTTCTTAGGAATTCTTTACCCTTCAGGCCTGAAACAGAGCAAATACATTGACTAGAGAACACTTTTACTACTTTTCCAAACAGCTGTTATAAAAAGTCTTTGCTATTAATTTTTCTTCAATATGGTCACTTGCTAGAAGTGATCAAACCTCAGTCACCTACGTTTTACCTTCCATAGGCTCCAGCTGAGGAGTGTACTTTCCCTACCTCATGTGACATTCCCAGAGTGCAATGGATTTTTCCTGACACATAACTGTGAAGAAAATAGCTTTCAAAGTTCTCCTCGCATCTCCACCTGCCCTGTATTTACAAGTGCTCTTCCATTTCATGAATCACACATGGACTCTTCTACAACCTTGACTGATAAATTCTTGACTTCCATCTCATTTCCAAGACTAAAGGTGTGCTCTTCAAAGTCACATTGCTAGGAAAAAAATCCTCTCACTGTGTATTCCCTCATCCATCAGGGACTTCATCTTATTTTACACACCCATTCACTTTTTCTTTCTTCCACTAATGCAGAAAATTGAAAACTACAACATTTATTTTCCATCAAGGTACAGATTCATTCATAGGGAAATTACAGCAACGGTTACCAAAAAAAAGCTTCTATTTTATGTAATTAGTGTTCTCTAATTATTTGACTCCTGTGATTCAGGGTAATGTTCAAATGGGACATATCATTGAATATAGGTTTGTTCATGAGGCAAAGAACACAAAAAGAAATACAGTCCAGACTCATTATGGAAAAACTGCTGTTGTTGAGTTTATAAATGCTTTATTGCATTAATATAGCTAACTCTAGAAATCTGTAATCCCTTGGTTTGTCCTCCATCTTTCACTACCAGTACACAAGGCCACATTACTCCCAGTGCCTTACACAGTACTGTAAGAGACAGGTGACAGGTAGACATGGAGGCACAGACAGGGACCAAGTTCATCATGAATGCAAGGTAGTTTCAAATAACAAAACTTTGTAGGAACACATAATCCTTCATTAGCATTTATACCCTCTGTTTCCTAACACAATCAGTGAACACATGGTTTACAGGAGAATTATGCTTCAGATACCTTCTCTTGCTTATTAAAATTCTGTCTGTGTCCCTTTAGCTAGCATCTGCATGGCACAATGTTGTCTATATATATATTTCTAACCAATAATATTTTGTATTAGGATAACTTTATTAAGGTCAGAAAATAAACCCATACATAAAACAAACATTCCAATCCTATGTGTAGTGCTCAGTGGTCATTTTTGCTAACCTTTAAGTGAACTGTTATTTTAAATTTCTGAGTCACAAATGCAGGGAAATCATGCTGATATTAAAAAAAAAAAAACAACTGATAATTTTTTCCTAAATGCTAGACTCTAAGAAAGCAAATGTTTATTTATTAATTAATCCCTCATTGGTGAGATTTTGCAAAGCAGTTTGAAAGGCACAGGTTAAACCAATAAAGAAGATAAATTGGACCATTGCCTTGTATATTATTACATCAAAATATGACACATCGGAATTCCTATACACGGAAGGTCTCCAACAATGTGAGGATTTAGGATTATATAAATCACAATGCTCTGTACTATACTCACATGACAGAATAGACCCACAAAGCTTATTATACTGCATACCCAGATGGTAAACAACAGTTGTCACTGTACTAAGAATTACATCTCTGTAATCAATAATAGGAAGGAGGAACAGTTGGACAACTTGTTTCCTATTATGTTCACTTAGGCAACGTCTAGATCAATAAAGAGCATTAAGCCTCATACCAACTGTAGACGATGCCTGCTCAACATGCCTATCATATGGTAGCGATGGGTCCAGCTGTACTTCAAAATACTTGTAAATGGATAACAATTCTAATCTAACATTGAAAAGAAGAAATAATTCAAATAGCAGGCAGTGCAGGACCTCTTTAGCATGCGCAAGAAGACAGACCTATGATGCCAGTTTCAGTGTAAGTCAAAGTCAGCTTATTTTGTTGACCCACCCCATAATTACATTTCACTACAGCCTATCTGAAGGATGTTACACGTTTTATATGGAGGAAAGAAAAAAAGCAACCAAGCATGGTATCTCTGGCTTACATATAGACTCAGTAAATATGTGGGTATAGTAAACTGTTCGCAAAAACTGAAAGCTGAATTTGTGTATCACTCTAGGCCAATATGGCAATTAATTATGAGTAATTTTTTAGTTCATTCATTTTTTAACTATTTAAACAAACAATAAATCAACCCATTCAGCTATACTCGTCTTACTTAAAAAACTATCATATAAATCTGAAAATTTTAGCATATAACTGTCTGAAGACACACAGATTTAGCTTCAGCTTCCTGTTTTTTAAATTCTCCTTATATTCCATACTTTCACAATGTATCAAATTGAAACTGTATCACATCATGTTGTTAACACAGATACGAGTCCCAGTTTATTCTTAGACAGTATTCAACTTCAAGATGACAAGACACAAGACAGTGAGCTCTTCTTACCTATTCCAATAAAAACTGCTTCATAGCCATCTTCTTTCAAGGTACGGAGTGTCATCCCATCTACTGCAAGGCCTTTACTAAAAATTATCTGAAAGAATTAAAGTTACTTGCTTTTAATATAATGATGTGAAAATAATTTCTATTGTGTCCTGCATACAGACATCTCACAGGATCTTCTAGTGAACAAACAAAGCAAATTAATTTTTTTTTCCCTTAAACTAGGCTTAAAAGGCCAGATTTACCAAGTGGCCCAAACTAGACACGGGTAAAAGGTACCTTCAGATCATCCTCAGTTGGGGGCCACTGCGGGCTAGCTTGGTTTCTGCTGTAAGCTAAAACAGTTAAAGCAAGCTAAACAAATGAACGAAGCCTGCCTATGGAACGCAATGCTAAAGTAAAGCTGGAAATGGCAGTTTTCTACTGTGAGTAAATCGCTGTATTCGGTGATGACTACATAAAGTTGTATTCCCATGTGAAAATACGAATTTAGGAAACGTGATGTGGAAGCAAGACCCTCCTTGAGGGAATACACCCTAAATAGATCACCCAGCACACCAACTGAAAACCAAGCAGTTTAGGTTATTGCAGAAACATTAGTGAAAGTATGAGCCTCTAACAGAGAAATAAAGAAAATAATAGACATGAGCTATTCTGTATTAACGGGGGTTCTGAACAGAAAATGAAGCAATGTTTTCCTGCGCAGTATCAGGCACTTGGTAGGCCTCCAATGGCACAGAATGCAACACCAGTCCCGAAGGAAGGATAATATTGCTTTGTGCTGAGCTCTCAAAGCTCACAGCCCAAATTTTTTGCACCGAGACCACAAGCTAGAATGCCTTTATGCCAAAACCCCTCAGTGATGCCAATGATGTTTTTGTGGATGCAGAAAACCAGAGACAGCAGTAAGTCTGAAGAATGCTCTGTGCAAACTGCAGCAGCCCTTACTTGTTTGTAATGAAGCAGACTGTTCTGTGTGGTAAACTAACAAAGGTTTTCAAAATCATGAAGGAGATCAGTTTTGAGTTAAACTTGCAATTGTTAATTCTAATTTAGACCAGAGTGCAGCGACTGGTATTCATTTATTGGAAAAAAAAAAGTCACAGTAATAAAAATGAACCTATAATCTATATTTATTTCAGTTCAACTACTATATACTTCCAGAAGCAAAAGCTGAAAAGTTTTTGCAGAATAATGTTCCACCAGCAATCCTGCTTTGAGCACTCGCTGCACCGGTTGAGCAACTTCAGTTGCTGTAAGAGTGAGACAAGGAAGAGTGTTTGCTGCATGTTCAGCAAACCAACTATAGCAGTCTCGTCTCCTGCATAGAGGTCATGCAATTCAAGATACACACACTTCTGGCTCGTCTCTCCTAACCCTAAGGCTTCTGAGCACATAAAGCGTGTGTGATTCTTCTTCTGATATTTTGTATTTCTTGACACAGGTATGTGTGTTTTTATTTCTGTACTTTAGGCTCTGAACTTGAACGTTTTCCTCGAGTTTCTTTATATCACTTGTGTATTCATTACAAAATGCCATGTTCTATTGCGTAAGCATTATACTTTGTGATCTTAACAGTTTCATCTTCATATCATTGTTATTGAATATGCCTGTATTCCATTCAATATACTTCTCTTACTGGTGAAAAAAAAAAATCAGACATAAAATACAGTGTACAATACTTTAAAAAATGACTTTTTTTGGTCTTTGGAGATTTAGCATGAATTTTATCAGAGGTGCAAAAAGCCATGTACAGTTGTAATCCTTTCAAGTATACAGACTACATCCTCACCAGCAACAAAATACACTCCGTAAATTGTCATTACATTTTTTTATCCTATTGTGTACATATGTTATGAAAACCTAATGAAGGAATTTAAATGGCAATACTATTTTATGTGGGGATTCATAATACTCCCAGGGCCTAGCTCTGTAATCCTTATTCAGCTGACTAATTCTTACTAATTTCAGTAGAATTACTTGAATAAACAGCACTACTGAGCATTTAGACAATACAGCACCTTCCACCACAGATTTGAAATGCTTTAAGTAAACACCAGAAAATATTTCCAGCTTATAGAGGTATAAAGTTAAGGTACTTTGTTAACCAGCTTGCCAAAGGGTCAATTGCAAACCAATGGTACAACTTGGAAGCAAATTTACGTTGAGATTCTCTGCTGCGCTTCAAAACTGCAGAGGACTTGCAGGTCAAGATGACGTGGTGGCTCTATGATGACATGCTGGAGACTTCGTCATAACTGGGAGACCTAGGGAACTGAGTTTGGCAGAGGGTTCCCAGGAGCCTATGCCCAGCAATTTTGCCTAAAATTGTCTCAGTGCTCTGTTTTTAGCTCCATCCCTAACTCCATCTCCACTCTGTCAGTCTTTTCAAGGGTTGCAAAGGGATCTTTAGAGTAGAAAAATAGACCTGTAGCATTAAAGCCTTATTGTACATCTTACCAGCATTTTTATAAAACCTGGGCAGGATGGGGTTCTCACTTGGGTCTTGTGACCACAGCCTATTGCTTTTACAATATGAACCAACACAGAAGATTCCAAGAGGAATTTCTTGCTTCACTGAATGCTTTAGTATCATGTTAAAAATATATTATCCCTCCTGGTACCCAAAAATTTGATCCAGTGATGCATTCTACATTTGTAACTTCTACTAAACTATGCAGCCACTGCAAATACTATCTAAATCTTCAGCTCAAGCCCTAAATTAACAATAAAGCAATGTTCCCATTATCTATAACAACACACATTTGTTTAACAGAATAATGCATAACTGTGGCTTTCCAAGAAGTTGAATGACTGCTATTGTTTATAATAGATTATCATGTCAACACTTTGTTTATTTTGATGCATTTTATTATAAGATTAACTTGGATGCAAGACTGTATGATAAACCATCAAGAAAAAAAACTCAGGGAGAGGGAACAAAAGGAGAAGTATCAAATATGAATGTTTTAAGTTGTGCCAAACTTGCATGAGAAAAAACTCGATTAAAAAAATCAAATCATTCCAATAGCTACATTGAACCCCTAAAGCAATTTAGGAATTTGTTTCTTACAGACAATTAATCACATGCAGGCATGCCAGATGAGAACTATTGATTGCCCTTTTCCAAACTAGTGGCATTCAGACAGGAGACAGACAAATGCCCTGAGCAAGAGGAAGCATCTTCCTGCCTCTGTCTAGCATAGCTTTTAATTGTTCTTTACTAATGTGCATGACATTTTGCTGTTAATCTTTGGCAGAGTTCTTGTTCTTTTTTCTTTGAGCTATATATAGGTAGGATATATTTTTCATTACCTTCACTCCAAGATCCTTCATAAGCTCGGCTTCAAAATTCACTACATCATACGGCAATCGGAACTGGGGGATTTCAGATGTACTAAAATAAATAAAAACACTTGTGAAATACTTCCAGCTATCAGGAAGAAAAGATTTTTTTATTTCTTAAAAATTCAATAGTTTTAACACACCTCAGTTAATTTTCATGTGCGTGAATGGAAATGTGCCGACTCTTTACTGTTGGCATTTTCAAATCGTTAGAGTGACAAAACGGCATTATTCACCCAATGCTAAAAATATAGGCCAAGAAGGCAATACCTTGAGGCCAATCTTGCCCACAGTTGCAGGTGACCATTTAACATATGTTAAGCTTGGGTTCAAAAGAGCTTCAGCTCTATTCCTTTTGTTCACCAGAATATATAACACTAAACAAACTTAAGACATCCATTTAAGAAAAGATCTCATGGTTACTAAAAGCAAAGTGATCTTCTAGCAATCATTCAGTTAAGCTATCCAATAAGAAAGAATCAGATTTTCCATACATTTTTTTAAAAGGTGTTGCACATGGTATTTTGAGCAATGGTATTAAAAACTGTATCCTCCTCCATTTATACTTCATAAATTTTTTATGATCTTTCAGTATGGACATTCAGTAATTTTCTATCAGCTCTTGGTTTTGAGTCTGTTTTTTGATGTCCTGTTTATTAGCTGGCATTTTTTCCTCCTGGGGAAGTTCAAAAATGACATCTTGCAAGTTCCCAGAATCACAGATCTCCTGTATGGCAAAACTGCAGTGCTAGCATAGAATCTCAGTTTATATTCACCAGTACAGAATTTTTTATCTCCAATGAAAGGACATCTAGTTATGCCAGTTCCAAATCTCTGCTGTAAAACACATTACAGGTAAACACAGTGAAGTTCTATTTTAGATACTTTTGTTCAATGAAGATAAAAAAAAAAAAAGAATATGCAGAAAAGTGAGAGTCTCTTCCCAGATTTTTTAAGCATCAAACAGTCCAATCTGTTTTCAAATTAATGGATCTATAATTTCCATAACAAAGCACTGGCACAAGAGATTAACTGTGGCTTTATTTTACATATTGTTAGTGACCACATCATCTTTAACATCTAACTTTGACAGGCCAGAAGGATTTTATTTATTTTAAGTTGCATTGACTTTAATTGTATTGATAAGAAACTGATGTTCCTCCTTATCATTTCTATTACTGCCCTTTTTTTACTTTTCATGACCAGCGTACAATGAAAAGTGTTCTAAATATCAGATATAATGTGTCATGACAATACAACTTTCATAGGTCATGCAAAGCAAACAGGTGTCTGAGGCAGAAACTAACATAGCAATATGATTCTGCAACAGAGATTAAACAAAGAAATCTAATTAAAGAATGGAAAGTTCTATTTTCCAAGCCACCTATATATTTGGTGAAGGCCTGTCATTTCCATGGAGACACTGAGATGTCTTAGAAGAATGCAGAAGAGCACTGGCTGTGTTACGTCACAATCACATAAACAATTTTTTTCTCTTATTAAACATTTACTTACAGTTTTGTGCTGTGGAGTATACCCACATATATATACACATGTAAATGTATATATGTTCATATGCAAATGCACACAGTTCTGTGGGGACACAAGCACACATTTACTGGCTGCATTTTATGAAAGTCACCCAGTACATTAATAATTCTGATACAATTCCTTTCATCAGCCAAAGACAGTCTCTGACTCCACAATGAAGAGACAAAGTGGGAGAAGGAAACGGGGCAGAGGTGCAGAAGGGATGCAATGAATGGGAACAGTGTTCCACAAATCCATCTTTTCCTCAAATCTGATCCAAGTTAGAGGTGCTTGGGTGTTTCTCAGTGATCCCAAATTACTTTTGCTCAAGGGACACCCTTTTGGCCTAGTGAGAGAAATATTTTGGTATGTTGTCAGCCAGTGGCATAGACAGGAGCATGAGCAGTGAAGCTTGTTCATGGTCACTAAGCAAGAGTGTGATATTATTCTGCCTACTCTACTATAAAGCATAAATTTTACACAACTGGTGAAATGTAGGAAAACTTGCCTGTGAATGTGAAAAATTCAGATGTGCTCAGATAACCACAGTCTTATGCTATGCTTGAATATCATACGATAGGAACTACAATCACTAGACAGCTTTCTAGTGTTGCAATATTATTAAAGTTAGCTATGATGCAACATGTATGCGAAGGAACATCCTAGGTAAAAACACTTAAAAAAAAGCAGAGCAAACTAAAAAAGGGCATAAGCACTGCCCTTCCAAGGTGATTCCTAATACAAAATTAATTTGGTCTTGTTAGCCATTTGCAATAGTTTATGAAGCCTTGAAAACACACCCATCAATAACCTAAACTTGTTAAAAGATGTACTGCGACGCCTTGCAAATGAAATAATGGATGATTGCTGCCACAGGCCAGCCTTCCTTCTGTTCCAAGATTAAAGTAAGGACAAAAGGAACTGATGCCCTTAAACCAGATGTGAAGCTTTCTACAATGAATGGGAGTAAAATTTGACCTTGATTGCTATGTGTATTTAGGACTCAGAAAAAAGAAATATATTTTAAAATGCCCTGTTTGACCATTAAGGATAGTAAGAGCACAGAACAGGAAAAACTTAGTGTAAGGTTTTTTGCAGTAGAAAAAAAGAGACTAAGCTTTATTTTAAATTCAGCTTAAAACATGAAGAACAGATGCAACTTAAGATGATGTTGCTTCAAATATGCAAGTACACAGTAAGCATCTGCAGCACTGTGCGCAACTGCAGAAAGTACCGTATTATATTGCTGAGTCCTACCTGAGTCTAACCTATCACTAAATAAAGCTTCACTGTTAGAAACATCTCATTCATGGAATCACGGAATCTTCAGAGTTGGAAGGGACCTCTAGAGATCATCCAGTCCAACTCCCCTGCCAGAGCAGGATTGCCCAGAGCACATCACTCAGGTGTATCCAGGCGGGTCTTGAAAATCTCCAGAGAAGGGGACTCCACACCCTCCCTGGGCAGCCTGTGCCAGTGCTCTGTCACCCTCACTGTAAAGAAGCTTTTCCGTGTATTTGAACGGAACTTACTATGTTCCAACTTGTGCCCACTGCCCCTTGTCCTGTCACTGGGAACCATTGAAAAGAGTCTGTCTCCATCCTCCTTCAACCCACCCTTTTGATACTTGTATGCCATAATAGGGTATCCCATCAGCCTTCTCTTCTCCAGGCATCTCATTCTTTCTCACTACTTTACAGCAGCAAAACTGATTTTAAATCTGGTATTTATGAGAACATGTGCTACTCAACAGGTGAATAGGTATTTCATATACTAAATTTGCAATCCTCTGTGGCACCCAGTTCAAGTAAAACAGCTCCACGGTTAAATGCCTAACACCTTGATAATTAGGTAGAATACTTCTGAACCTCACTGGGAAAAATGCAAGTAATCAGTTCACCTTCTGCAGCATTGATTCTCTATCTTCCAGAGCACTGAATAAGTATTTGACATTATGACATTATGGATCAAATTCATTAACGGTGTCAACTCTATTGATTTCAGTGATGCTGCAGTTAGAAATGCAAGCGTGTCACCCTTCTTTCTCTGTTTCTTTTCACTTTTTGTTTTGTAAACACTTTAGTGTGAGCATATCTTCAAGACATAACATTTAAGTTTTATTTTGAATGGGTTGATATCCACTACCCAGTTCCTGAAATATTTTACCTTACACTTAGGGATTCCAAAAACTTTATAAGATATGATCTCAGGTATTGTTACAGTGGTAAAAATTGACCTTCTAGTGTAGAAGACCTGACACCATGCAAGTATCAGCCAAGTGTTCGCCATACAGGAAAACTGCAAAGGTACCTTCCTTTGTGTATTTGCAATTTGTTGAGGGTTGAGAATTGTAGGGGCTTTATTTCACTCTTACGGTATGGTTTACTAAAGCTGCAAGTCCAGGTGCACGTGGTGGATTTATTCACTATCACCTTTATTTGCATAAGGTACTTCATGAAAGCATTTGAAATTTAAAACCCTCCATGAAATTATTATCTGTCTAAAGCATTTTAAACACCTACTACCTCTTTCACTACATAGAGCTACAAGTACTTCACCTTGTTTTAAAAGTTTTGGACAAGGGAAAATAATTCCTGATAAATTTTTCTAAAATGTTAATTGAATAATAAATATTGCAGCCTGGAATTTTAGAGGTCATTTGGAGAGAATACAGGAGATAGCTAACAATCTCAGTTAAAGCTTGCCTGTAACTGTACCTATTTCAACTTGAATGACAAATTTTAAAATAAAAAATAAGTTTTCCAGATGCAAAATTTGCTATTCTCTTCCTTTGGTAAAGGTAAAGGGATAGTATATAAACTACATTTGCACAATATTTTTTGCTATGCTTTCTACAATCAATGGAAACAGTGCTTTGTTGTCATTGTTTTTTACCTTAAGCCACCAACATACTCCTGCTTTTCAAATATGGTGATGTTTGAATAGCCCAATCGAGCCAAAAAGGAAGCACAACTTAAACTTGCGGGTCCTGCACCAAGGAGAGCTATCTTCACGTGATAGGCTTCAGGCATATCTTCCATAGGAGGTAAGGAAGGGTTTCTGATCTGCGGAATATTCATAGCTTTGAACACCTGAAAAGCAATACATTCAACAGGTTACTTACTTTACATTCCCTCCTTAAATTTTATTATGAATAACATGATGAAAGCTTCTGTTAGTACTGTCACTTATCATTGATTTATTATTGCAGATCGCTTCATAACATTACAGGGATTGCCAAATGACACAATGTGTGTTTGTGAGGGATGGTGTAGTTGCAGGGTTTGGTCCTTCTATGGTTCTTTTTGTCTTAAAAATGTCTAAAGTCAGATCTTTCACTACTGTAAATTTTACAGAGAAGACGGAACCAGACTACCAGTACAAAGTATGACAGATGGCAGAGAATGTCTGTAACACCAAAAATTTCCTTCCAAACAACGTTTGGATTATCCTTACTACTAGGAAAAGTATTTTTGTGAGTAATGCAAAGGATTGCAATGCCAGCGAAGAGGCTTTGCTTCTTCAAGAGATATCTTGTGTAATCCTGCATCAATCATAAATGGCTTAACTTTTTAGAGGTGGTAGGTAACCAGTCTTAGGTGTTTTGAGACTTTTTTTTTCCTTAGGAACTACCCCCAGTCTTCAGTGCTGTATTTTCAAAGGTAACCCATGCTTTAAGTGCTTCCTCTTAAATAATTCTAACAGGACTTAGTTCATGTTAGTTGCTCGCCTCTTTGAGATGTTCTCCACTTTTTAGTCAGGTGTCCAAAAGTTGTAGGGATACCTGAAAGTTACACTGTTCTCCCTATGCCTCAATTCTTCACCTGTAAAACAGTGAGGAGCTGCTCCATTCTGTCTTGACTATGATTCTATGACTATTAAAAGTATTTTGGGACACTCTCTGACCATTATTATGTATAGAACAGAACCCAGCGCAACTGGCTCCTAACCTAGTTGGAATGTCACACAGTTTATTTCATATTTGCATTAAATCAGTCCTTTGCTTAGGCACACAGGTTAAGAGGCTAAGGCAGAGATAGCCTACATTCACTGTCCTATGCATTTACAGACATTGTAGGGGGAGGAATAGAGTCTCTGTCTTGCATAACCCATACAAGGAAAGAATAGACTCAGCCCTTGCAGGCTAGTAAAGATTAGGAGCATGGAAGAGTATAGTTGCTTCTTTGTTTTATTTTAGGCATTAGGGAGAAACTATTTAACACAAGGAGTATATCTTTGTAGCAGAAGCACAATATTATACCAAAAGGATATGAGAGTTCATTGCACTGGGATTCTCAGACACTTGAGGGCTGCACCTCAAAAACCACCAGAAGACAACTTTGTTGCCTACCTATTTCAGTGCAGAACTGTGTTCCACAAGTACTAACTAGTCCTCTAAAATACACACACTGTCATTTGCCTTAATAAATTTTATATTTAAGCTATTCAACAAGTTTACCAACAGCTTTTACTTTCCTTAAAACTCGAGAAGCAAAGGTTTTTCAAGTTAAACTTTGGCAACTCCACTAGTGAATAGAATTTTTCATTTAAATTTTGAATCAATGTTCATTTTCTTCATGCGCACTTGAGCACTCTTGCTAGGTAAACCAATGATTAGTTCCTTCCCCCTCTAAAATTTCTGTGTCAAATTCCCCCAGTCTTTGTAAATTGACATAGCATTTTAACAAACTGCAAGAAGCAAGAGACAGATAATTGTTTTAAAAAAAGAATCATTTAAACCTGACAATTCATACAATATGGGAAGGTTTAATGTGGTTATTAATGGATTTCACAGGCTGAAAAGCTTATATTGTACCGTGAAACTAGACTGTGATAACCAAAATGCAATATTTCTAAAATGTCTGCTTTGTTACATTCACACAGAAATGGCTTGAATGATACTGAATTTCCATTAGTCTCATGCAGTTTTTTAGAAGGCTACACAGTAATACAAATTATACAACTTGCATATTTAATTTCTATATTGAACATTACGAATATGCATATGCTTAATAAATTTATTGCTAGATTTACTTTATTGTTAACATAATTATTTGTATATTTATTATTAAACAGTCACACCTTTCAACCAAATGTTATAAAATGTTCCACTGAAGTGCCACGCTCCTATAGTGCAGTGCTAAGCCTTAGAAACCAAGCAGTCATCCAGGATATCCTCATAGTTCAGGCTGAATGGTCAACTTTAACTCTGCCTATTTGCAAATAGGACCAAACTGTCTTTATGCAGCACAGCCAGCTTGTGCGGCGATATCTTGCCATCTGGAATTCAGTGGCAGTTTTGCATATTAAGGCTGGCAGGGTAACTGTGTGAAAATAGCAAACTGCTTCAATGCATTTCAAAAGATTTTCACTCACCTCACGGTGAAGTTTCCCTACACTGTAATTCACCTAATTAAATATCACTGAATTCTTCTCTACAAATCCTTTGGTGTGCAGAGATGACTTCTTTGCAAGCAAGTGTTCAATGCCACATTACACGCAACTGTCCCCTCCCATTTCAACCTGCTCAGACTGTGGTCAGGATGCAAGTAAAGTTTAATATAATTGCCTTTCTTGTCCACCTTCCCTTCAAAAAGATGATTTCATTTTTGTTTGGATGGAGTTTTTCTTTTGTTTTGCAGTGCTTTTTAACCAATATTCAGGTAAATTAGACCAAATAATGAATTTTAAAGCTGAATCTCTCAGTGGAAAGACTGAAATGAAAGTCATCAGCCTCACGTCTGCCTTTCCTTCTGGCTCTGTCTCACAGACAAAGAAAAGAGATTCGATAGATTATAAACATACATTAGTAATGCTGGGCATTTATTCTTTAACTTTTTATCAAATAGTATGCAATCGCCATTACTTCACCATCCAGGGCCTATTCAAACTAAATCCACACAGATTCCATCCGCTTCTTATGCTTCCATGCCCGTCAGGGTCTACACCACTTTACAAAAAAATTATGCAGACTTTGTCCTCAAGTGAGGTAGAATTTGACCAAACCGAAACAGCCAATCTATTCTGCTAAAGTTCCAACAACCAAAACAAATTCTCTCAATTCAATAATTTATAACATATTACAGTTTCCCTATTTGCATTACTTCAGCGTGTAAAGGTGTGAGCGCACTTGCTCAATGTTCTCTCCAGTGTGAAATCTGGGGGGTTCTCCCCTGTAAATCAAACATCCTTTCATTGCACTATACTCAACAAAGAGCATAATTCCAGGCTCTGCATGCAAACACAAGTTTGTATCAAGGTTCCACAATATTTCCCACTTAAGTAGACTATGGTGGTTTCAATTGCTGAGGATCCGATTCAAGTTTAATTTTCATGGAAAGTTTTAGTCAACTCACTTTAGCTGTTTTTCACAATGGAAACAAGGAAAAGCTTATTGTTCTCCTCATGTAATATAATTCTGGTTCTTTTCTTCACCACACAACTCTAGTATTAGCATGTTTTGATGAAAAGATGTGACACTTGGCAGAGAGTGGCAGATGACTCAGAGAAATGCATTTTGCTAAACTGATGAAAATCATTTTATGGCATAGTAAGCATGATTTAAATAAATCTAAAACATTTAAAACCATTAGAGCAGGTTAGAACTGTTATTCAGAATCATTACCTCAGTTTTTATATGAATTAGAATAAAAGTAACTCACTTCAGTCACTTTTGAGTTTTCTGATCAGAATTTTTCCAAGAGGAATATACTGCAGATACCCTTCTCCACCTATCTGAAGAATTCAAATATGGCCAGACAGTGTTATTGTAATTCACATTCATTTAAAACTATCTTTGAACTATGACAAAGAATGTGTTAAATAAAACAGTAAATAGACTGAAAGTTTAACCTCAATGTTAAAATGTAAAAAAGCTTTTCCCTAATCCTATGAAACAAGACAGGATGCTAAAAAGCATATTTGATAGACTCTAAGACATACACAGGAGGTCACATTTCTTAAGTAATACAAAATAATGAGGAAAATAGAAGGAGCAGTGGGAAAATTTAATCTTTTAGTAACATAATTTTCAACTTCATAACTAAATCCTTTATATTCTTGAGTCATAATGCTTGCTTCGATGCTTAAAAGGGGACAGTAAAGTTTATCAGTCAGGTTTGACGTTAAATATCCTTCACAAAGATGATGAGATACCAAACAGCTACTGACATAGACATTAGCATCTAGCGTGATTTTATTTTAGTATGAAACATATTAGTATATTCTGAATTGTTATCAGATTATGCTAGTGTAGAGAAAGAAAAACATCAGCAATGAAATCAGTAACATTTGGGAACTGTGTGTATTAGTTTCACACTTTCCCACCGGTTTCCATGGATATTTATCTGTAGGTTGGTTTACATTAATATGGGGCAGTTCAATATTTAAAGGAGAAGATAATATACTGCACAGATTTTAATAAAAAAAATAAGCAAATTGCATGCACATTTGTCAAATTACACAATCACACAATTAATTTAATTGCAGTGGATAGCACAGGATGTACAGGGCTTTTCCACAAACATAAGCTAGTTATGAAAACTTGTTGATCCTCCCTCCACAAGTTAACAGCTAAAGTTGGAGTACTGCAAACTTTTATGCAAGTAGGTGAGTGCCGACAAAACTAGGGCCTAAAGCATCTCATTAAAGATTTTTCAAACCTACATAATAACCTTATGTTAATATTATCCCAGTCCCAAAACCCATGGATCTTGGACATTGCAGAGTCCGTACCTCAACATTTCATGAATCCCACCACTAAAAGGACACAGGAACATTCATGTAAATGCCTTAAAAAACACAGAGTGTTTAATGTTGGTCAAACATGCTCTAAAGAGTTTTATATAACTTGTCCTAATATCAGCAAGTCTTTCAGCATTGGTCTGAGACATCTGAAGTCCTCAGATTCATCCCCTGAACTATTGTAGAAGGCTACATGACACTTTTCAGACAAGCATAAAATTTTATAATTGATTATTAGAGAATTCAATGTGACTTAAAAGAGACATAACCTAAAGATGTGCTAAAATAAAAATTCAGACAAATAGAGTATTCCTTCTGTTTGTCCTGCTGTCTAAGATCCCCAGAACAAACTTCCTCTGCTGATGCAGCATGGCCATCCGAGCTGGCATCGGTGAGGGCCTCAGGCAGACGCCCCAAGGCCACCCAACTGCAGGAGCTGCTGCTCCATGAGAACCACCTTCTCTCCCCACCTAGGTTAAGACTGACCAGAGCTGTCAATATGCAGCTAAAAGAGGGACCCTGAGCCCCAGGGTGCAGCACACCCCTCCCCGGTAATCTCTCTGGGCAGGGGTTGCTTCCTTGCCTGTGGTGGGCTGGTGGGGAAGGGGGGTTCAGCACCCACAGGGGGACCCTCACCGCAGCCCACCTCCCAGACCAGGCGCTCTGCTGAGCTGCCCCTAGGTTAACAAGAGGCTAGCTCATATAATGCACCTTTTAGGAAAAAAACATATCAAGTTTCCTTTTCCAATTTCTTTCTGCTGCAACAGCAGCCAGAAGATATCTCCAGAGAGGAACAAATCACCAGAACTGTAGCTGGCACGAGAGTTCACAGCATTAAATGATCTAGTATTTAAATCTAGTATGCAGTGATTAAAATACTACATTTTCTATTTAGCTTGTGCTGCTCCATTCAGAATGATGAACTGGAAACATAGGAGAACCTTTGAATTTAGTAATGTCTATCCAGAAATGTAAGATTTTGAGGGCTTCTAACTAATACTACAACAGACAATGTAATAGATCACGCTTCTTTTTCACTCAAGCTTACAAACTTGTACTTGAGTAACCAGTAATTTTAGTTTATTTTGTGGGACTGACAGTCATATAGCTCATGCCTGTAAGTATTGCCACTGCAATCTCAGTATATTTTCACTGAACTTGTGTTCCAAAATCAGAGATTCTAAAGTACTTGGGCAAAGGAGGCAGATAAAGACATTAATATAATTTTGACCTGTGCGGCAGCAGGTGTAACCTGCGCTTGACACTCATCATTTATAATACCGAGCTTTTACTCCATGTTATTCTCTAGATGCAACAGTTACCGTGGTAACTGCATCCCAGCATACACATTCTACATCACAAATACAAACGGACATTTCCTTTTTTTTTTTTTTTTCCACTTGAACATTTAATTTTCAAAATACGCTTTTTTTCAGACTGGATTACAATTTACTTTGAGAATGAGCCTAACGTAGTTACAAAACTATATGGAAGGGCAGAAGGAAAATTCAGGAGGCGTAAGGTGTCATTTTTTTTGTTCTACCCTATATGCAAGACAAATATTTTACAATTAGGTAGTTTTATCTGCAGTATGAACAGATGATCAGTCATTGTTCAGAAGCACAAAGGGGCATACGTCATACTCATATATTTTCCATTTTAAACCCACATTCCTGCTTTACTGCAATTTTATCTTTTATCTCAGCTAGCAGTTGTGCCTTTTTGTTATCGCTTGCTCTCCTAACGCATCAAGTGTAAGATCCTCAGACTAATTCCAAGGAAAAAAAGTCTAAAAAGTGGCTTTATGCTCAATGGAGTCTTCAGTAAATAAGGCCCTGTGGGAAAAACTATTACACAGTGCATGAGAATTACCATGCAGCTCTCATTAAGAGTAACACATGTTGCACACCTAAATTACACAATTTGCTAAGTTACTCATATAGGTAAAGCTGGGAACACACTTCACTTGCAGCATCTGGGCCAATTTTTGTATGAGCAGTAGTACCTCACTATTTTCTTCAGTATTTTAATCTATATGTTTATAATGATTGTTACTTGGAAGCACTCAGACTATTATATTTTTATCAACTATACATAATTTCACAGTAAAATTTAACTCAGTGAAAGCTAAAAAAAAAGTTTTCATTACAAAAGTGACTGCCCATTATTACTAATTATGACTACATACAAACTCTTTGTTAAACAGCAGTAAATCTAAAGGTTGTTAACTCATTTTAACATTTTAGGATACTACAAAAACATTAAGGATAAAAGTTACTGAAATGTTACTTTTGTTAGAGTGCTAAACAGAACTGTATAACAATTCTATTTTCTTAGAATTCTTGACACTAATATCACTTTAAACAAACTTGAAACATTAGGAGCAAACCCATTTCGAGCTATTCATCCTCTCTGCAGCTTTCATATCAATCATTGTGCTAGCACTGAGCTTTTTTAATAGATTTCTAAAGATTTTTGAAGAAAAATGACAGATATTTAGCATTATCTATCAAGCCATAATTCCTCTCTATTAATCAAAGCATTAGGGCTAAAAGGAGACACAAATCAAGTTTTAAAAGATATTACTTGCATTTCGTTCCTAAACAGTAATATTTCACCATTGTATTTATCATCTACTTGACAACTGTTTAATATTTCTTTTTTTCTTTTTGGTTAGTGTTTTTTTTGGGGGGTTGGGTTTTTTTTAAGAACGAAAAACAAGTCTCTGCTTTGCAACAAATACTGGGTTTTATATATAAGGACTAAAGGCCATTAGAAAAAAAGCTAATAAAATTGCCTCTTGATCGATAAAACCCAACTATTTAATGTGCATATAGAACAAACTCTTCGGTGTCTCTAACCTCACCTTGTAAATGAGAACTTTGGTACAAACTGTACTGATTCTTATGCTTGTATGTTCAAATCTCAAGAAAACTGAAGTGGATAACTACTTAAATAACAGAGGGGAGAGAAGGTTCAGCAACAGCTGGCAGAAAAGTTTAGCAGTTGCTCAAAAAGCTTTACAAGTCTCCTGGAGAGAAGACAGGAGGGATACAAACGGAAAAAGAAGAACTGCAGCAGGTAGGAACGTTTGCTCATTCAATCATGACCCACAGCCATTGGGAAGAGGGTGTGAACTCTATGAATGACAGCAGAGGAAAAAAACTGGCCTTCCAGACATATCATCTGTTACTTCCAGACTGACTCCCATTTCTATTTTGGTCTGTCCTACAAACTTTTTTTTTCTCAGGCTTTGTAAAGGTGACTGGAATCTCATAGTATGTTTGTAAATATAACCAGCCAAAACAGCTCAAGATACAGAAGAGGGATGTGCTTATTAGTTAAGGACTGTATAGGAATGTGCAATCTTAACACATGCGTATGGCTTCTTTTATACAGCCACAACTTCCTCACTTTTACAGAGACCAAAGTCACAATTTTTACCCAAAGATACTTCAGACAGATCAGATGAGGCACCAGCTGAGACCATGAGTTTGGTACGAATTCTCCAATGCTGCCGAAGGAAGTTAACAAACGGGCAGTAGCCTTCATCTTTCTTCAAATGGAAATTGGAGCATTGAAACTACATAGTCACAAATAATGCACATGCACTTGAACAGAAACCCTTGAGAAGACTTCCTAACATCAAGCAGCAAGTAACCACCTTTGCTTCGGTAGCCAAAATATACATATATCTTTATGAACTAATAAATTTACACACAGACACGTGTGTAGATCTGTATTTATCTAGATTGATGCGCATAGACATATATTTCAGGTCAACCTGAAGCTACTTACTTACTTAGATTTGGGAAAACGGTACAGTAAAAAGTCTAAATCTGCAGCTTTTCCTTTGCCCCAAAACCAGTACAAATGCACACTAATTGTGCTATGAGATCTACCCTGTGGCCAGAACAGTTCTACATGTCCTTACATGCAGTTAAAGATGCAGGTGCACTTGATCTTTTTCCTTATGCAGCCTATTTCAGTAACATCCACAGTTTCACCAGCCTTAGACAAATCTTGCATTAGAAAAAAACAAATTGTCTCAATGTCAAGTGTTTCTAAAGAGTCACCTTGTTCACAAATAACGTTCCTTATGTTCTTATAAAGTATTGCATTATGGAAGCATTTCTAAGTTTCTGAATGTGCTGTAAGAAAAAGAATAATTATTCTAACTTCCTACACCTCTACTTTATTAGTACCAACTTTTTTTAAAACAACTTATTAATGAAGGCAACCATTTAGACAATACCAACTGGTAAATACAAAGAATTTAACACATTTAAAAGTCCTACCTCAGTAGCAAACTGCTGCAATCCACCAATATTAATTGGTCCCTCCTCAGTGGCATACAAATTGCAGCCACCAACACAGAGATCTGATGTTGGACACACCATTCCGCATGTCAGGCCAAGTGGATTGTCAGAAAGAATCATTTTGGCAGCTCCATAGTAGTTCTGAAGGTGAAAAAAAAAAAAAAGAGAAAAAACACAGGAAAAAAAAAGAGAGTGTCACATACCAAGGAAGCAAAAATTCAAAAATTCAAAAGAAAATACAAAATATTTCTTCCTTAACTAGATAGTAGAATAAAATATAAATATGTTAAATAACACTGACATTATTTAATTACATCAACGTGTTATACAGCATTATGTGAAAGACACTAGAAACAAAGTCAGCAAAATTGTTGATTATGCAAAGATAAAACTTTTTTTTTAGCTTTTAAAATAGTTAAAAGCATCTTCAGTCTAAGGTGGCTGCTGCATTTTTAGTGGCTTAACAAATCTGCGTTCAAAAAGTACTGTCTCCACATTATGTACTTGTAAATACTTTCTCCATTTCTAGGTCAGTTGGGTGGCAGCTGAGTTGTGACCCTTGTAGGAGATCTGAGCAGGAAGTGTCAGTCGGATTATCAGTTCTTTATGACACAGAGAATGAAAAGCTTATTTTACACATCTGTGCGCGCTATCTCTATGGACGTGCCTGTCCTTCACACCAGATCAGTAGTGCCAATTGTCACAGACCCGTGATGAGAAGAGGAGGTTTCCTACGTAGCTACCCGTAGATATTGCACTACTGAATCCTTTTTTGAACTCTTTTTCCTCAACCACACACTGATCAGAGCAAACACTTATTTTCCTGTTTCTCTAAATAGCAAACCAGGGAACTGATTAAAGAATTTATGTACAATCCACAGCTTCACAGCTTCTCAATATTCAGTGCATATCTTCAGAAAAGGAACGGTTTCCTGATATATGAGAACTAGCAAGATTTCTTTCCATAATAAAAATCTAAGGAATGGACATTAGCAAGCTCCCAGTGCCTGACGCTTAAGAAAACAACACCTGGTTGGTTTTTCAGACTGTATAATTTCTCTTAAGAAGGAGCATCAAAGGAAATGCCAAGAGTGAACTGAAGTCTCAATTAGGGGGTGAACTAATGATGGCAGTTCTGCATTTACACTACATTTACACTTATGAAACTGTGGTGAAATTAAAGCAAATTGTTCACATCCTATCTTTTCTTCTGTATAGTCAATATGGAAGTTTACTTAATTGTAGATTCCAGTTATTTCTTCATTTTACCACTCCTCCCACCCACTCTAAAAGCTTCACCAAGAAAAGTCCATGAAGATGGGTTAATACTAGAGTTTCCTTTAAGGGCGAGAAGACAATACAGAACCCCTTAGAATTACCACACGCTGAGGTTCCACAAAAGCTTCTTCAGTGAGAAATTAATGCTGGGATCTCATTCCAGCCTTCTCCAAACTAGCAATAATGAGAGACTAAAAAATGTCTCCTTCCTCTTCCACCACCTCTTCCAATATCCAATCCTTAATAATCATCACGAACATGAAACTGGTTTTTTTATAACAAATATCTTGACTCAGAACAGTCAGGAGATGTAGCATTCAAACAACACAAAGTACTTGGTCACAGCAGACCCTATGCAATGCCTGTGACTTACTGTCTGTCACGTAGGCTAACATACACACAAGTGTTTATTAAAAGTGAATGCTATGCCACACAGAGTAAGAATCCAGTTACGAATAAAAAGAGCAGTGTCAAGATCTGGCAATATAACAAACAATGGGTAACGACATGCTGGTTTGGGAGGTTCAAATTCACTAAAGGCATATTAAAAGTCTCAGCATAAAATACTTGAAGTTAAACCAGGTGCTATAAACACAGCTAGAGATCCCCAAGAGAACGACAATGTTTAAGAAATGTATTTTTAGATGTAGCTGGACCTTTTGCTTACAGACGTGGGTCTACCGCTGCCTGAGCCCCTGTCCATCACCTGGAAACACAAGCAAGCTACCTGGGTGTACTTTCATAAGATTTTCTTAGACACTATTAAAATCCATTGATATTCTAATCCTGGCTGAAAAGGCCAGGATTACACAATTATTGCAAAAGAACTTTCAACTATTTTGTCAGGAGTGACTGATAAGGCACTTTATCATCCCTCAATTCACATTTATTCCAACGTAAAGGAATATTAGTTAAATGGAAGTTGTACGTATTAGCAAATATTTTTGCCCTTCCAGATGAATGATACTATTTTGATATGCTCAAGATTGTTAGAGCTGGTAAAGACACTGTAAGCTCAATTCAGCAGTAAAACACAGAAGTCTAGTTATATTGAAGATGTCCTTGACACACAGAATAGTTTGGGTTGGAGGGGACCTTTAAAGGTCATGTGGTCTAACCCACTCCTGCAATGAGCAGGGACATCTTCAACTAGATTGGGTTGCTCAAACCCCCATCCAACCTGGCCTTTCACCACCCTCATTGTAAAAAAAATTTCTTCTTCATGGCTAGTTCAAATCTTCCCTCTTTTATTTTAAAGCCATTACCCCTTGTCCTATCACAACAGGCCCTGCTAAAGTCTTTCCCCATATTTCCTATAAGCCTCCTTTAAGTACTGGAAGGCCACTATAAGGTCTCCCCGGAGCCTTCTCTTCTCCAGGCTGAACAACCCCAGCCCTCTCAGCCTGTCTTCACAGGAGAGGTGCTCCACTGGACCCGCTCCAACAGGTCCCTGTCTTTCGGGTGCTGAAGGCTCCCGAGCTGGATGCAGTACTCCAGGTGGGGTTTCACCAGAGTGGAGTAGAGGGGCAGAATCACCTCCCTTAACCTGTTGGCCACGCTTTCTTTTGATGCAGCCCACAATATGGTTGGCCTCCTAGGCTGTAAGCACACCATCTCCGCTCACATCCATAAGCACGCAGACACCAGAAGTGCCACAATCAGTGCAGGACACCCACATCTTTCTGAAGCAGCACTCACAGACCAGCCCACATACCCTACAGCATGTTAAGTTGCACTAGATGTCTGTTCCCCAGGCAATTACATCTAGCCATTCCTTTTTTCCACCGTAAAAGATAATTACAAACTAGTAGTGAGGATTTTTCTCACTAATTCAAAGACAAAAGGGTTTTCAAAGATTTTTTGTTCAGTTTGGTACTTTACTACATATGAGAGTTATATTTTCCTTTCCTGTGTTGTCCAGGATTATTATTTAGTATTTATCTTCAACTCTGGTTGAATGGAAACAATTACAACAATGTGCATTTCCATTTAAGTAACTTCATTAAGGATTTTCTACATTTTAGGCTTTGTAATTAAAATCAATATACAAAGCTAGTAGTTATTATGCCTAGAACGCAAAGCTGTTAAGCTATTCCTTTTTAAAATTAATTTTATTACATATCTGTAAAGTATATTCTCACACTTTAGCTGAGCCCCTACAGGCAATGTTAACACAGCTGGCACATTTTACTTGTTTTGCAAGCTCAAACCAAATTTTGAGCACAGCTATGCTACAGAAAGACAGGGTACTTTAAAGTAGCAAGTGCCTTCAGAGAAGTGGGACCAGGGTCATTGTGGGAATAGGACTGATATCATGGCTTATTGAGGGGATACCTAGGGAAACCAGTCTCAGAACGTCATGCCAGAGTTCGGTAAGGAGGAGTCTGGGACTGAAGTCCTAATGGGGGTAAGGCCAACTGCTGCTGGACACTTAATTTAAAGGAAACACAATGGAGTATATGAAGGAGGGACCCTGATTTGGGAAGTTTTGAGATGCTGCTGTCATGATCATGAGTTGCTGCTGAGAAAAAGGGGA
Organism: Rhinoptilus africanus; assembly: GCA_013400135.1. Lineage (NCBI taxonomy): Eukaryota > Metazoa > Chordata > Aves > Charadriiformes > Glareolidae > Rhinoptilus > Rhinoptilus africanus. Next base: position 737,910 of record VXBO01000174.1, on the reverse strand, counting down.
ATGCTGTCTTCTTCAAATGAGAGTACCAAAAGATGTATGTTACCACGCAAAACAGTAAGACATTACATAAACTGTATCAAAGAGCATATATCTCCTAGTCTTAACACCTGAAATAAACTTTAACGGTAAATTAAAAGACAGTCACACCCAAAGTCCAAAGTATTCCACTTCTCTTTGGGAGCAGCAGGGCAAGTCTTCCGCGCTGGTGTGCTCTACCTGTGCTGAAGTGGACATCTCTAAAGATGAAAGGGAAGTACAGGTTCAGTGCTGGTTTCCCTGTCTGCCAACAAAAGTCACCCTGTGTCAATTTTACCATTGGTAAACCTACAACATACTGGCAGAAGACCTGCAGTTCCCTAACTCTCCTTTTCCACCTTCCAGAACACCAGTGTAACCACTGTTCCTATTGCCACCGATATTGTCCGCTACCAGTGAAAGGACACAGCCACGTGCTGCTACCGTGACTCTGTGCAGTGGCTCGAGGGCAAGCCCATCCACAGCCTTCCTGATACCCGGGGCACAGCCCAGCACAGCGACGGGGCTACGGACAGGACGCCAGGAGCCCAGCTCTGAGTTGCTTCACCTCATTACCCTTCCATTCTACTTAATCATTTATCCTGCCTTTACTGTGTTGATTTATTATCTAAGATATCACACACGATTAGAAAAAACGTTTTCCAATACTTGACAAAAACTGGCAGGGAAATACAGTATAGTCTAGTAAGTTACACTAAGTGGTGTTACACAAACTGTGTTACAAAACCGCAAACGATTCTGTTACTAGAGTAATAACTGAGAGCTTGTAGTATAGGTACTGTAGTATATGTACAGGATATTAAATGTTTAGTTACATGAACGCTTTGTGCTTACATAACTTTTGTTTTAAGCTGAAAACATGTACTGATGATCATTACATTTACCAGTGACATCAAAGGTAAAATATTCATAGAATATTCACATCTTATAAGAAAACATTGATTGCCCTTATTTCACAAAACCAGGGCGTAATGGGCTGCACACAAAATAGACATGAGATGAAGATCTGGCAAGCTGGTTACTACACACCACATGTTGTACACGAGAAAGGAGGGGAATTAAAGGGAGGCTGGCCACATTAAAAGGACAAAGTTACTCCAGGGCATGGAATAATGCAAACTACTTTAACAGTTTGGAGTAATTTTTTCAGATGCCTAAATAATAAGATGACTCAGTTGGCTAGTTTCTTACAGACGTCACAGAGGAAGCAAGTCTAAAACTAGAATGTTTCTGAATTTTTTAATGAGATGAATGTCTGCTCGTGCCTTTGTTCATAGAATCTTTTTTCCTGTACACTTCATAGAAATAAATTAATCTAACCGGATAGGATGTTTTGTGGTTTCCTACATCAAAATGTCAATAAATACTACATTGCTAACACGGGGAACAAAAACAAGCCTTAAACAGACATCAATAATCAGTGGAAACCAGGCAGAGGAGGATCTCCACATGTATCATTTGGAAGCATTATATAATTTGCATGCAAATGAGACTGTTTTTTACTTGAAAAAAAACTATTAAAACACATAGGATCAATACTGAGAGACCAGAAGAAATTGCATTTACTATCAGGAAATGCTTATAGCATCTTTTCTTTCAATTCAGTTCAAGAGCTTTTTATATAAATTCATTATGCATCAGGGTGTTTTGATATTGCCGTTTTCTCAAAAACAATGAAGAACATGCATTATTATTCTTAGTGTATTAAAAATGAACACACTGACTTCATCAGGGGTTTGGGACAGAGCGAATACTTTAAAAGAAAAGAAGGAAAAAGCGGTAATTTCCTTTTCATCTGGATTTAGTTTAAAAAAAAAAGGGAGACATAGTTAAAATATGGGAAAATATCACCTCCTCCTTTCCTAGTTCATGTTCTGCGATGGCTTTAAAATTTACTCAAGATGTATTGGATTAAAATATTTTCACATACCGAAGAGCCGCTATTTAAAGTAGGTTGTTATATAAGTAGCATTTTTCACGTTGACACACACCAGTTCAAATATAACAAGAAACGCCCCCAGTCTGTCAGGCCCCCCCCCAGTATCTTCTGAAGAAGAATGAACAAAACATAACAGCAACTTATCAAATCATACATATTCTATATTCTAATGCTGATGATTTTTAATCAATCCAGAAATCTTTCACATCATTTGACTTGTGTCATCATAACAGGACTGTAATTTCACACAGTGTCACTATCTTTTTATGAAAAAGAACGGAAGAAATATCTTGTACTGTCATTTTGTCCTTTGTAGTCTAGAATGTGAGAGATTCCTTAATTGACATAGTGTCATCGCAAAAGTCTATTCTACATAATTACACTATGGCAACTGAAACCAGCTGTCAGCCATTCCATTACACTAAGTACAAACAGACATCTCAAGAAAAGTCACTGTTTCAAGTGCATCAATTTAACACCATTACTACTTTTTCTTTTAAATGTTTTTTTGTATTTAGTGACCTGAAATATACAAAGATTAACAGAGAAAGCTGAATAAAACAGCACTTTGAAAAACCTGGGGCCTCAAAGTAGTACTTAAAGATTAATTGTGATGCATATCTGTATATAATTATTACCAATCATCTAGCAGCTTTCTGACTTCCACAATCCTTCATTGTATTAACAGTATCCCACTTACAGTATTTTACATATGAACTGTGACTCATGATTTTCTACAGTCTTCGCAATGGCATATAGATGTCCTTTGTTAATTTACTCAGAGTTCCTCTGGCACAGAAAAACCATCATTCTGCTTCTCTCACCTGTCATCATCCTATGTCTCTCACCACCCTTTCTCCCTTCCAATCTTTTCTTCATTTCATTTTCTCTTAATGATCCCACGGCTTTTGTTGCCTGCCTTCCTTTGTCTACCCACGTTTCCTTCTTTCTCATTTCCCCTATATTACCCCAAACATTTTTTCCTTTACTCCCTCAATCTCACAAACTTCAGATTCGCCCTTATACCTTGGTATGGTATCCATCTCTATCTTCCAGTTTGTTCCCTCTCCCATTTCTCCCTTGAAAAAACAAATTTCTCTATTGAAAAAAGCCCACGTATTTCCCTTGGTTTCATTTAACCCTGAACATTCCTCTGAAATGCTAAAACTTACGCTTGTGTTCCACAGCTTCCTCTATACTGTTCCTGGCGTTCAATTCTCTCTCCTCCACTTCCATGCCAGCATTCTTCACAGTCCAGGGACAACTCTTATCCAGAGGGCAGCATGGCATTGTTGGTTTTGGGGTTTGAGGGTTTTTTTGTTTTTTCTGGTGGATTTTGTTTGTGGTTGTTTTTTTGGTTGTTATTTTTAAAAGCTGGCCACCAGAAGGCTAATATCCACCTACAAAGTCTGTTAGAAAAAGGCTGGCATGTCAGCTCAGACCAGTTTATCTTTATTATTAAGGGATATATGACAAGACGGTCTTTCTCAAGAAGGAGAAAACTGTTGAATCATTGTAATACTGCAAGACTTGAGATAAAAATGTGAGAGCTAGTAACAGAGAGCTGCAGAAAAAAGTACAATTTTTGAGTAATGATAACACAAAATATACTTCTGCACCCCCAATTCTTCATTACAGACACAGATTATAAAGGCTGAGTCACTCCTTACCCCTGTGCCATGTAACACAACTTAATATCCCCATGCCTAAACTCCACCAACAGTTGTTTTTCAATGCGACTACTCAACCATAAAGGTGTCTGATAACAAAAAGCTCCCAGACCATCCCACTGAACATTACAAAGGTAGAGCCTGTGAGCAGCTGTTGCTTTCTAAAAGGCAGTTTCTTCTGGCACACACTTGTGCTTAACAGGAGGAAAGCTGGACAGGCCGAGCACCGCTTTTGGGAAGCTGTAGGATTTTCCACCGCTGTACAATATTTGCTGCTGCCGGCCCTAAAGACTGACAGGTGCTGGGGCTCCATTTTACCAAGTCCTTCTTGCTTTGACATATCAAGACAGGGAAGGGAGGGCATAAAATCCTAAAATCACTCCTGGTACTCGTTCAGGGTGGGGGACAAAGCTTTCTCTTGCAGCAGCTGAACACTTTTTATTCTTAATTTTTTTTTCTTTTTAAAGAAGGAAATAACTAAGATGGCACTTGTGCATCATAAAACAAGGAATATACACTTCACAATGTGAAGACTGTATTTAAATAGAGGACAGCTGAAAGTCAGAATACTTGTTTGCCATCTTCCGATGTTTAGAAACAAAAGTAGTAATGTGCCCATGGTGAATTTGAAGTCTGGTCTCTGGGAGACACGATTGCTAGAGGTCTGTATGAACTGAGAAACACTGACTGGGAAGACACAATAGAATAGATTGTACCTTTATAAAGTGGAGTTATAATCCAGTTTGTATGGAAAAAGAGAATGGAAGTTGTGGCCTAAACTCTACTGAGTCACAGCAGCTAACACAATACAGCCTAAGTGACATCTTTTTTCTCAAAGAGGCTCAAGGCTCATTGAGTCTGGCAATTCAATTACCCTCTCAACCCAGAAACAACCCCTCCTCCCCTGTCCCTCTTCTGCTCCTGCGCTCAGGTCTAATGGCAGAACAGCCAGAACAGCTACATTGTACACGGCCTGTAAATATCTAAAAAGCCTCAGGCTTGAGAGAACAAGAATCCCTGACCTTTTATGATTGCTATAGCAGTTTTGCAACAAAACAAACCACACACAATAGAGCTCTTAAATACCTGACAAAGTAATTCATTTTCAGTATGCCACTGTCTAAATACTCTATATTAATAATGAATCTTGTTTAAATAAATACCTGCGTGTAATACTGCTTACACGAGGATGAGGACAAGGAATTTATTGAAATGAGTCTCCTCCAAACGAGTAGAAGAGTAACCTGCTGAAGGGACTTTCTCAAGTGAGTGATGAAGAAAGATTCAGAAGGAGGACAGGGACTTCAATAATCCTAGAAAGAGTACCCCATTTTCCTGGATTTATTGACCTCAGATAGAATCATAGAATCATAGGGTTGGAAGGGACCTTAGTAGATCATCTAGTCCAACCCCCCTGCCAGAGCAGGGCCACCTTAGAGCAGGTTACACAGGAACGCGTCCAGGCGGGTTTTGAATGTCTCCAGAGATGGAGACTCCACCACCTCCCTGGGCAGCCTGTGCCAGGGCTCTGCCACCCTCAAGGGAAAGAAGTTCCTCCTCATGTTTAGGTGGAACTTCCTATGCTCAAGTTTGTGCCCGTTACCCCTTGTCCTATCACTGGGCACTACTGAAAAGAGCCTGGCCCCATCCTCCTGACACCCACCCTTCAAGTATTTATAAGTGTTAATTAGGTCCCCCCTCAGAAGCCTCTTTTCCAGGCTAAAGAGACCTAATTCCCTTAGTCTATCTTCATAGGAGAGGTGTTCCAGTCCCTTA
>VXBO01000174.1:669454-732255 GCA_013400135.1 Rhinoptilus africanus | reverse complement strand
CTCAGATACCTGAGTGTTCTTCACTTCACCTATTTATTTCGTTTAGAAGCTACCGGGTATACTTATAAGCTTTTGGATTAAGAAAAGAAAGTTTATTTACAATATCCTTGATCATGTGAGGTAAAAACTTTTATGACAATAATACAAAAATATTCAGCAAGCAGATTGATGAATGATATCCAAATTATTATTTCAATAGACGTTCGGAAAAATGAATAATGAAGTGAAAAATAAATTACTGGTTCCATTAAAAAGTTTCAAAATTATAACTTTGAGTGTGGTTTTCAAAAGCAGACCATCCTTGTTTTCTGTCTGCTCTAAAATCATATGGTGTAGGAACCCCCCCACCCCAGAAGCAGAATGAAAGAGGGGAGCGGACACTGCGGGAGCAGCCGTGGTAGTGGGCCCTCACACAGACTCTGCCAGGGTTGTGATTTCAGGTGAATCATTTCAATTTTCGGTACCCTCAACTCCCAACTTCCACCTTGTTCTACTGCTCACTTGGCAGAAAGCAAGGAGTTTCAAAGTGCAGCAGCGTAAGAACAGTAGTACATACCTATACCTAGAAAAAAAATCCTATTAATAAGGGAACCCAGAAGAATTTAATGTCACTTTTTCTGAAGAATATATTTTGTAAAAATGGAAACATTTTCTAGCAAAGGCACCAGAAAGAAATACAAAAGGAAAATTCAGCTTAACAGACCACAGCCATCAAGTCAAGGTCGGGCTCCCTCTATGCACTGTTTATTTCCCTGAAAAGCTGCTAGGTACATGAATTACAGGAGACACAGCACATGGAGGCCACAAATATGCAGAACTTCCTAGCCTTGTTTCTCAGCCCTTGACTTCAGCTACTTAATAAGCATATCTAGTTGTGAGTTTTCTCACTTCTAGCTTTTTGGGTTTGGTGGGTTATTTTGTTTTGGTAAAACTCACATAAACATGCACGGAATTGGAAGCAGCACTGATTTTAGGCATGCAATTTCCCATCCTAACATCTTGTCTAGCAGAAACCGACCACCAGTCTTTTTAAAACTTCCTGTGTGTGAATGTTTCCTGCTGTCTATGCAATTATCAGGCATCAACATGAGGTAAAAGCAGTTACCAAAACAGTTGTATACCTTTCGTAAAAACTAGTTTCAGAGTGGATACGGAAAATACATATAGCTACAGATGGGATCCAAAAAGAAAGGCTGTAAGTACATTTCAAGTAATCTAAGATACATAGGTTTTTCCGTAAAGAATGTTAAATCTCCTGATAGTTGTATAGTACAATTCTTTTCTAAAGCAGGATTTCCTGATAAAATAGCACGCAATCAGGTCACCTGCTCAGGGCAAAACCAGAGACTTACCTAGCATCTGCAGCTTCAGAGTTAAAAGAGTTACTGTCAAACAGCCCAAACTCTATAGGGTTGATCCACCTCACTGGCCATCTGATGTTTGAATCTGGCCCTATTAAGACCTGTAAAAGTGTACCCATTGGCTTCAGCAGGGAAAAGATTTCACCTTACACCTTTCAGGCAGTTTTCTAATATTATTCCAGTATAGCTTTGCCAAAATACAACTGTCAAAGCTCTGCAGTCACCCCACCTTGATTTTCTCTACTCTGTAATGGATTCCCAGAACTCAGAATGAATCAACTGTTAAAATGACGTACCCTTTCTGCCAAATCACAAAGGGGCATTGTATTTCTGAGGCTATCAGTCTAAAAGACCCACCAAACTTTTAATTCCAGGATGCTGCTGGTGTTACTTCTTCTTCTTCTATCTTCTCTTGCAGTCTTCAGTCCATCTTCCCTGGTTCCTTATTCCCAGCTTTTACACGCTGATAATCAGGGCCTTTTTCTCTCCTCAACAACACATCACGCTACCCTAACCGAAGCAGTAGCATAACTGATCCTTAATAAGGAAAGACCATCCTGGTAAAATACTTTCGTAATATTTACTCTAGGTTTCCTAAACAAACTGCAGCAAAATGATGAGATGGAAACTCGCAATTTCACTACTGCCTTGTATCTTCTCTGTTCAGTTTACCTGTTTCACAAGGCCTGGAAGAGGTAACAGGCAGCAATATAGCGCATACTACACTATGGTTGCAAACAGATGCCTACATTCATGAAAATAAATGCTGCACTGACAGGGTACAGATTATATACGAAAACTATCTATATGCAGATGCTGGGCATAATGCCAATTACTGTAAACCACATCAACACATAGTTATGTTATAATTGATACACGTCTCTTAATATCTCCTCTTATCCTAATGTTTCTTGTTATGGTGCAGAACCTGCCAGTGTCTTCTCCGTACAACAAACAGTGTAGTAAAAGCAACGTGGCTGTTAACTGGCCCACGGCAGTGCTGCTGTTGCCCACTTCACTCCAGCTTTACCTGTGCTGGCCCTTTCAGCTGCATCTAACAGGGAGGCACGTAAGAGCACAAAATGCAGCCAGAAAATCTTTGTAGCAGCCCCAGTAGATTATGAGTCTAGTTGGGCTCGTACAGACAAATAAATCACACGGCAGCTAATGATTCCACAGATGGGAAGTAAGTTTTAAAAGGTATGGGGCAATCAATATGCCGTCAGCTTTAGGCTACCCCAGACAGCCTAATTAATCTTGTCATATCAACTTTGCAGTCATCTTTATTTATTTCTGACTGTTAAAAGTCATTTGTAAACCACAAATCAGAATAATGTCCTTAAGATTTCATTATGATTATAGTATAATAGCCTATTAAGAAAGGAAAAGGTACAGTACCTCCAAAGAGGGATTTCAATTTATTCCTGCAGTATTTTATTAATAGTCTAAGTGAACGACTACAGTTGCATTAACCAGAGCCTCTTACTATAAACTACAAGAAAATATTCCTTGAGATGACCACCTTCACACCAAATTTCTGCCCAAAGCAAATTTAAACTATAATCACTTCTTAAAAAGAAAAAAAAAAATCTTCAATGAAAAAAAAGGTTTGTAACTGTAATACCTCAGGTAGCGGCAAAGATAAACAATTACATTGTAATGCTCAGTTTCGTGAATATCCTTCTCTTTGAAAACCACCAAAACCAAAAACTTAATAGAAAAAGTGACATGAAGAAATAGATTTGCCCTATCTATATAGGCACTGAACAGCAGCAAAAATAATTAAAAATTAGGTGACTGTTGAACTTTAAAGCACCTGTTGTAAACACTGGGTTTTTTTAACACTTTACAAAGATAAACCTTGAAATGCAATCTCACAAACAGAACTGCAAGTAACTGCTGTTATCTGCTTCCATGTACTACTGCAAGCCTGATTTTACCTTGTTTGCAATACTTGTGATGAATGACTTGATGTCCAGATTAGTTGGGCAACTCTTCTGACAGGGGGCATCTGCACACTTTAAGCACCTGCAGGAATAAAAGAAAATGTGTCAAGGACGCATGGAATACAAATGCTGCTAACAGCATAAGGTTTTCAAGTTGACATGGTAGAAGATAAGCCACAAAGGAGTAACACAGAGCATTTTCATAAAATTTCTATTTAAAATCTCAAAGCACTGCATGATCATTATTGACTTGCATTCAACACTGATGGTTTATATTCTGTTGACTTCACTTAGTACGGTGCAGTTACAAACATACAGACTACACACGTCTAAGTATCAGGAAACAATGTCTAATTACACAGAAGTAATTTTTTTCCTGGAATCCAAGATTGCTAAACTACCGACCATTTCATTTTTCCATTTGAAAAATATCTGTGCTGTAAATCTGAATTTATTAACCAAGTTCTGGAAGTGTCACTGTGGATAGATTCTGCATGTTGGACAACCAGACATACAAAAGCAACAATATTTCCATAGAGGAAGGAATTATTTTATACTGTTATGTGGCAAAGAATAAGAACGGATAATGAATTTTCAAGTCACTTTTTCATGAGTTTCCTGTGATACGTCTGTGACGTCTGAAAACAATTCAGTAGTCTTATGCATACAACCAACTGAACTCCCTAAGACCCTCCTCTTGTCATCCCTGATGACAAAATGGGACTGTATATTAAAAGATACTAAGTAGCAAAGATTTTATGTCTGCTCCTGCATAGTCACCCATGAGGATATACTGGTCCGGTTACTTGCACAAGTCCTGTCTAAGGATTAAGCCCTCAGGGTAATCTATGGTAAAAGTCAGCTGAAGAAGTAAAACGGTTCTCCATTAAACACAAAGGTATTTGTACACACTTTGGGTTTTACATATAAATGATTATCATAGGTCAAATGCTACACTGCTAATTATCTCAGAATTCATTGTTATTCCAGATACAGAATTTATGTAAACTGGTTTTAACGATCTACAGAAAGTGAAATAAAATTTGTTTTTCACATGTTACCTGAGCACAACTACTTCTATAAGTTCCACAAGCCCACCTCAATTATTGTTACTCAGTGATAGACAATAACAGCGTGGAACCAGCTGGGACAGAATCTTTTCAAACACAGAAAAGCCGCAAGAGGCCTATGGACTACATGCACAAAGAAATGAAGAGCACATTAAAAGGAGTGAAATGCTTGAAATACCTAGAGTGAAAAACTGGCCTGACTTTGTCAATCACGCGCATTGCTTTGGGGTTTTTTTGTTTTGTTTTGGTTTGGTTTTTTTTCAATTAAGGGTGGAATAAGAGAGAAGGCAAAGCCAGTTAAGTAAAAGATTAATTAGTCTTTCATCTTCCTATTCATTATCATCTAGATGGGTATTGCAGACACCCTGGCACCAGCAAAATTTGAAAGCACATGTGAAAGCGGCTGTTTGGATTTTCTCACTGAACTAGTCATAGGGAAAAAGTCCTAGAGGAAATATTTAAAAGAAAACAGTTCTCTCAGGCTGCAAAAGCTGAGAAACACGATAAAGCCAAATCCAGGTTGAACACCATGGTGGGTTACCAGTTCAAGTAGTCAGGGTGTCAGAGGGCTCTGGCAGAGGAGCACCCGCAGGTTTAGCTGTAGCAGTTCAATCCACCACTGCCCAGCACAACCCACCGACAGGCACACGCTATAAATGCTTTAACGAGCAAAGGCAGGCCAGTGGGACCACAAAGGATTGATGTGGCCAAAGCAGCGAGTTACAAGGATGCTCTTAGCATGCCAAGCAGATTGAAAGACAGCAAAGTTTTAGTACTAGAAGACTGAAAAAAATGAGATTCACTAGGCAAAATGCACCACTATGAGAGCTCAGATGATCATTTTGTCTCTGCAGGCAGTAAGGAAATAACGAAAGTGGAAAATCACATGTTTAAAAAAGGCAAAAATTTCATTATGACTTTTTGCTCTTCTGTATCCAAGACCAAAAAAATTACACTTAACGTAAAATGCATTTCTGTGGATTATATATAGAACAATCTCATGTCAAAACTGACTAGAATGGCACCTAGCAGGATAAGCAGTATACAGATTACCCATCGTGGCTGGCAAGCATCTTTCCCAAATTATTTCTCTTTTGATTTTTGAGCTGGTTCACAAATAACAGCTGTTGAAAATGTCAGCTATTGGGGGGGTGGGTAACGCAAACTCAAATGTGAGCTTTGGGGAGGAGGGGAGGGTGCCATGAATATGCCAGTCCAGACTTTCTCTTATAATAATACCATCTTCTGATTCTCTGAGCACTCTGCAGACTAAAGTGCACCAGGCTGCCATTAATCCCACTTATCACCCTGACAGCTCAGTAATTACGCTCTTGCTATAGCTAGGTACTGTAGTCCTAATAAAACATCAAGCACTGTGCAGAATGCATGCTGGTGAGGTGTTTTATTAAACTTGGGGGGTTGATCATCAAGTGACATTAGTGTTGACCTATTTTTCTATCTGACAATAAATTATCCTTTGACCATACCATAATAGATATTACAGAGTGCATTTACTGTACCAAGGAGCAAAGGTATTGCGTTCTGGTGAACCAGGCAAAAAGCATAAATAAAGTAGTAGAATCACCCACCAGAAAGTTATTACATAAATTGCTGCAAGTGATTGATCCTTTCAAAAATCACAGGCAAAATGTGCTTAAGGGAATACGCTGGCAATTACCATGAGCTTCAACTCCACATACATGTCCCCATATGAAGAAGTGTTAAGTATCACACTTATTTCCTTTTTCTGTAACTGTCCTCCCACCCTATGAAATCCCACCTTTTATTTCACAAGGTTACCCCATTATTACAGTTTTAGTTCAAAACAATGTAAACAACAAACCAGAAATTTAATTACATTTCTGTAATTCACCTGCTAGCTTCTACCAAATTTAAATGAAGAGCTACATGCTCACTATTTTTAAAAAAAAAAACACAAAACCAAAACAAAACCAAAAAAAACCACTGACAGAATGAAACAACCATGTTTTATGTAGTGATACTGTTATGGACCGCATAAAAATATTAGACAAAGGCTGAACTATGCTAATCTCAGAGTATATATCTCAGTGTTTCTTAGTAAAAATATAGGAAAAATGCTTCCAACTATCAGAAAACACCCTATTGTCAGTTTTTCCCCTATTTGTTCATGGAACAGCATCTCCTTTAGACACATATAGGCTATGGTGAATCTTAAAAGACACCATATTCATTTCATATGCATATTGATTTCCACATAAAAGGCAACACCATAGTCTTCGTACCACTAAACCCAACTTGAGGAACGCAAAGAAAAGGAATTATATTTTCCATTTTGGAAGCACTTAGCTGTTGGCTGAACTCAGTCTCATTGTGAAATGGTAAATTAAGTTAGATATAAAACCTCTACAAATACTATGCAAGTACAGCATATTTATATAAATATTTATGCAAATATTATCATTTGGTATAGCTTTATAAACATGCCTGTGACTATATAATGACAGAAATTCACGTTTCCCACACATCTAAGATCAAAATTTACATCTCTTACTGAACAGTGTTAAATTATACATATGTATCCCCAGTGAACTTAGTCTTTAACGTATATTTTAAAATGTTGCAACACTGAAGTTATTTATCATTTAAGGTGAGCGTGCTTGTAAATCTCTTTCAGGCACAAAATAACGTGTGCAAAAGATACTTATGCAGCAGTATCAGCCATCAGGTTTGCACCTATCAATTTTGTCAGCGCAAAATAAGCACCTAAAACTGTGCACGTACACACGCAAATTCACTTCATTGACCTCTAACAGCGCAGGTACTAATAATAAATAAAAAAACCAAACACACAAAACCCAACAGGAAAAAAAAGACAAAACACAGAGCAGTAGATTGCAAACACCTGAAGACAATAAAAGGAAAAGGCACTTCAAAATTAGTGATTTTTTTTTTCAACGTAATAAAAAAGAAAAAATGGCATAGACAAATGAAAATTGCACATTTCTGGAACACATAATACCTGTTGGGAAAAAAGACACAACAAACCATGAGGTATGTCTACACATAGAAAGGAATGGAACACAAATGAGGAAAAGAACAGGTGAAAAAAAGTAACAAATTTCTGTAGCAAAATCTTTCCCCTAGGAAAAAATTATGCCAGGAACCAGTTCTCTAATCTTGTGTACAGAAGAAAAAGAGAAAAGGAAGTCACAGCAAAGACTAATTTTCAATAGTTTTCATTGTTTAATTGTTGAAATATTACCCAATATTTTATTTTAAAGTTAAAATATCCAACCAAAAGATTTCTAGGTCTAGACAAGCTTTTAACAGATTTTTGCTTCTAAACAAAGAAGGGCAATTTAGCTATATCATCATCCAAAATTGCAGCAAACAATTGTCTATCTCACTGGCAATAGCACTACCTGAAGTGCAATTACATGTATGCTGAAAAGCCAGGGGTGAAACAGGTAATCTGGAGCAATATTCCACAACGGATCTCTGCTGATAATCTATCAAATTTTCATATATCACAAAACAGGCCAAATAAATAACCTTTATCATGGTTACTGTTGGCAGAGGTTTTCAAGAAGATTAAATCCTAATCCATTTATGTGGGTTTCTTCAGGACACAAACATTCATTTTGAAAAAAGGCTTCCAGCTCTACTCCTTGTGGAAGTTTCTAAAACTTTATTCCCTAATCAGAGAAATAGCCCAGATACCCACATAACAGTCTTACACAGACCTCTTAATGATGTTCTGTATACATTTCCTGAGGCTTTGGTCAATTAATTTTAAAAGAATGGTAGATCTGATTCCACCCAACGAACTAGAGGCCAGTTTGCACAGGAGACCCAATACTGATGTCAAGGCTCTTCATGGTTCCAAGTCTCTTGCACCCCTCTCTAAAGCCTGAGTTGGGGATAGTTGGAATAAAGGCAGACACATATAAGGAAGAAATAAATGTATTTCTAAGAAATAGAAAAATCTAAGAAACAGAAAAATCTAAGAAATAGAAAAATCTAAGAAATAAATCTATAAATAAATCTGTAATTCCCAAGTTAAATGCCCATTGCCTTTAGATGACAGAAGTGAAGAGCGTCATGTAATTTTTTCTCTTGAGGTTCAATCCTTTCACCACCTATGGCTAATCTTGCAAAATTTAGCCTTCTCCCCATTTGATCTTGCTGTACTTGAACGGGGTCAAGGTCAACCCTAAACAGATATGTCAGGATAAAAATACTGCAATGGAAAGCCACTGGTGAGAACCCACTGCTGGCAGCTGTAGAAAAAGAATTGCTGTCATTATTTTCTTTATTAAAAAAAAAACCCACACCACCAAAACTAACAATCAAACAAAAAAATCCCACACCTTTATGTCTGCCTTTTCATTACATATCACAATTAATAGAGGAGCAGAAAAAGATTATAAAGCAAAGGGGACGTTTTGTTGCCAGCTTTAAATACCAAAACACAGTAACAGTTGATATAAGGGTTTGATGAGTACCACAGACAAGTGATACTTAAAAGAAATATTTGTTGTCATTCAAAGTCAAGAAGCACACACAAGGCTGATAACTCTGTTGTGTATGTGCAATGTAACAATGAAGACAAAATAATCTTAAATTAGAATCAATTATGAACACGTAATTTTGGACCATAAGAGAAACAGATAAAATCCTCAAGAAATGCCTTTGAACATAAAGGGCATGAGAAACTGTATAAAAGGCAGTGACCACAGACTATCCAAGCAAGCAGGTATCGTGGTCCTGGATATGTAATGCTGCAAAGAGAAATGCCCAGACGATTAGCAATGCAAAGGAACCATAAGAAACAAAACACTCAGTGTAACATAAATTAGCAACACTAGTTCATATCTGAAGAAAGAAGGAAAGACTCCCACATCATCCTTGTTGCCTCTTCAGTCACCTGGGGGTCCTGTGAGCCTTCTGCAGACCCACAGAAAATAGGATGACTTCTCTTTCAGTAAGTTAAGATGACCAGAGGAAGTAAATTTTAAATAGAGGCACTCTACAGGACTAGAGACAGATATGACATTGCCGCTGGCAGCTACAGGAGGGGTAAGAGAGGTGCTTTTTATTGAAAGGAAGAAATGCTCAAAGTTGAAAGTTAGTCTTCAGACACAAAAACCTCCTACCCTAGTGCAGAATAATGGCACTTACAGCCAAAGTTATTTTCGGACACTTAAGAGGTAGTGAATCATATGGACATAGACTCCCAATCATTCCATTCATCAATGACTCATCTTTCTCTTTTCTTCTTTGGCTCTCTACATGATCATAATACTTCTTTTCTCATCTACTTCTCAATCACTCTAGAGTGCAGGAACTCTCCTCCTCTCTTTGCGTCTGGCTTGGCCGTCTTCCTCTTTTCTGTAGTCTTTTTCCCCATTCATTGGAAACTTCTCCACTTCTCTGTCCTTTACCTTTTTATCATTCTTCAGCATAACTCCACTGTAATGGAGAATGTTGATAACAAAAAAAGCATGACCCAATGTCAGACAGCAGGTATTAATGACAGTGGTGTAGGAAAGTTTGCACCAGTCCCTTTTCAATCCATCTCCTGAGTTCTTGCCATCCACCATCCAGCCCTTCAGAACCTCCATTTCTGGGGGGTTCCTGCACTAAAACTGTCCTTGGTGAGCGACATGCCTTCAGCATGCTCAGGACTATGCTAGCCCTATCTGTGGTCCGACATATGCAAATAGTGGCTACCAGAAGAAAAGCAGATTGGTGGGATTTCCTCTTAAACGGTGGGAAGGCAGCCAGGAAGAGCCCTGCAGTCAGCTCGGAGGTACCGCTCTGAGCACCATCCCGTGGCGAGAAGCCTGATCCGAGTCAGTTCACGGGAAATTATATTCTGCCTGCTCTTAAATTCATCCTGTCGTTTTACTGGGACACAGAATTTTTCACTTACCATATTGCAATATAGCATCAAAGATCGCTGCCTTCACTTCACTTTATATAGCTTTTAGATCATTACTTTAATTGTATTTCTCCAATTTATAATGCCACAGAGTAAAACTCCTACATAAATTAGAGTTGATTAAAAATAGAAAAAGCAGTGTGTCTTACAGAATATTGTAGCACAAAGCATATATATCAGCACATGCCAAATAAGAAAAGCTGTAGCATCCTTTCAATGTATTAGAAATTAAAACTTGTATATATGTATATATAATGCTAATCTTTTCAACTATTTTACACTTTCTCATAGACTCAAATCTGTGAAGAAGAAAATCAAACAAATGGTTCACATGTCTATTAATAACTACTTTATATGCAGCTCATACCAAATCAATATTATTACTAAAAATATATTTATTTTAACATCACCTGCCCTAGAATCTGTATGGAATGCCTTTCACTAGCTTCGTGAATCCCACACAGACTACACCTCTTCTTTGAAGTTTTACTAGCGCAATTTATTTGCAAAACCTTTAAATGTATGCTTTGTTTTCATAATCCATTTGTTATATATTGCTGTGCAACATTCGGAGTTCTTTAACTTCCAAAACAAAGTTGTTATTACAATGCCTCACAAAAAATTACTGCCGTGGTGCAGCAATATAATGCTCTCAGATTGTATAAAGGCATGAAGTCCAGTGAGTCTCAAAACCTATTTATTCGTCTCCTTAGTGGTAGATCTTAAATGGGATACATCAACCGTACAGTTCCTGACAAGTATCTGCAGACTCACGTACCACACAGTTCTCGTACATCAAACCCATCTACACGCTTTTACCTGCAGCAATTATTCCACCTCGGCCTCTCTAACTTGAAACACAAAATGAATTTCTGATTCTTCATTTGAAAGTTATTCTTTTCCATTTCTTGCATTCGTTTCCAAGTCAAAAAGGTTTCTTTCCAGTTTATCAGCATCCTATGTTTAGGAAGGGGCTATTAAAAATAATAATCACTCCATCCAGGACCATGGTACCTCAGATACTGCTTCAATTCCCATTTTTGACACAACTGGTGTCACTAGGTTTACATCAGGTAACAGAGGAAGGAGGACTTTATCTCTAGATAACACAGAGACAGCAGCTACGAGTCACAGCAAGTTCAACCTATTTTCCAGCAACAGGAATTTGACGTTATGCTCAAGGAGCAGTTACCAGTTTGGGTGCTGTCTGTCACAGGAAACTATCATGGGAAACAGCACCTGATGTGCTCAGGACACTCCTGGTCTTCTCCTCAACTTTTCAGTTATTTCTCGTCCTTTATATTGTGGCACCTCCCTAATAAGGTCCCTTTATTGATATTCTGTCCCAGACTAGGGCTATAGTCCTCTACCTCTTTAAAAAGGTCGTATTTAAATTGCTACATTTTTGCAATTACCATGAATGACAAGCTAGATATTGGTTTCAATTAGCTTTCAAAATTCAATACATTGATTTGTCCACTGTCTTTAAAAGCTGGCAAATGGTCTTGGGATTTGGGTTTGATTTATGAAAAATAATAAGTCCCTTACTTTTGCATATCTCTTTCTAAGCTTTTTTTAAAAAATC
The DNA here is from genome assembly GCA_013400135.1 of Rhinoptilus africanus. Taxonomy (NCBI): domain Eukaryota; kingdom Metazoa; phylum Chordata; class Aves; order Charadriiformes; family Glareolidae; genus Rhinoptilus; species Rhinoptilus africanus. The sequence goes on along the minus strand of VXBO01000174.1, from coordinate 720,367 downwards.
CTCAATGGAAGACTTTCTTAGCTTGTTGGGAACATTTCCATGCTCGGGTTTCAGAAGTTTCCAACAATCCTATAACAGCTCTGTACAAAGCTACAGAGTTTTCATAGTCTTAGATAATACACTGAACGTTACCAGATGCATTTAAACTAAAAAGCCAACAAAGGAGACGCTTGAATTTCTATTTTGAAATATTGTATTAGAATTAGAATTTAAGTTCAGGTACTGCATTTGGCCCTCATATCTTAGATCTGTTCCATGGCCTAATTGCTCCCAACAAGTGCTTGGCTAGGAAGCTACCGTTGCCCTCTGAAAAATAATTTTGTAAACTCCTTCCAGCAGGACTTAGTATGTAACTGGCCTAAAGGTTGTCGCTTTGTACAATGAAAGGAAAGGCATTTGGGAATCTGGGTCTTCAAATTTAGTTATTTAAAATTAATGTAGGAGGAAATAAAGTTGAACTTGGCAATGTACAAAGTACGAGATATGTTTCAGAAAAAAAAAATTACTTGAGTTTAATTTTCAGCTTTATCTTTATACCCACACCACTGACCAAACACATGAGAAAGCAGGTGCTGCAACTACTGAAGTCTGTACTAAAGTATCTGAGGGCCACCTTCACCTGTACATGAGAAATCCATTCCCTAATCTGGATAGTTACCCATTTTTCATACTTTATTCTTACAGAAAGAAAAAAAAAATAAAAATCAAACCTGCACCTTCTGAGTAAAGGTTATATTGGGTAGGCTACTTCCTCCCATTCATGTCAGAACTGAAAGAACTCTTTTTTTTTAATTTCAAATTCAAAAATATTAAATATTATAGATTTACAGGTATGTTCATTCTAAGCATTGTTCCCATTTTCTATTTCATATTAAGCATTATGAAATTTCTATGTTTTCAAAAATATTAATCAACATTCAAAATTCATTAAACTGACCTAGAAAAACTAAGTACAGTTAAAGTTTCATTACTGTCAACAAAACATTTATATTTAAACCTTAGAGTTTTTAGAGCTACCAAAAAAAAGTAATTAGAAGTCAATTTGCCACTTCTCTGGAAACACTGATGACATTTCACACTACGCACTAATTAATATTTTCTCAGCACCATAGGAACACAATATAATTTGTTGTTTATTATGTCAAACTTGACGGTATCCTGTATTATTCCAGTAGTGCAAACGATGCACAAGAAACACACTTGTCGGTGAGACTTTGATACTGTCTATTTAGAACTCGGACAGTGCTCTTTCAAGTCCTTGAAAGCAGCACTTTATCTGCCAAACCATACACTTGTGGCTCAGCCACATCTAGCCTTATGGAGTTTTTTAAACGGGTACATTTATGTTCACCACAATAGTGATCCCTTTCACAGAGGAGACAGCTGTTACATGATGTTCAATATCCTTTTAATCCTCTATAGACCTTAGACAGAAGGGTTGGCAGAACTGACAGCTTTTATTACAGCTTGCCCTGTACACAATAATCTTCTTTCACCTGGACCATTCTCCCAGAAGTGTTACAGACTTTTTGACTTATATCAAGGATTATTCCTAGTCTTTTTAGGAGAGAAGAAATTATTGTCATGTAGCATAATTCTTATCCTGTGTAGATTACCTTTTCAAAATATGAAACACCTGTTGTCTGTTTATCTTAATGCCAATGAAACTCCTTTGGGTTCACTTCAGGAAAAATACACTTTACAAGTTCAGTCACAGACATTTTTTTCTCCCCAAACGCTTTCATCATCTATGGACATCTTACAAATGACATTCTGTACAATACATCATTAACAACGGGAGCTCACTTCTACCTTTTATTTGTACTGGAAATATTTAATACATTTAATAATAACTTATATAACCAATCTATGATAAAGTTTAAAGAAACCAAAATGCATGAAGTGAAAAGTTAAGAAAGTGTTCTCAGTTAAAAATTACAAGCCCAGAAGAAACCAGTTTCCTCACTACAGCACCAGAGACTCTAACATCAGACCAATAGCACTAATGCTCAGCTGTCTTGCAATTTAGGCATGCCAGCAATTCCACCACAATTAACACAAGAGTGATTTAAACAAAGAACTTTCATGCAGCAGTCATCTTGGGAAAGGCAGTAACACCAGAATAAGCTAGAGTTTCCCTTATTTTTTGGATCTGAGCTCCAAAGAATTCTCTGGCTCCCTCTTTACCATCATCCTGCCATTTGCCCAGAGAACTGATCTGATGTTGATCTAGAACCCAGTCGCTGCAAGGCAGGCTTCCCTGCTCCCTGCTCACAGTGCATTCCCACCGCTTCCCAACCCATGGTGCTACCAGCAAGGGTTAGGGATGTGGGGGAAAGGGGGGAAGGAAGGTAAAAGACCACAGAGGTTTGTGCAGGCTCTGCTGCTAGTGTCACCTGAACACTGGAACCTACACTGAGCGTACTCCCGAAGCAGACAAATGCCCAAATTACCTCATTGAAGTCTGCATTCAAAATAAATGTTTCAAAAGTTTCAGGTTTCCCTTGTTTTCAGACTTGTAGAAAAAAACCCCAACATTTTTGGCTGCTACTACAGTTTAGAATTCCAGACAAAACTAAGAGGTCACATTTCCACTGTGAACCTGATAAAGATGCTTCTTCCCACACAGTAGATAAGTTACTGACACCCGTCGACCATCTTTTTCCAAATTTTAAAACTTGCAGCGAGAGTATCATTACTAAAGCTCAGTCCTGCCAGATGGTGAACACTCTGGTTCATTATCAGACTGCTTAAGTGTGCTTTATTTTAATATCTGTAGTTCCCAGTGGGGCTCAGTTAGACCATTCATTTGCTTATAATACGAGCCCTTACGCGATTTGTTAAACCAACCTAATGCAAGTCTCCCAGAAGTCCCCAGCACCCAGACTAGTAGTAACACCTCCAGGGGCCTCACCATTTTCCTCACCTTAAAATTGATGCAGCTACATATTTGAGAACCACGTGCCACTCCTCACATCTTTTCCCTGAGAGGATCTACTGGTGTGGAAACCGCAAGAATTCAGCAGAGAAATCTAAGATTTAATATTTTCTCTAGAAATTGTATGTGTACAATGACTGCCTTCCATCTTCTTTTGCAAATAAAGGGGTTTGTCTAAGACACTTTAATAAGTGACACTGTCACTTGTTAATATACTCAGCCATCAGGACCCAGAAACAAGGAAATCTGCCTGCTATTTTGCTTCTAATTTTCTAAACTGCATATTGTTTATACATTTTTTTAGCCATACAAAAAAAAATACATCCCTGTTTATAATATATAAGTATCTTAAAAAAAAAAAAGGTGGCATTTCCTTGTGTGCTTTGCTGCTTAATGGAATTATTTGGCTTTGCTTTTCTACCTTAAATTTATTCTAAAAGTGAAGATTACAAACCAGTATCCCCTCAGCAAACGAAAAGAGCTTTATGACCCAACAACAGAAATCATACAGGCAAACTACAGAGGTCAGCACAGAGCAAAGAGAAACCCTCTACAAATTACACTAATAACCAATGTTGCATTTACATGAAACCAATAGATAATTTAAATACAAAAGGCTTCCTTTTTCTTTTTCTTTTTTTTAACCAAACGTATGGAGAGTAGTAGTAATATGCAGGCTCGCTTTCAATCAATCTGAGCAGTCACCAAATACATTCATGAACCTGACTCTCTCTTGATTGCAAGGCTGGTTCACAGAAGCACCACACTGCATACCTCTGCCTTATCACAGTCTCATTCACCCAGAGTAGAAAAACTCCTACATGATCGCTACTTAATTGGGGATGTAAGATAGCTGTTCAGCCTTTAAAGTCTCACCAACCAGGACTACTGTAAAGTAACACGGACAGAAGGCTGGACTAGATGACCTAACAGGTTTACACTATCTTTGCAATTTCTGCTGGTATGTTGAATAATGTCCTTTTAAAAAAGGCGAATTTATGTCTGCCTATCCATCTGTAGTTGAGGTTTCCCACAGAGATAAGCAAACTTTAAAGGATTTAAGAGTTCATATCTCTCACAAGTTATTTAGGACCACAGACGTAACACAAGTATTCGTTCTCCTTATAAATTAAATCCCTATTTTTAGCACCTTACCAGTCACTCCAAAATTAGGGTAAACAAAAGGACTCTAGTTAAAATAACAGTACCTAAAAGATGTAAAATATGTGAGTATTATATACACGGATTTTTCAAATGCAATCACTTGAACAGGTCTTTAAAAGGATTTGATTTCTGAATGCTATAGCATGGCCTTTTAGGTGCAAAGGAAACTCCATCTACTCACTAAGCACAGAAAAGGCACTGGCCTGCTAATGTCATGAGGGCTTAGGTGGCAACTAGACCACAATCGGCTCATCTGTGTTTGCAAAAATAGGACAAACATCTGTTGCTAAAAGGAAGGCACAAACAATCTTGCATTCTAGGTTTTACCTTTACAAACAAAGTAGGAAGAATTTTCACATCCTTTTAAGAAGATCATATAATTTGTCACATTTCCTCCCATACTGAAGCTAATGGCATAAGAATGAATACATTTTCTGGGATGGCTCAGCAGTTAAGTGCTGTCTAGAAAATACTAAAAGAAATGGGGTTTTTTTTCAGAGAAATGCAGCTTAGAGAAATTTTAGGATGAATTAAAAAAATGATTAATCTGTTGATTCACCATGGTTTGATAGATCACTTGTTCTTGAATATGTGGCATTGTACATCTCTGTACATGCTCAAATTGTTAGACCTACACCAAATATAACAATCCCAGGACTGTAAGCATAGTATAACTGAAAAAGCATGCTTTTCCCATTTCCCAAAGGCATTGCATTTTCAAAAAACCTGCTGGAAGGATTTAAATATTCTCTTTTGGTAGATAGTGTCTCTTGCTACAAATGAGCAGATGTCTGCCTTTTGGCAATTCTTTCTTACGCAGTTATTTGAAAACAATTACAGAAAAATGTTAAAGTTGATATCTATAAAAAGTACTCCACAAAGAAGCAAATACTACATTCCTTAGACAAGTCACACAGAGACATTTCAGAAAGCCTAGGTATCAGTACAAAGTGGTTCTTCTCTTCCAGTCTCCATAAGTACCTCCTCTCTCCAGACAAAAACACACATGGTACACATTACCAACTTCCCAATTGCTCCTGCATCCCAGGGTTAGGTGCTGAGATTTTTGCGTTGCTCTTTTCTAATCCAGAAGCCTTAGGGTTTGATGAATACATTTGAGACTTTCCAGCAGCTTCATGCCTCAGGATTTCTAGGATACTACGATACAGCCTATGATATCAACACTATCACAAGTTCAGCTTCCTTACCAGTGTCTCTCTTCCTTAACAGCAATGGCAGCTAATTGTTTTCCCCCTATATATGAATGCCAAAAGCATTCAGATCCCTGCAGACTAAGACAGCTCTTATTAAAGCTCTTTGTGGTAAGAATCCTGAAAAGTATCTTACATGCCCTTTTCATCACTGCAAACCACCACTCCCCCTGTCCTGAGCACTACTGTTGATAAAAGCCCTCAATGCTCCCATGGACCTCAGCTCTCACCACGAATGAAGCCCACGGGAGAACCTCCTTGATGGTTACTACCGTCAGCCTGCTCCATCCATGCATCCCTGGCTCCAGGAAGCCAACAGGCAAGCCTAGCTGTTGTTCCTCCCCTCCTTGGCCAGAATCCGATCCCAGCAGGATATACTCCAATGTAGGTTTACTGCAGACTGATAAGAGTTTTGGTTGTGAATGATGCTGCTGCTTTACCAGATCCTTTTCTCAGTTAGGACTTGACTCATTAGCAATTTTAAAATAAGTTAGCTTGCCTGCACAAAGGCATCTTAATAATGGCTTCCAAATTTTAAGCAGCAGAAGGAAAGATACTTTGTGTTAGAATACCACTCCAGACCCGTTTCAGGTATATTCAAGGGCTGTATTTTCTGTGAGGGGCTGGATGGTGTTAACATGGTTCAGTCAACAACGGTACCTAAAGGTACTAGAAACTACATAGATTTCATCTTCAGTCTATCAGTTCTGACTAAAGTTATGCAGTTCAACAAAGAACATCAATATAAATTCAAACCAACACTTCACTTGTGTATTAGTTGTGCCACTGATACATGTTCAACTACGTAACACAAAGCAGTGGAACAGAAGACGACAAATGCAAGTAAAGGATGTTTAGTCACTTGTAATTCAGTCAATACAGTGTGATTTTTCCTTTGCAAGCCTAGAATAGCAGAAGGATAGAGTTATCCACTCTTTAATTTCCCATTTCACTACAGGCTTGAAAAGTACTAGACACATTATGACTAGAAACACATTCTTGGAAATAGCCTCTACTCATTATTTTCTACATTCTGAAACAATTTTTTGCATAATCAGAAGATGAGGTATTTTGCCAATCATGAGAGGTTTGTCCTTCTGCATTAGACAGCAATGAAGAACAGTAAGAGCTCTCTGTCTTTTCTTTTTCCCTTCATTTCCTTATCCATGACTTGCCTCTTCAGCTCCTTCGAAGTCCAGGAGCTTTTCAGAGAGACAGGAGTTTGACAGCTTTTGACAGTTTACTTTCTCGAAGATAAAAAAATCAATTTCCTAAATGCCAAAAAAAAATCAAAGTCACTATAATGAAGAGCAGAATTCCTGATTTCATTTTTGAAAGATCTGTCCACAAATCCACTTTGGTGCTTTGCACATGCTAAAATCCAGCAACATAAAATCTTCTAATTTGTGTTTACAAAACATGACCACGGAAAACTCTGACCACAGTTTCAAAGAAAAGTAATAGAAATATGCACAATGTATTATATAAGGCTTTATAAATCTCCCATTTTTCAACAAAGAGGAAGGAGTGACACCGCTCTGGCAAAATGCTCCGCTGATAGCACAGCATGATCTTTGCTAAAATATATTTGAGTACGTTGTCTAGCGTGGTGCAAGACAATGTACTAGCATAAACAGTTAACGCTGAACCACAAATGTCAAAACAGATTAAGTACATTATGTGAGACATCATTTTTTTTTTATTCTGCTTGTTCACTTGCTAATTTGAACAATTCTGTAATTCATAAAAGGGTCTCACTACCATCAGTGCAAATTAGTAATTTTCTGGCACATAATTAAAAATACGCATTAAATTTATACTTCATATTGCAAGTTTGTCGCCTTTGTGAAGACAAAAAATATTACACAGTCAAATGAAATTCTAGGGTGACTGAAAATAGCTCTACACAACCTCCTGACATATTCCTCAACATGAGTCTAGTAAGTGTACCATACTATGGCCAGCATTTTTCTGCTTAGCATGAAAATATAAAGCTCTTTTTTCTGAATACCTCCTCATAGCACTAGCTATTCATATATCTTAAACTGAAGCCATTCCTTCGCTGGATGAATCCTATTACTGCCACACCAGTAACATTATACCTGTCCTAATCCTTCTCTAACACACACTTTTTCCATAGTATAAGCCTAAATCACTCTGTAGAGATAAATCACAAATAGAGGCAGGTTCCATCAAAAAATTTAAACATCATGTTTTGGTTTTAGAGTCAGACAAATAATCATTCAACTATAGTTCACAGTACTGCTTTACAGAAGAGACAGTAATGGTTCAACATCATTTTTGGAGGGATAAGGGTTATTGTTAATGCATCTATCTCATCACTACCAGAGTTCACAATACAAACATTATGAATAATAATGAATAGTTCAAATAATTGCCATGTTCCAACAGAACAAACAAATCAGACTTATTTTTAGATGTTGTGATTTAATGTTCCCTTTCTATCTATTAAGACAAAAAATTCACGAGTGCCAGCATCTTCCACATTCTCACAATATACATAAGGTAAGGTGTGGAACCAAGCCATCTCAAGCAAAAGAGTTAAAGAGTTCAATCGGCATCCATGAATTGTGTGACAAATGCCCTCAAATATTCCGCCTTTTTACATAGTCAGTTCATGATGGCTTATGCTAGTATCTATTAAATATTTTATTAATTTACCATGAATATAAAGTATGACATTACCACCTTATCCTTGGAGAAATAAGAGATTAAATTACTGATACACTGTACCCCGGGGGTGGGGGGGGAAGATAAGCAGGGGAAAATGTGGATAGAGAAAAAGGGAGAGAAAAAGATAAAACAGTAGCAAGCATTAACTAACACAGACACTTGCTAGGACCAACATTTACAGCTCAGAGACCCACAGCTCTATTGTAAATACACTAATGCCAATTCTCTGATTTTTAAGAAATGCTACATTTCCACATTTTCCTTTTAAAAGAAAAAAAGTCCTTGAGTCATATTCCAAAACGCAAATGTTTAATTTCACATTATTTTTCATGAAAGTGCATATTGTATTGTACGAAATCTTCATACTGGTAAATCTTTGGTTACTTGACAAACATAGTTCTGCAATATTGTTATAACACAGCTGGTCTGAATTTTTGTGTCCAGTTACAGATTGCTATTCCTTTAATAGAGACCAGCAGCATTCCTTTTGTAGGCTCAGAACCCAGCCTTATTACCACAGCTTTCAAATGAGTGATGCATCTTTAGCCTTGCTAACCAACAGACAAAGGCACTAAATGATACCTGAACCAAGTATCATCCCTGGCTGTGGCACCAGTTCTGTAATCATTTGTTGACTCGACAGATTTGACTGGTCCTTTCAAGCTCCCTCCCTTTGACCAGGAGGACTGATGAAAAAACTGCCTACTCTAGTCAACACTTTTCTGAGAGCACTGAACTAGGCAATCTCCTTACATCCCTTCCAATCTCAGCGAGTCCATGATTCTACAAGAGGTATCTAAACTGTGTACTCAAAGATAATTTTTCCCTACTTGGCCTCACTAGGGCTTATTATCACAGACTCAAAGCTATGCTAACCACAGCTTCACCCTGTGCTAACCAGAATTAACTCTGACCTCAGGCAAGGCAAGTTCAGACCTGTACCAAAGACTGTGTTTATCCCCCTACACCCACCTAGGCAGGCATCATCAACACAGCACCTGAGCATCTCTCACTCTTGGTTTGTACTTCAAAGCCACAAAGCAAAGAAATACTATTTCAGTTTTGACAACGAAGGACTACTGCACAGAACACTTTAGCATCCTTTAGCATCCTACAGCACAGAAACCACTTGCATACAAGCCTTCAAGGCAATACCAGAACCATTGAGTTACTGCTCATTCCTGGGTGCTCCACTGGACCATCAAGTTAGATGCTGTTGTCTTACTAATTTAACAAAAGCTTTCTGATTTTTTTTTATTTAAAAGCTACCATGATCAAGAGCAGAACTCTCAATCTGCTACTGCAAGCCACCAAAATCATAGTCCCAAAGAAGTCACTGAGAAGTCAGTCTCTAACTTCATTGTACCCTAACATGAAATTATAGCAACATTTTTGCCACTTTCACTCTTGCTTGTTCTGTAGAGTGAAGGCAATACTAGAGTTACTTGGACTTTAGACTGAGTTATTGATCATCAGGAAGACTGCTAAGTGTCAGATAAAGAATCCTTGTCACAGACATTACTATGACAGTAAAAAAGAAAATTTTCATTTTTAGACTGCTGTTGCAGTCGGAGGTCTACCGATTAGACATTTTTACAGAAAAAATAAAGTGCAAACAGAACCAATAAACTTAGAAGTCATTACAATTCGGAACTCCTTGATGACATTTTTAAAAACTATTTTAAGAAAAGAATAATGCTTTAATAAATAACATTAAGTTACATCAATTTCTGTTTTTCATACCATAGACTTGCGAATGAACGTTGACTAGAGCACTAAGGTAATTGTATGGATTTTAACACCTGCATGAGAAAAAAACCTGTATACAGCTATTAAAAAACAAACTATGTTTTCGCATGTCAAAAAGAAATACTTGCTTTCTAGTATAAAATCTGGTAGTACAGAATATACTGTTTTTCAAGTTCCGCTAGATATAGATGCAGTCTCAACAGTATGTACTGGCATTATGCCAGGTCATAAAATATTTTTTCTATTTAGAATGACAGAGGTGTAACTTGTGAGACATATCAAGTCTCTAAATATTGCATTTTTTTATAGCTCAGACAAGGCTTATGACCACCACTGTTACAATTCTCTGATAATTTTTGAAGATATGACAAGTTGCCGTTAGTATTATAATAATTTCAAATTTAGTACTTATCATTTTCAGAAAACTAAGTAGTCTTATTTGCATGCTTCTTTAGACAAAGAGAGAAGCAGAACGTATGTTTGAAATTACTGGTAATGAGGAAAAGACTGGCTATCTTTACACTGTTCATAATATTCAGTTCACTTGACATTGTTCTCCACTGCATCTAACTACAGCAATAATTATTGCAATAAACAGTGTGCTCTCACACTAATGAGAAATCCTGCAGATTAATTTTTAAAGTGTGTTTCCTTTAATGATTCGCATATCAATTTGATCTCTTGGATCTAAATATCAAAATAGCAACCATACAAGGAGTATCTAGTAGGTTCTGTGTTAGTTTCATAAAGGAAATAAGGTGTAATTTAGCATGTATACATATTGCATCATAACATTAAATAATTATTTTATTGTACATCTAAGTTTTGGGTTAAAAAAAAAAGATACGCGAAAGCTAACGAATGTTAACAGACTACATTCAAAACACACTGAACAAAACAGTGATTTGTACACTGTGATTACCACATGGAAAACATAATTTAACCCACTCAAATATGTTACCAACCATATCAGAAACAGTATTAACATGAAGCTCTCTTCTTTTTCAGTTAAACAGGAATCCAAACAGAATATTCAGACATATTTCTAAGAGAGTAACACAAAGACATTCTTTTCCAGTTGTAGGCAACATTTTGAAAATGTTCTGCATAGTAGACTCTCACTTCTTGTCTGAATGTAACGTTAGGTGACTTTCTTACTTGTTTCATAACACCTTATTCCAACTTACTACACTGCTATCTTTGGTATTCACTACACACTGTAATAAAAGAAATAAGATCCCTCATGTTGATAAAATACAGTATGTCTGAAGCCAGCAGGCACGTGTACATTTGTTTACAATAGAATGCACAAGTCAAATGTTTTATTTGTATTGGGGCTGGCACAAATCACTTGCTAACAAAAGCATTAGTGCTATCCAGAGGCTGCGCTCTGCAAAAAAGCAACTTCGAAAAAACTATCCTGAAGGAAACCTCCACCTTCACCTGTCATATAAAGCATCCGTCCGTCTGATGCACACTTACAGAATGAAAGTGAAATAGAAGTATGACTGTGATATCTAATAATTCTATTGAATAACTCTGAAGGTATTCAATAAAAGGGGAGTTTGTGAGAAGGAAACAAACCCCTTCCATCTAATCAGACTTCTAAATTCTTTCAAAATACTTTATTTCAGTAAACTCAAAATATAGCTATCTCTAAATGAAACCATCTGTGGTATAAAGAGAGGCTCAGGGACGACAGACCTCAGAGTGTCCATGTTTTCAGTCAGCATGGTAATAAGCAGATCTTCCCGACAGAGCCCGCACTGCCAAAGAGTGAGTAGAAAGCAGCTTACTCCATAGAAGAACCCCTTATGTCCCTAACATCCAGTCCCTTCTGAAAGCTGCCTTGAAGTGCCACAGGCAATTCAACAATATCCAGCCTGTGGACAGCAAGCCAGGTGCACCAAGTCAGCTGCAAAATCTGTGTTTTAATGAAATTCTGTACTAAGAGAGAATAAAGTCCCTATAAGGAGCAGTGTGAGGCTTCCACAGTTGGGAAATTTCAAATTACAAGACATTATATGGAGTATATTACATATTAATCTAAGTGACAGCCACCCTTAGCAAATTTGCAGATGACACCAAGCTGAGTGGTGTGGTTGACACACCTGAGGGATATAGGATGCCATCCAGAGGGACCTGGACAAGTTCAGAAGTGGGCCCATGTGAACCTCATGAGGTTCAACAAGGTCAAGTGCAAGGTCTTGCATCTGGGCTGGGGCAACCCTCAGTATCAGTACAGGGTCGGGGATGAAAGGATTGAGGGCAGCCATGCCAAGAAGGACCTGGGGGTAGTGGTGGATGAAAAGCTGGACATGAGCCAACAACATGCACTTGCATCCCAGAAGGCCAACTGTATCCCAGGCCGCATCAAAACACGAGTGGCCAGCAGGGCAAGGGAGAAGATTTTGACCCTCTACTCCACTCGGGTGAGACCCCATCTGGAGTACTGCATCCAGCTCGGGAGCCCTCAGCACCCGAAAGACATCGACCTGTTGGAGCGGGTCCAGAGGAGGGCCACAAAAATTACCTGGAGCGGGCTGGAACACTTCTGTGAGGACAGGCTGGGAGAGTTGGGGTTCTTCAGCCTGGAGAAGAGAAGGCTCCAAGAGACTTTACTGAAGCCTTTCAGTACTCAAAGAGGGCTTACTTTGAAGATGGGGAAAAAAATTTTTAGCAGCACCTATTGCAATAGTAACCATTTTAAACTAAAGGAGGGAAGATTTAGACTAGATATAAGGAAGAAATTTTTTACAATGAGGGTGGTGAGACACTGGAAGAGGCTGCCCAGAGGGGTGGTAGATGCCCCATCCCTGGAAACATTCAAGGCCAGGTTGGACGGGGCTCTGAGCAACCTGATCTGGTTGAAGACACCCCGCTTATTGCAAGGTGTTTGGACTAGATGACCTTTAAAGGTCCCTTCCAACTCAGGGTATTCTATGATTCTATAATACAAAAATACATTGTGAAGTAAAGGCAGATTTTTCTCTGCAATCGTTTTAAATACTGCAGTATTCATGAACACCAACGAACCACACATACTATAATAATACATAATATTCAGAAGGGATGATGGTATAGGAAAAGTTAAATACATTTAGCAGTATCTTTAAAATACCTGTCTGTGGCTGTTTTCTCTTTGTTCCAATACTAATATGTAGCTTAGTCACCTTAAGACACATTCTGTGTTGTCTGTAAGGGGCTACATTTACTGAAGCAAATGCATGTGAAATGCATCAGCCCAGGAACATCCTTTACAGTTCTGAATATTTCAATTGCATTGCTCTAGGGCTCAGAAGTGAAACAGTGTTTCAGGAGCTCAGTCCAGTTCCGAATTCTTCCGCATGCTGCTTGTATGATCTAGAAAAGGTCAACCTTTGTCTTGGTTTATTTCTATAGCATGCAGAGATAATACTGCTTCTCAAAGGAGCTCTGAGCATCCCTGGTCCCTGATGCATTACGATACCAGGGCCACAGGCACCCTGTGCTTTTCTTTTGGTGCATCTTCATTACCACTTTACTTTGGACCAGCAGAGGACTTCAAAAGCCAATCTTCCAGTAGAGCATTCCAGCTCCAGCTGCAGTTCTACAAACGCTCCAGCCTACAGCCAGTCTGAGATGTGTAACCACCACATGCTCAAATGGGTGGACCCTCGGTCCCCAGCACCAGGACCTGCTCCAGCCGGGCCATCCTGCCAGCTACACTGTGGTCCTCCTGCTGCACCGCCGCGCCAGTGGCCAGTGCCAGGCCGACATTTTCCTGGACTGAAGCTCGTTTAGCTACATCCAGCATCACGGTGTCTGGGCTTTAAAAGTTTCTTTATATTTTATTGACCAATACCGCTGTCACCTACCTTAAACTTCTTTTCTTTTTTGATAATTCATGTGGATTTAAATGTGATAGTGATATCACTAAATAGCTTCACTATTTCAACGTTTTTCTTTTTCCTTACTCTTTATTTTTATGGCAATTGACAGATGCCCTCCCACATTTAAACTGAAAAAAAACATTTTTGGAAAGAGAATTACATGAAAGACAGTTTCACTTCTCAACTGCTACACATTTTTTCCATAGTGTAATTTCTAGGTCTTACATAGGGTTTTTTTTCTTAAAAGAAAAATATAGAATTTACAAAATTATCCTAAAAAGGAAAAAACTTATAGCTTACATTAATCTTTAAAAAAAAGCCTTGTTAGTGTAACTAGGGGGAAGAAAGGCACATGAATGTAAACATTTTACTCAGTACTAAACTTCATTTTGAAGACTGAATATCTGTCTTTCATCTATAAGAGAACTGGTCATCGATTAAGACTGATGCTATTCATTTATGAATCCAGAAAGTCCAGGAGAAATGCAAGAGGCTAAGTTTTCTGAACTTCTTGAAATTTTCCTAACATCAGCTGATACAACATTATCACAAAATCATAGTTTTACATCTTAGTTGTCAAAAAAAAAAAAAAAGGAAACCAACCAACCTTAAAATAAGCTTTTTTGGTCTATAATACATAATTTAGACCTGTTTCCAAATATGTTTAATTTACTTTTTAAAAAATATTTTCTTTCAGCTTTTAACATATCAATCCCAATGTAAACAAACAATTAGAAGAACGAACACAGCAGATAGTTCTTGCCAGCTTTCCCCTGCTCCAGGAAAAGCCTGGGAACACAGAGAATGCTTACAGGATGCCCTGAAGGTCATCAGATCCAGAGCCGTGGCAGACCCAAGAATAATATGAGCAGCCTTTCATCTGAACTAAGGTCTCTTATCTGGACTGCCCAGCACAATGGCAGTGCTGTACTACCACATAGGAAGAGCAGCAGCACCCTAAAAGCTAGTTACCAATCATTGGTGCTATTACATTTCTCTTTAAAATAGATACATGCGTATCTGAAATGCTGTCCAAAACGAGGCAAATACTTATTCGCAACGCTTGAGTTGCAAATCTTGCATGAGTTTCTTTTTCTAACAAGCTTGCAGGAGACCAACACAGTTCTTCTCCTTTCCACAAATGAGCAGGTAATGTGACGACTTCACCACTAAGTGTTTATCAAGAACAAAAAACAAGGAAAGCTGAAAACAGAATATCCCCAGGTATAAGTCACAGTTCAAAGCATGAAATGAAAGCTGCTGCCGGCTAATGGAAGAAACTGGCAGAGTGGGACTCCGCAACCCTCGGTACCAGAGGCTCCTGCTGAGATCAAAAATACATGACCCAAAAAGTGACATCAGAAGAGAAAAGTTCCTCCCTCCTTCCTTTCTTAAAACCTATAACTAAGCTTGCCCACATATACATCTACCACTCTGCCAGGAAGCATTTGGAAGCTGGACAGCTGTTTACCCAGAACTATACGCACCTTTCATACCCTTACCACCTCTTAGATGGGGGAGGAATCGCCAGCATGCAGTTCTCATGCAGCCAGTTCTCACAAACCTTATCTGCACTTCGCTAATTAGACCTTGCTGCTTCGCATTTCTAGGTCAGTTACACAGAAGCCGCCGTCGCCTTCAGTCACTTTCCCAGAACAAAATTGTGGCGCTTCAGCCTCTGCTACACAAAGTAGCATACGAAACTTTGTCCCAGCGTACAGAAAATACAGACCACTTACGATGCTGAGTACACAGAAAGAGGTATTTCCCAGGTCTTATAAAACAAGCATGGTGTCCACCGCACACAGAGGAGCACAGCAGACCATGCATCTTCTGCAGTGTCCATCCAGCAGGCAAATTACAACTGACAGATTTGTATACATTGCACAGTGTTAAATGATATGTATCTGGATTGTAAAGTGAATGTTGTCGTCCACAAAATTTATATCTAATCCTGGTGTATAATAGCTTAACCCTAATATTTTTATTTTTCAAAGGATGACTACATTCTGATCATATAAAAAATTCAATTAATTAGAGAATTATTAAAGAATGTTTTTCAATGAATATTTCCAAGAAATGTAGAACTATTTCACATAAAATTGTCTGGTTTCCTATCAGTAGAATGAACAGATGATTTCCCTTAAAACTCAAAGGGAGGAGGAGGAGGGAAGAAGCTATCTGTAATATGAAATGTCATTTGCACAGTCACAAGTAGTTTGGGTTAATTACTGTTAAGGTGTTAGACTATCTAAGTTTTAATCAACAGAGCCCTACTCTGGTGCAGATGTTGACATCTGTACAAGTTAGTGCCATTTTAGCTCCTCCAGGCATTGCAGCACCTGGAGAAGCCACAGGGAAGGCAACATGGATTCTTCTTGAAATCACTGCAGCAGCTGTCAGCTCAGGGGGAGGTATACACCGACGTGCACCACGCAGCAGCACTGTACAAACCCGCGCGCTCTCGCCTTAAATACGGGCTAGAAGCAACACTGGGAAATCCATGATGAGAACACAACTTGCCATATGACAAAAAATATCAGCATTCATTGGACAGAAGTACTTAAAGCTTTTAATTTTGCCGCACAGGTATAGACCTTGATCCGGTACTTGTGTAATTAATATGGCAGATTAACAAAGTCATATACTGATCATGGTAACCTGATAACTTCTGCCCAATGGTGTAATATCTTTAATTCAAGTACCTGGATTTTAAGAGGTGTTGTTTAAAACAACAACCAAAAAGTGGAAAAAATATTTATTACATTAATTCTTTTTTTTTTACCTTATTCTGTTTTTCTGTGGGTCTGCAAACTCTAAGCAAAAAATTATACACTACTGAAAAAACCTTAGTACAAGAACCCGATAACCATATACTGGATACTACAAAAAACTGTTTGTCCTTCTCCAATTCAGTCTTGGAACAAAGGACCAACAGTTTATTCCCATTTGAAAGTACATCGCAGTCGCAAGAGTGTCACAAACGTACACATAGCAATTTATAGAGCTATAAATGCAGCAGTATTAGTACAGACAACACACTGCAGCCCTTCCAATGTGAAGATCACAAAAAAGAACAAGCAAAAGCTTAAAATAATAGCCACGTATTCATTGGGAATTTTGTACAATGGTATGATGATAATGATCACTTTTCCAGGTTAAAGTCCCATCCTATTTTTCTGCATGGAAATAAAAGCTCATACTGACAAACTATACTGTAGTGGCAGAAAGGAAAAATTGCAAAGCAGTATCATCAATCTTGGGCTTTCACTTGCTTTTTAGGCACTTATTTAAATCCCTTCCAAAGCCCTACCATCCAAGTACAGGCTCATGAGCCAGTCCAGGAATATCTGGAGTAACAAAAACAGAAAAGTACTTATGTTTCCCTTAACTTCATAATACCAAAATGCTACGAAATAAAAACAAGCGAAGTACAAGGCTGGTAACTTCAATACGTATCCCAGATCCCCTTCAATAACAGCATAGCCTATCATGTCTCATAATATTCAATAGAGCGATCTTCCTGCATATGGGTGCAGCAAGAACAGAATCTTCCTTGTTCTTACAATAAACTGCCGTTAGCCTCTTCCTAACTCTACAGAAAACACTCTCTGAGCATTTCCATTGTGTTACAATAAATGAACTCAACTTGAAAGCTGAAAGGTGTGATACTAATGCTATGTACTGACATAACTCGGAAATCCAATTTTTTTTTCTTTAAATACTCTTATATGTCAACCTACTTCTATCGGAAAAAGAAAACAGATTTCAGACCACTGTTTCAGAGAAATCTGACCCTGTAGACATTAGGGTTTTGAAAATATTTTCCAGTGGGTGAGAGCAATTTCTCAGACATAGAGCACACTTATGAAACTTATTCTGCAGAGAAGATCAACATCTATTCTTGATCTCAGTCTATGAACACAATAGACAGAGCTGAGAATTGTCAATCTGTAGTCATTCACCCATTGATCTCAATGGGGTGCTATAGAAAACTCAAGAGAGACAATAGATATTGCATATTAATGAATTTATAGATTATCTTAATTTTTATTCAGTACTGCGTTATCATACTTCAGCTCACTGTGGGGGAAACACATACTCCTCCCTCTTTGAACACCACTTTACTGTACTGTGTTTCCCTTTCATTCATCTCTCTGTATTGCCTCAGTATTTTTGCATCTCTCTGCTACAGCTCTCACTCTTCATTGCAGACTCCACTTTTAGCCTTTGCCCAGTGGATCCACTGAGATTACTGCTTATTAAACAAATGCATACACCACACATACTATAAACTATTAATACCTACACCTAATAGCAATCATTAGGCCTTAGAGAAACTCCTCGCAGTGATGTCAGAGTGGGAAGCAGTATGCACATCTCCTAGTCATTCTTTAGGCTGCTTTCAATGCAAAGCTGCACAGCAGCATCTGAAACAGAGGTGACATTGGGATGGCTCCTATCATAAAAATCTCTCTTCTGTGGTCCAGGGCCAAGTACTGTATCCAGAGGAATTATTTTGAAGACTTGATGCTAATCCTGAATTTATGAAGTAAAAGAAGATGTTAGAAGATGTGTGTATTCAAAACTCAGAGAACCAGCCAGAGTTATCGATCCAGTCTCATTTGAAGATTTTGAATCAAATTCATAAATGAAGAAGAGTGAGAGCTCAAATATGTCCATGCTGGGGAGATTGCTTGGGGTGCCTGAAGGACATGAAATTACTAATGCAGCTCTCAGATTCTCTTTGCTTCTTCTCTCCCATTTGCTTACACTTGTGAAAAACAAGACTTTTTGGTGTATAAAACTGAGAAGAGATGTGAATGGGCACATAAAAAATACAGGGGGACAGAATCTGAGGGGAACTGAAGCCCAAAGAGAATTCATCTATCCAACATGATGTCACCTCATGCTGCTTCTAATTCACCTCAACACAAACATGACTAGAATGATAACACTTATCTTGAGAATTGCAATATACCTAATTGCATTGCCACCAGAATCTGAATTACCTTTCCTAAAATCACGCAAGCGATTTGAATTCCAAGCTCTGGCTTCCATGCCATCTTGAAGATACAGTAATAAGATTTGCTTTTCACACAGTTACAAAATTTAAGAGGGATTTTAGAATATCCTACCTTCTAAACCTCACATTTACCAGTATAACATCTCATTCACAGAATTAGCTTGTATTTTGACTGTTAGATTTGTTCTGCCATTCGGGCATACGCTACTCCCTTTCCATGAATTCAAAATGCAATTATTAAAGTAATCTTGCTGACTATTGTTTCATCTGCAAAGGCAAGACCTGGCCTTTGCAACCCCAGAGTTAAGTAAAGGTAACTTCCAGCTGTCCTTCTGTGTAGAGAAGTGGTTTGACCCACGTTAGATGCACAGGCTCCAAACACACTAAATGAACGGAGTAGGTAGGGGCATACATGAGAGATTCTCATAAACCATCCAAGATGCTGGCTAGTTTAGTTGCCTAAATAACTCAAATGACCAGAGACAAACCAGAACCATGGCTTTCCTTCTCCAAAGGTTATCACTATGAACCTGCTCACAAATGAATACATTTCTTTGCTTTTCCATCTGAAAAAGAAAAAAAACACAAAACATAGTTCCACAGCAACCACCATCAGACAGTCTACGTTTGAGCTGTAGAAGTACTAAATTCAAGCGCTTACTTAAAAATCAGGAAGAACAGGGATTTGAACTCACATATTTAATATGCCAAACAAAGCTATTAGCTTTCAGCATCAGATAGTTACTAGATCCTTCTGTACATCTGGCTTGGTTAACCTGGAGGGACTGAACTGATGTGGAGTTGGAGGAGCCCCTGTTTAGAAACCTACAGTAGAGTTCAACCTTGAGAAGCTCTTTAATTGTAGAGTGGTGTAAGTACTCTGGTGCCTTTAGGTGCTCTCAGGCTTTATGGAATTACAGGGGCAACTCTTAAGTGTCTCATAACTACCAGGTATTTTGTCAGACCTGGCAATCTAAATGATAATATGACATGTTAATAGCTTTCTCAATATAAAAACTGATTAAATAATCAGTCCGTTACTTTGAAAAATATTATAGACTTTTTGATTAATTTGAAAAATACTTATATTCTGTTGAACGGCTGTTTAGTATTTCAAAATGACATTTCCAGAGAAAAAAGGTCCAAATGGATACTTCCAAGGATGAAAGCTAGATGCTGCATTCAATAGACTTCTCTATTTCTACTTAGCATGATACGAAGCACTTCTAGACACTGTTTCAGTGCTATATATGGTACATTACTCATTCTGAGAAATAGTTAGCATAGTATTTTACAAATGGAAGAAAATAGCTACTTGCACATACATTTGCGATTCAAAGCCTTCATTTAAGCAATGACACCCATCCATCACAAGTATGCCATGGTGCATGCTTTTTTTATAACAGTTCATTACATACAATGAGAGAATCTAAATATCTAACATGTTTATAGCACATCAGGCAGTCCTTCTAGCACATCAGCCTGATGCTGATGTTGGACGAGCTCCTGATAGCTCATCAACCATATCATCATTCATTAATACATCTATCTGCAGCTTTCAGAAAGAGACAGATGATCTTTCCTTGGAGGCCAATGCAGCTTGACTGTACTGATGGGTGCCCAATTTGACCCTAAATCTTAGGTGAGCATACCTCAGTAAAAAAGGAATAAGAACCAATTGAATATCTTGTTTCTGTGACAGCACTATAGAAGGCATTTAAGGAATTAAACTCAACTATTGTATGTCTGTATTAACACATAATAGTAAATCTGGTAAAAAATACTGTTTCATAGACTTGCATTTTTTAATAAGTTGTTACGATTGGTAGGAATTTGTTTTTTCTCTCAGCTGTTCACCTAGAGTTAGACACACTTGACAGCTAAAGGCAGGCCATTTCTATAATGCTATGAAATTTGACATAACCCCACCACTATCACTACTACTTCAACCTCTCAAAAATCCAGTATGTCCATGATCTAAAACTAGTAACAGAATGTAAGAAAGCCGTGCAGGCTTTACGTACATCCACGTAAACGTCTTTTCATTTTAAGGCACAGACAAAACATGCTTAGTCTGATCTGAATTACTGCAGTGGTCTTGTTAAAAACCACCATCTGTCAGAGATTATCCTATTTTACACAGAGGGAACATGCATTAATTATTAATCCTACTCCTCACAGAAATGCACTCACGCAAGATCAGGACGATCCATGGTGTGACAGGAGTATTAGTGTTCTTAGTAGGTAGTCTCCGGATGAAACTTGGGATTGATCCCTTGAGTACTCCCAGCAAATGAGCTGCTTCAGGGCAGGTCACTAGCCACACGGCAGGGCATCCTCACACGAGAAGCAGCAGCTGAATTCCCAGGACCTGAGTCTGTTTCCATTAGCCAACATAAGTACTACATACAGTACAGGCATTGCATTTGCAGACTTAAGCACTGTGGTCCTCTGCTATACACCGAAGCATGTATTCAAGCTTAAGCATATGAAATTGTCTTTATTTACAATTAAATAAAAGATTAAGAGCTTTCTCAATGTTGGCCAAAGTGCTTGGCACTTTGATGAGTCCTCCACATATGCTGAGGGAGGGAATTCATAGCTGTAAATAGAACACTGATGTGGCAGATCCAATTCAGCCACAACGAGAACCTGATGATAGGCAAAACAAGAAGATAAAGAAAACTCTTCATAGATCTCAGTGAGAGACAATGGAAAGGGATCGTTCTTCCCCAAGGAATTCCCTAATCACATATCATTGTCTAGGGAAGCTGGCAGAGATCACATTTCTGCTCTAAAGACAATTTAACCTGTTTGGTATTGTGTGAGTGCATGTTGACATTTATTGCCTTCAGTTAAAACTTCATTACCACTAAGTTTGTTTCCTTGGACGGTGGCAAAGTGACCAGTCAAAAAATTTTTACAAACAAACTTCTTGCAAGTTTTAGTATTTCAATGAGAAAAAACTGGAGAAAGACTACTGAGAAAAGTAATTTTTAAAAAGAGAGAGAGAAGACATTTACGCCGTATTAAAGTAGCTGATATGAGACAGAAATTCACAGTCCCAGGCTGTATTCGGTGCAATGGATGCCAGAACCTCCATCTTACTATGTAGAACAAAACTAAAAGCACATTCTTGATTCCCCGAACAAGAAATAAGACATGTCAGAACATGGAGAACTCTTCTGGATAAACAGAAAATATACCTACGTCCATGAACCTCAAACTTTGATGTAGTTTTCTATTTTCAAGGTAATCTCTTATTTTACAATGTCTGCACCTTTCTGGGCAAGGAAGAGGTTAAAAATCTTTCTTTCTAAAACCAGAAAATGCTCCACTGAAAAGCTGTCTAAGCTGCCAAGCATGGAGGGATAGTACTCCAGTTGGAACACATTACAGAGACAACATAGGAGAGCTGATCCAGCTTTTTATTTACTGTAGAGGCAGAAATGACATGAACATCTTCCTGTGTAGACCTAGAAAAATATGTTGGCCCCGAAGCCAAGGATGAGAATATTACCAACCCTGCCAAAATGAAATAGGTTATTTGTTTTTTTAATTTAGCGAGATTTGGCACCAATTTATGTATTTTTCCCTGGAGAAGAGGAACTATTTATATTCTTCAGAGCACAGATCATAATTGTCAATTTTCAGTGGCCCTGCATAAAGAAATAACAGGTTTATTATTTTGAAAAAAGAGGACCACAGTTTTCAGTCTGGTACGGAGAGACAATTTTGTGTAAAGCCATTTTAAGTCTCTTCTGGTAGAAGGAACTTCCAAGAGAAGGTTTTTTTTTCAAGTAAGCACATGTGCACATCTCTTGGGGTCTGCAACTGTGACAGACATGAAGGGGGACACAAGTCCCACAGTAAAATTTCACCTTCCAGCATGACGAAGGACTTCTCCCATTCTCATGTCATTCATTTTTTCCCTGGATAAAGTCACACCACAAATTACCAAGTGGTGTCAATTGTGAGAACATAAAAATACCAAGTGTCTCGTCCTTTGATGTCCTGTCCATCAACACTCTTAAAAAAAAGGATTTTACTCACCCTCACACCACCATTCAAGTACTATGCATGCTCGTCTGTACTTACAGCACATAATATAGCTTGGGTTATATTTCCAGATCAGATTAGGTTGCCTTTATCTGACAGGAGTCACGAGAACCTGTCGAAGGACCTTCCCAGGGCTCTGCTTACAGACCTCAGTTCAGAGGTTTAAATTGACTATGCGGCAGGAGAGTAATTCAGCTATTATATAGGTTTTGACCCTTTGTAAACCACCAGGTCCTAATCTGCTTCCCTGACAGTCCGATGTGGACCTCAGCTTTCAGGTTGCTTCTGCTGAGCACTCTGACCACTCATCAGCCAGCCAGCGACTGAAGGAGAAAACGTAAGATCAGGCTGGAAAGTCACAACCTTTCCAACAGCTACTCCATAAGCAAAGGAAGAAAGATTACATTACAAGGATTTGGCTCAGTCCCTCTTAACTAGTGAAGTCCTGGTANGATGAAACTGACAAGCTGAGATCATTCCCTTACTTGAAAATGTAGGAAAAGATCTACCCTTCCTTGCTGGTTTAAAACAACAGATGTCTCACATGCAGCACAGAATCATCATTATTTGTCCAGTAAAGCTAAGAAACCATAAATAAACGACACCAAAAACAATACAATCATTAACGCTACCTATTTTGCAGCAAATAAATCTTAATTATCTCTCTATAGTGTGCCAGGCATTTTTACACAAGCAGTTTTGGAGATATGTTATATTTACATATTAACGAAACAGTCCACCATATAGGTCAAGTTTACATTCCTAAATAAAATAAATAACCCAACAACTTTATTGTATCTACTTATATTAAAAAGCCTGTCACTATGTAACATCCTGAATATAACAGCTTGTTTGGGTCATCAGGTATATGAAAGACAACATTTGATTTTTATGATCAACTCAAGCTTCTTGCTCATTACTGGCAACAGTAGAAGTTCCCCACAGTCCCTCAACTACCGATCCTGACCTCCCCGTTCCTTCCACAACCAGGACAAGGAGCACCTCTGGCAGCTCTAAACCTTTATGACTGACTCCTAACAACAGTATGCAAGGACTGGAGCAAATTTTCCAGAAACTCTTAATAAGATCAAGTTGTTTCTTTCAAATGAAACTTATATGGGTTAACGGTACCTGAGCAATAATGCAGCGTTAAATATTGACTTAGCTCTTCGATATCTAGAACTGATAAAAGTGGAGGGTGACAGAAAAGTTTGAAGCAATCAGATTTTTTTAGAGTATTCCCACAAAGTCTTGCTAACATCCATATTAATTAGAGACGTCCTCATATTGCAATAAATATACCTGTCAGCAAACCTCTAAAAAGAGTAACAACCATATGATAAACAGGAGTCATTCCATGAAGCCAGTCCATTAATTACCACATACTTTTCCACCATTATTCATCACACGGATAATAAATGAGTCAGAACATAAGGTTTATCTATCTTCTGATTACTTCCCTCTAGATCATCAGTTGCAGAGGTTTTATGGTGCTGGCGTATTCCATCAATGCAAAACCTGAGCAGGTTGCATTGACCTCTCCCCCAAAAAATTCAAGACAATAAAGAATTAGTACATTGCCTTTCTAGAGGTGAACTACTGGAAAATACCCCAACTATTGCTTTAAATGATTCTCCTTCAAGTCCAGCAATTCTGAAAGATCAGTTGGAGCTTCATGGAAGGGACTTTTTCTCATCAATTTATGTATTTCCAATTAAAAGCAGAGTCCTTTGATGCAGGATAGCACATTGCTTTATAATTTTGTGATTACATAGCTGCTTTTCATTTTTTTAAGGAAATGGCATCTGAAAATTGTTCTTTTGAAAAACATGGATAATATACATTGGAACACTGACACCCAGCATGGCTCTTCTCTTTACATTCCATCGTCACTTGGATGTTATTTCTACTCTTTCAAAAGCTTTGCTACAATTCTCTTTGTAACCTCAAAAAAACCCACAATATTCATGTAGCTCATTCATGCAGGGAAAAAAGGTGCAATTGTTGTATTTTCACACAAATTTGCAGTGTATCTCTGCAGCTCACATCTTGGGGATGCAGTACAGATAAGCATTTTAGAAATGTACATGGACACAGACAGCTCCCTCAGAACGTTGTTCATATTTCTTCCTTCACAAGTCAATTCTCACAAAAACAGGCTCATCAAGCTGTTCTGTATTTCTCTCGATGCCACATAAAAAGAACTGGGGAAGCAGATTCCGTTTGCAAGCTATCTTGTAATCTAAAAAATACCTCAAATTTAATTAAAAAACATTTTTTGCAAAAGAATATCTGAAAAGTCATTATAACTAAAATAAGAAAATCCTTTCTCAATTTCATTCTTTATATAATATAAAATATAAATAAAGAATTTAAATTTAAAACAAATCAATCAGACGGTATCATTCCATTAGGCTTATTTTTCAATGCAGTTTCACTAAATTCTAAAATAGAAAGAAAACCTTCCCATCATCTGAATTTTGTCCTTCAAGGAAATTTATCTTGCACTCACAATTTCTGAAATAGTGAGTTACCACACACATACAGACTTTCACTTGCTTATGGACTTACTTAATCAAGTTCCATTGGCTCATTCTTTTCATGCAATAGTAGCTATGATGTTTTTCAAAATAGCGCATCTCGAAAGTTTTCTTTCCTTTTTAGTATTTAAACACTTAAAGCTCTTGAATTCTCAGTAATTTGGAAAAATCTGGTCATTAGACAGTTATCTAGAATGGGAATTTTAAAAGAAGCTCAAGGTGGGCTATCCATACACAACTCCAAGTTGCACACCTAAGCTTCTGTAGGAACTTTTGAAAATCCCAGCCTAAGGATAGGGAAAAAAAAAAAAAAAAAAAGACAAAAAACCCCAAAATCAAACCCACAAATGTCACCTTTCTACAAATATGTAACTTAACCTGAAGGGCCCAAAAGCATACTTATTTCTGGTTCTAACAAAGTGATACAAGGAGCACCTCTGCCAACTTCACCACATTATGGGACCTTCTTGCCTTCTGCCATCATTAAGCCTCAGGACAAGCTTTGTTTTTACCAGAGTCCATTTTTCAGAGTCAAAGACACATTCCGTCTTATGTACTGGGAACAGTATCTTAACCTAGCTCCAGAAGTTTTTTCCTACCTATCAATAATATGAATATATTATGTGGTGAAACATCTCTCTACCTGTCCCTCACACAAAACAGCCTCCATAAAATGGCAGCAATGAAACCTGAAAATGTCCCTTAATAAAAGTAACTAAACCAAAGATCCTTTTTTGAAGGAAGAGTCCCCACTTTCATGCTGGAAATAACGGCATAATAACAGTTTGATTATTTTTTTGTTAAGTTAGCACACACTTGCAGATCCAGTTCCATGTGATAATGGACAGACTACAGGGGATTTTGGTTTTTAGTCTCAAGTGCTGTTTTTCTTGTTTTCTCTTTTTTTTTTTTCCAAAGATATAACCATATTTAGATTTCAACTCAAAGCATAGCTCTAGTTTATAGTACATAAAGATGCCTCCGAAGCACAAAGTACTGAATCAGAGAAGAAAGGAAAGCACATCCCATCCTACAGTGGTGACATGAGTTATTTGCATAGTTGCCACAAAAGTAATAATTACACTGTAACTCAATAGGAACAATGGTAATTTCACAGTAGCTCATGTTGTTGTTATCACCCTATATCCTGATAACTGTGAAATTAATTTGTGGCACCACTGTATGTGTCAGCTTTAAGCTGTTCCCTAGGTAACATTACGCTACCATAGAGAAGGAATGCTTGGCAGTAAAATGGGTAGCAGCAGATTGATTATACAAAAAGAATCTTCCCTCTACATACAAATAACTTGGCAATCAGAGAAGATGATGAGGAAAAAAATCCTCCCCACTGTTTCTTGTCGTTGTTTTAAAGAAAAAAAGAAGAAATCATAGAGTTAATGGTATTAACTGACCATTATCCATACACTGGAAGAATGCAAAGATAACACAAAGTGAGCAAGCTACCAGATTACATTTAGTGCCGCTGACCCATTGTTGTTCTAACTGCAGCCAAGATGAGGAACAAACATGCTGAAAATGTCTTTTTCCTCCTTCTAGTCATTTCCCACATTAGCCATTAAATGGCAATTTTAAATATAAAAGCAAATATACCACACTAAGACTTACTTCGGAGGGCAACAATCATGTAGGTTATGCTTTCACAAATTATTCTCACTTCATCTGAGAGGTAAAGTCCTTTCAACCCTGAACACTCAACATTATTTTGCAATACTACTACTGCCAAATAGGAGCTCCATACTAAATGTAAAAGATGACGCTCTGCCACGCAGTGCATCGAAATGCTTACAAACTTACTGGTGAAAATTCAGTGCCACAATAACTGAATGTCTGGAAAACATTACATCATGGAATTTAAGGAGGGAACTTACTACTGATTTGTAACAATAAACAAAACACTGTACCAGTCATTCTGCCTGGTACAGAAGTAGGTATGAGGCTTTGCATTAAAGAAAGATGCTATTCATATTTATAGAATTTGTGTATTTCTTTCTCTTTTACATAGCATTAGAAACCCACACTGTAATGCCTCATTCTCGCACTGTATGTTTGTCTGTAAGGGAACGGGTAAAAAAAAAAAAAAAAAATCACAGCACATTACATATACAGACTCAGCGGTTCAACCGGAGTTCTCTTACTGAAAAAGCAGCAGCATCTCAGTGTTAGCGCCAGTCATCAAAGCAAACGAAGGTGTTGAGCAGATACTCTGATCCAGGATATCCAGGGACAAGCATGTTTTGTCGCTCTGTAGTTTTGATCTTTATCTCTGACTGATCCTCCTTTTCTGATTGCTACCACAAGATACTGTCCCCAAAACCCCTGACAGGTGATGTTCAATTGTGGTGGTTTTTTTCCAATCCAACATAGAGTTTTCAGAGCTCTGAAAGCAGCTGTAGGAGTTTAAAGCCAGCTTGGACAGTCCCAAATGTGTATTCTTCATTAAGTATTGGCACATGCTATGCCAAATTATGTCACTGATGAGAAGAAAATTTTGACCGCCCTATACTCAATTACTCATCAGAAAGGCACCCTGATCATTGCCACTATCAACCCAGGAATTCAATCTATATTCTTTGCCAAATCGGCACATCCCCTCATCCACTCAACGCTTACTCTTCTTCCACTCCCCACTGTGTGAGCCAATTCTGATGCACAAGGACCCTTAAAAGCAGACAACATACACATACACACATTTGCAGTCAGCAAGCTCACTGTATTAACCACCGGGAGAATTTGCCGGTGTTCTTGATGCTGGTAGGAATTACTAAGGGATCTCAGTACTGATTGATCCCCTTTTTCAGTCACATTAATAACTGTCTGCAGTTATCTTTGCTTTGCTAGGCCAGTGCAGAGCCGTGATGCTCAGCTAAGTCTGTGGTCATTTTTTTTCCAGACGCCTGACGCTACTTCTGCCTGCAGGAGCATGGGCCAAGCCTGACGGCCGGCTTTTTAACCCCTGTGCATCTCCTCTGCTCTTTGTTTTCCTCTATACATTCGTCAGGTGTCAGTGCTGAAACAACTCCAATCCGCTGGAACAAACACGCCTCCTGGAACGACAAATGGTGCCACTGATGAACAGCCTTCCATTTGCTGGATCAATGCTGCCAAAGGCATTCCGAAATGCTTCAAGAAAGGTGTATGTATGCACGTAACTAAAGATCTTTGGAAAGCTTCAGACGCTAGCAGCAATTACTGTTTTAATGTAAGCCCAAACTTACTGCCACAGAGAAAATGTCAGTGACCAAGAGGTGGCAGATACTCTTTTTAGAAGGTTGACTGAAAAATGAGTAGTTGGGATAAAAAAAAAAATGCACGAGATGGGGAATTTTACCTTTATAATCATTAAATCAAACCAGGTGCAGTACAGCGGTATTTTTACCTATGATAGCATTCAATAACCTGCTGAAATTAACTGATGTCCCCTGAGCTATCTGTGGTTCACAAAAAGAAATCCCAACACTTTTTTTAGCATGCACTGGTAACCTCTGTAACTGAGACTGCTAACGAGGCTGAAGGTTAACTCCTTAATTGTGAACTATTTGGTAATGCTCCGTAAGTGGTGGCTGTTCCTCATCACATTTGAAACATGCTGAGAAATACCATGGAGCAGTTTATAGAGCCACTCCCATGCTATTTTAAGTGTACATATTTTGCTGCGGACTGTTCAAAATTGTAAAGAATATTAATGTATCTTTAAGACTGTTGTGAAAGGTTGACTGCCACAGTGCAAGGGTGATTTC
Organism: Rhinoptilus africanus; assembly: GCA_013400135.1. Taxonomy (NCBI): domain Eukaryota; kingdom Metazoa; phylum Chordata; class Aves; order Charadriiformes; family Glareolidae; genus Rhinoptilus; species Rhinoptilus africanus. The sequence goes on along the minus strand of VXBO01000174.1, from coordinate 691,356 downwards.
TACTGACTTGGGGAATGGCTTTAAAGCGATACAAAAAGTAGTTGAAAATGAGACCAACTGCAAAAATTCCGAGATTTCTCAGAATAAGAGAAGGTCTCAACAGCAAAGTCACTACCAAAAAAGATGTCTTGTTATCTCTGGTTTCTCCCAGCTGCCAAATTGCTGATACATTACCAGCTCTCTGGGCTTCAAAAAAAGAAATGAGACAGTCTGTTGATATTATACGTAGGTTTTCATTTTAGATCTTATTTTAGATATATTTTTCTGCCAAAAATAGGACTTTTTTGGGAGAAAAAAATATACACCATTTGACCAAACTGATGGAGTAGTTATTTCTGATTTCATAAGATTTAGCAGGGTCTTAGAAAAAGAGTGTACATGACCTCTAACCAGATAGAAATTATATTTGATTACTAAAACTACGACGCCATAAATGCAGCATCTACAGAGAAGCTTGTTCAAATATCTCTAGAATACCATAATGTCGCAAAATTAAGACATAAAACCTTTGCAATGAAATGACAGGAAATACATTTCATAAGGCAATTGTCGCATACATTCAGTGAGAGTTATTAGCCAGCACGCGAAATCTTAGAATAACTTGCATTGCACTTCCAGCCAACTGTAAGCTTGACACATTACCTTGGAAGACTGCCACATTTCCCGCTGTGCTAAACTTACTGAAATAAATAGGAAAGCAGCATTGCTGTGTTACATCCCTGCTTTACTATTGTGTAATTGGACCACACTACAGGAACAACACTTTATATTACAAACATCGAGTTCCCATTATCAACTTCTGGCTTCACACTCTCCGCACAAGAGCAATGAATTTTTGTCTTATATCAAGAATTAAATGAGTATGATGGAAGGGAAAATATTAAGAGAAGATGCATTTCAAGGCTCTGTTTGCAGTTGTAGGTTTAAGACAAAATCTATTTTATATGTTATGACATTGTTACACTAGCAGGAGATAGAATGTTTAGCAATGCCAACAGCAAGATTACTCAGGCCTTTCCAATTTAGGGGTAAAGTCTTCACTCACCCAGAGTACCCAAGCAGAATAAAAAAAAATAAAAATTGATCACAGAAGCAGAGAGTACAGGGAGATAGTTTTACACTTACTGAAATACATTTAATTCCATTAGGAAAGAGAGCAAAATATTTATGCTATAGTGTGTAAGTCCCTGCTGGTTAAATGTCTTCCTGTATGAGAAAAAGAAAATCAGGGATTTCATCTGCAACTGGGTGAACAGTAGTCCTTTCCCCTCTCCTGGGGTGTTAAACAGCCTTTCCCCATGGTTTTGACCACAGAATTTATCCCTAGAACGGCTACATGTCTAATAGCAAAGGATGACCTAGCATGACTGTATCTATATGAGCAAGCAGTGCTGCCCCGCAGAAGGGGCTCTCTACAGCAAACCAGTTGGCACTAAGACCCAGCATAACCCTTCTGAAATGCAGGTAGTGTTTCTTTCAGCCTAGTTCTAACATCATCCTGTAGGCTTGAGCAACCAACGTGGACATCCACGTCCCCGTAGCTTCTGCATCCCAGCTGTCCGTGCTGGCTATCGCAGTGACAGCACAGAAGTGCTACCCTGCCCCAGGCGGGACTCGCAGCAGCGGCGCATCCCCCTGCCTGGGCCCGCGCCGCCCCGACGGCTTGGCACAAATGGAGACTGAGTCAGCAGCACCCTACAAGGTTGGACATGACTAAACGTATGACTCTACACAGGAGCCGTTTGAGCTTGTCTATATGTTGTAGAGAGGCGGGTGTTGGCCTCTTCTCCCAAGTGAATAATGACAGGACTAGAGGAAATGGTCTGAAGTTGCAGCAGGGGAGGTTTAGATTAGATATCAGGAAGAATTACTTTGCTGACAGAGTGGTCAGGCACTGGAACAGCCTGCCCAGGGAGGTGGTTAAGTCACCATCCCTAGAAGTATTTAAGAAATGTGTTGATTTGGCACTTCAGGGCGTGCTCTAGTGGCAGAGATCACCGGGTGTTTGTTTGGTGGTTGTGTGTTGTTTTGTTTGTTGGGGGTCTTTTTGTGGGTGTATGGTTGGACTCAATGATCTCAAAGGTCCTTTCCAACCACGAAGATTCTATGATTCTATATCTACACAAAGAAAAGTAGTCCCCTGTTTTGGCTACTGCAGCCACATGGCTACCAATGCCCAAGCTGAGCCATGCACCCACAGCTCTCGTTAGTGGAAAACACTCAGTGGAGCCAGAATGTCTCTTAAATATATAAGAGTTCCTATTAAGTATTTTTAAACATCCCTGCATAGTTCTCTAATTATAGGGAGAACAATTCCCACCCCAATTAACTATTTCATCTGAGAAGAAACGGCAAGAGAATACACTTGAGGACAGAAGAGGGTTACCACCAGCAGCAGTTGCTGTGCAAGTAAATTTCCAATGGGAAGACAGAGGTGTGGGCACCACCAGGCACAGCCAGCCACGAGCCCTGCAGGGCGCTGTGGCTCCTTGGGAACAGCTAATGCCTTACATATGCTTAAGTGCATTTCCTGTAGGCTAGAAAAAACACAGGTAAGCGGGAAGAACTGCTCAGGAAGCCCCTACATGCTCCAACGGGAAGACATGCCAGGTAGGAGAAAAAAGAAAACGTGTAAAATTATTTTGTAAATATATCTTTTCTATAATAAAAATACTTCTCAAAGTATAAGTGTTTTCTTGCCCTTTTGGTAATACTGTCAGATACATACCAAAACCTTTTTTTTTTTTTTTAATACATTACCAAATACAAAGCAAAGGCTTGGTTAATACTAATTGACACTGACAAATGTAGAAAAATCTTCAGTGTGTAAAATAGCAGTAATAAAAGTATTAGTAGTCTTGAACAGTACCATTAAACAGTACTATTGAATAGCAGTAATAATTTTATAGTACTTACAAATATAGTAATAGTAATTACTTTATTAAATAAAAATATTAAATATAGTATTCACTATTTTAAAAGTATAGTAATAGTAGAAATACTCAATACTATTAACAAATAGTAGTAAAAAAAGTAGTAGTACTATTTGAAAATATTTTACAAAAACTTACCTGTTTTAGAAGATTATTGTATTGCAATGGTGTCTCATTGTAAATCAATGTGTTTTGCAAGTATTCTGATGGAAATCACATTATAATTCTTTCCATTAAATTCTGTTCCACACGCAGATCCGCTATTAGAACTCATTTGAATTCGTCCAAATACTATGGTGATATTTAGAACTGTTTAGGGCTTATTTTACAGAAGAAAATGTCTTTTTATTTTTTCTTTCTGCAAAAAAGCCCCAAACTTGAAGTTCAGTATTGGACCAAGCTAGAAGTAAGTGCTCCAGATTGGTTGAACAAGCTGAATATATACAAATTGAAACTTTCTGTAAATGCCTGCTCGACAAAGAATCTTGTCACTGCCCATATTCTCTGCACGTTACAAAGCACGTCCTAGACAAGCAGTACTGGGCATTCAGGACGGCAGGAGATGCTGCTCAAGAATATTTAGCTTGTTCCTTGATTCTCCACAACACCTCTTATGCTCATCTCCCTCTAGAAGCAGCTTCCTTTGTATTCCTTGTTGCCTGAAATCTTAACACTCCACGGTCCTAGGGGTGCTAAAATTTAGTAGCTTTGCCTTTGGCCCTAGCGGTGAAGTCTCTGGATGGCATTCTGAAAGACCTAAAGTGGTCTAGGGCTTAACTGGCTGCCTACCAACTTTTCAACAGCAAGTTCCAATAAAAGAGATTCTCCTGTAGTTAAAAGATTCTCCTGTAAGACTTCCTTAGAAATGAAGATGGAAAATTGTTTCTGCAAAATTTTGTAGCCAAATAGCTAAATGTGTGGTACTGATGCTACTTTATCTTCTTAACAACTAATTTATTGGAAAAAACCAATAGACATTAGAGTCTTACTTTCAATAATCAGGTTGATTCCATTGGAACATTAAACTTAAGTAATCTTTTCTTGCGTTCCCAAATAGCCTCAAGTAAATGAACAGGATTTAAATTCAGAAGTCTACAGGGGAAGGGCAGATTAATTTTGATGGAAGTTAAGGCACAGTTGGACCCACAGTTTGTTCTCTGAAACACCCCAATATACAAAACATTTCTAGGAAAATGGATGTTTGCTCTTATGTCCAGAACCACAACAATCAGTACAATATAAAGTTACGACTCTTGAGAAATAGCAAAAAAAAAAGAAAGCGTAGCTACTAACATTCTTTATAACCAAAGGGTTCTAAATACATCTCAATCAGAAAAGATGATCCCTGCAGGTATTTAAAAGCAGGTTGACATGGTGCTTCGAGATACCATTTAGTGATGGTTTTTGTCAGAGTTAGGTTGATGGTTGGACTAGATGATCTGAAAGGTCCATTCTAACCTAGGCAATTCTGTGATTCGGACGCAATGAACATACAGTGCAAAGACGCACACTAGCTAATAAAGCAGTTTTGAATGAAGACTGTGTTTTGTCCTCAATCTCCTAGGCTTGCTTTGTATCCTGAACTCCAAGGAGAACGTACTTAGATGCCCACGGCAATACAAAGCCCATTGACTTCAAAGGACACCACAAAGGAGGGAAGAAAGATTACACTTTTTGAGGGTTTTGAGAACTACAGTAAATGTGTGAAAAGAAACAAGTGCAGATATATTTAAAACAGCATTTGTTAAGACAGACTGGTTTCTGACCGTACACAAAACAGAAGCTACTGTAGGAAATGGGCTTTCTTAAATGCACGTGGAATGTGGCACTCTCAATAGGCTGGCTACAGTGGAGATTAAATTCATGACTTACAAATAAAACAGCATGAGCTTCAACAGCCTGAACTAAAACATCTGATTCTTTTGCCAAAGCTGTTAGAGGCTCAGCTTCTGTGTATGTCCCAAACTTCTGTTATGGTCTAAAATGGTATAAGCCACCTTCTAACTAAACCATCCAAAGCCCTGAACTAACAAACAAACAAAAAAATAATCAGAATCTACAGAAAGCCATGGCTCGTGGCAAGATCACCAGCAAAATTTCCTTCACTCATCTCCAAACTTTTTTTTTTTTAATTTATTTAATGAACCAAAACCTTTTTCAAAGCATATAGGCTGATGAAACTAAAGTATTCATAAGCCTGGTAGTCATATTGTATATATCGTCTCTAGAAATCCATTTTTCCTGATTGTTAATGGTAGCAAAGAACAAATTTCAGAAATATTTTTAAAGCTTGCATTTTAAAAAGTAACAAATGGGAACCCCATAGAGTGAACTCAAGATTCTGCAGTGCAATTTTCTACTCTTAACAGTTTGCAGACAAGTGGCTATTAGTCACTGAAAGGTACAGCACTGCACCCACTGCATGCCATCTTTGGAGTCTTTGTGGTAAGCCATCTGCCACAGTGGTTTTCAAAATCTCTTTCACCACCAACATCAGACAACATCTCCTGCAGTTTGTTAAAAAGCAAAATTTTGACTGTTATCCAATTCTTTTCTTTAAATCATAAAACTAAATGGTTCAAAAGCAGAAACAGGCTCCCTCTCCTTGAAGTGACAGAAAAGTGGGGTTTGTTTTCTCGTCTCCTCTCTGAACTGTTTTTTGGGGAACGCTACACATGACTACAGCAACAATGTGTTTACCACACAGAACAGACATGAAGCATCATTCAGTCACTGTAATAGATACAAGAAAATATGAAAAACATGCAAGGTTTTACCAAAACCTTCATGTAAGACCCTGCCTAAAGCACACTTCAGTATATCAACAAAAGTAGTAATTGTAATGCAGTTTCCAAAACCACTAATACAATTTGTTATTTTGCTATTTTACTAAAAATGTTTTTGTTCTAGATCCATGTATTATTTATATGCATTACAAGGCATAAGTCAGTCCTCTGATGTAAAACAACTGTGAACATACATTGCCAATCGGAATAAAAAAAAAAATTCAACATCCTTTTACATCTGCCGGTCATGAACATCATCAGTGCACAACTTGAGGTCAGTTAAAGTTGCATTTCTTAGTTTGTGCTAGCTAGGAGTCTAAAGGAACATTCAAAGGAAAATAATATGACTTATCTTGATCCCCTCCCCTGAAATAGCTAAAGATAAAAGCCTATCCTCTGTCTACATCACTAGATCAAAAATAAATTGTAATTCATAAATTAAAAATGGGAAATTATATACAGTATTTTGAACAATGTATGTGCAACAATCATCTGAAATAAACTCGGTAATGTAATTCAGTATCAAAATTTCTGGTCAAGGTATTATTAAGTTGATAGTAAACAGAACAGCCCATCTCACAATGAAGCTCAAAACAAGATACTTCATAGTTTTGTTTATTTATGCTTTAAAAATATATAAAGCTATGCTATTTCATTCTAAAGCACAGGAAAATAAACATTATCACTAGTTACACAAGATCTCCAGTGTGAGTTATACCTGTGACTTTAAACAATGGACTTGTCATATATGAGGGCCTTCTTTTTTTAAATGCAAAATGCAATATGAAGTGCTTTGATTCTCCACATAAATGATAGAGAACGAAAATGCAAGTGCTAATATCTCTCACAAAAATACTTACATTAGTGTCACAGGTTCCTATACATGCTTGGTGTTACAGCTCTGCACAGTGTCTGCCTGTAGATATAAATTATTCCATGGTGGCAAGATCTAAGCAGTGGCCAGGCACAGTGCTAGGCCCCCAGAAGTTGGCTGGCTAGTGGGTGACTCAGGAGTTAATTAGCCAACAAAGAACAAGGTAAAACTGCATGAACAGAGAACCTTGTTAATGCCACTTAACAGTTTCCAGCTCCTAAGCAGCTTGTTCACTTGCAGTTATCCTTGTACAGGGCTGTCTTGGGCTGTGAAGATACACGCCCAATGTTTGGTCAATGCAAGTGATGTTGACAATCCGCTCGATCTGTAATGTACCCTAAGGAGGATAGCGAACTTCTGATTTCAAAACAGGACTCAAAACAAAATTAAATTCATATGGAAGTACTACTAAAAATTCCAAAATGCTTCTAATATTCTGCATGTATTCCTACGCGACACCAAACGTAACAAGAAACACTAGCATTCTGCAGCATCTGCGTATTTCCATATGCTATTAATAGTACAGTAAATTTATAAAATTGTCAAGATACATATCTAGAAAAGAAATTATAAGGGGAGAATGGTCTGTTCCCTAAATTCCACAGTTTTGTGGGTTGTTTTGTTTTCAGTCTGAGAACATCTCTGTAGTTAATTTTTTTTTTAAAGGAGTATCTCTAAGCCAAATAGTCTAAATAAAGGTCTAAATGAGTAAGTCAATATATCAAAGTATTTTATCTAATTAATGTGTCCTCTGGAGCAGGGGAGTATTTGGTTGTTGGTGAAATACAACAGAGGAACATGAGCTGGTCACCCAAGAAGGCCCAGTGTTAACAACACTTTGGAAGTAGCACAATATTTTTGTTAAATACATAAGCAATAACTTGTTTCTCCCCTAAAAGCATGCCCCTAGCACCATGCAAATGATTGCACTGCAGAGAAACACGAGGATAGAATAAGGTGGAAAAGAAATTTGAACTTACTCCCCTCAGTCCCACATAAGCACACTAATCACAAGGCCAGTGGCTACTTTGGATCACTGGAATTCACTCCAAAGGCTTCCACCTCCTCAGAACATGAGGGATTTCTTTGAATAGATGATCTTTGAGACCTGGATCAGGTCTTGAGTAATCCAGAAACAATTATCCTTACTCCTCCTCATTCTCCTCCCCTTTCAATTTACCTGAGATTGGTCCCATCTCTCAGAGCAGCTTAATACAGAAAAGAAGGCAAACTTTTAACATGACATTTTTCATAGTTCTCATTTTCCTTATATTTCATGCCTGCATTTCTGTAACTCTACAGCCCCATGATGTGGCTTTTTAAACTGGGGAAACCAAGTTGCCTGACTCAGAACCAGAGTATCAACTCGTATTTGACACGTCTCATGCCAGAGCCCTAACAAGTTGGTTACTATATGTTTTGTAGTTCGTGCTGCAGACTCGCTTTATTCACGTTTTTAAAACCCTCTTACCCTGCAAACTAATGAACACTCCTGAAATCACGGGACTTCTTACAGTGCAATTGTCTTGGGCTTTACCCAGCCATAGAGATTATTTGTCAAATACATCTGAGTCTCGACCATATTAAAAGAAGCTTGATTGTTACTAACCCCAGCTTATACAGTTGTCAAGACAACACTGAATATCATAATTAATAGAAACTGGTTTTATCAAACTGGAAGTCACAGTTGAAGCCTCACTCCCATGTTCACATTATCCAAAACCATATGCAAACATGTGAGCGCAAAAGAAAATTCCAAGTGAACTTTAGTGCCTTTTTATACTGATCCAAACAGACAAGCAAACTTCCTCTCTCCTTTCCCACTTTGAACTATGAAGAAATATGTTTAAATATTCCTTTATTAACAAGAAGTCTATACAAAAATCACTTTAATTTTCACTTGCAAAGCTTTCATGCATACTAACTCAGTCAATCTTCACAAGATAGACCGTACACACATACACCTACAAGTAGGACCCATTCATGTGTTTCACATCTCACAGTCTTACTAACTGATTGCTCACTGCCACAAGCCACCCGCATGGCTGACGAACTCAGTTGGTGAGTAAACAATTGCAACATCACATTCAGAGGTTAAACCATTATGGCTCCATTTGTCTGACAACAGTGCTCACGAATCTACACCAGGCATAGGCCTAAAGCATATTAGTAGTATAGTGTTCAAAAGCAATCTGGGATGGCTGATACTCCAAAGGGTAGAGCTGCTGTTCAGGGGGACCTCAATAGGCTGGAGAAATGGGCCTACAGAAACCTCATGAAGTTTAATTCTCCTCCTGCCAGCTGATGTCTGTTGCTTTCTAAAATTTGTCCTTCACCTTGTTAAATCCATTAACTCCCTAAACCTTATATTTTTCTAAATTGATAATAATTGGGTTTGGATTTCTTCCACACGTCTACTAAAAGGTACTTTTTAGTTTGGGGGGATTTGCATTGTGGTTTTTTTCATTTTTAAGACTCCTCAAAGCTACTTTACCCCACTTTCCCAGAGGAATTGTTATTGCAGCAGTCACATTCTGGTTTTGCCACCTATGAAAAGACTACCAGGGTAAGCACAGGGTTAGCTATGCCACTTACTCCTCCTCAGATACTAATCTCCTTGTAGAAGCCAAACCAGTCCAAAATTTTCTTTAAATTTCTAGGTGAAGCTTTAATGAGGATCAGGATCCAACTTCTTTTACAGTGATTATTATGAACAAATTGAGCTCTGTTTAACAAAAGCTTAATGCTCTTGCTTATGCAACCTGACATTATAGGTATATATCTATGCTATTTTTCTGCCAACTTACTACATAAAATACCCAATTAAATTACCATATGCACATTTAAGGTACGTAAAGCAATAGTCTGACCATTTATAAACCCCAGTTCAAAAACCTAATGTATTTTTATTGTTTACTTAAGCTTTGCAGTTGCATTAAAATATAATAATAAATAATCCATTTGGAGCACATTACGAAAATAAGCAAAACATTAACTGAATTGAATGCTTTATGATTTTATGTGCAATCAGAAGTAAACCAAATTCCTACAGTACCACTCTTTATATACTGAGTAATGGCGAACTACTATCAGCTCATCATCTCAGTCAAGCTCTAAAATAACAAGTAAAGTAGAACTAGGGAAAGTTCATATGCTTTATGATATTTCAAAATGCTTCAGAAAGTTTTTTTTTGCATACATCCATATACATAAACAAGAAAGATGATTTTCATGTAATCCTTGATTTGAATACCATTCAATTTCTGAAGAGCTGGAAAAAGAACAAGACCCTTCTTGGATATTAGTGTTTGTTTATGCAGAGCACAGTGATATTCATAGACTAGAAAAGCACTGAAATCCATATTAAATTGACCATTTTTCTCAAAGAGAAACTTAAAATGGAAGGTCTCATTCCAAACAGGAGCACTGGGGGAAATGTTCATTGTATCTCTCATCTGGCAGACCACTAGTACCACTCTGGGAAATCAGAGAGGATTTGGGCAGACTGCCCACTCAACTTAAGGCTCATCTGAGATCCACATATATCCGCTTAGCTATCCAACTAGGATTTTTTGTTGTTGTTGTTTTCATGCCCGCATGATTTTAGTGCCTTTGTGCAATGTGCAGCCCTCTCCACGTGCTTCCCCTACCAAAAGGAGGCAGGTAGCTCACAATACCGAGGCCAGCAAATCTGTGTCCTCCCACGCCTGGTCCAATGTCCGCTACAGTTATGGGAAAGCAAAGTGAACTTTAATCTGCCCAAATGTACCATTTGAATTACATATGCTACAGATAATCTTCGGATCCAAATAGAATAATGCAGCCACCAAGGATATGGGGTGACTATGTAGCAGTTGAGAGAACTGTACAGCCTAAAATAAGTGTCTTTTACACACATTTAGAAAAATATGTACATCTAGATGCATATACCTCTCTAAATTAGCATTTTGCACCTTTTCTGTGTTACTCAAGTACATTATAAAAGCATACTGCAGTTCTAATTTAGTAAGCTAGGTATTTTCTTTACCTCCATAAAAACAACTAAGAAAAAAATCAACCATATAATATTGACTGCAATTAAGAGAATTCCAGCATTGCACAATATCTGTCACACTTCACAATCAATAACTATTTCTCAGAATGGCTTGTACACTAGCCGAAATAGCCAGGATACAAATTTATGAGATAGTAAAGTGCTTTTTATTGTATGCACAGCATAGAATCATGAGTCCTTGTAACGGAAACATGACCTTTGAAATGCCAAAGCTCCCTTGGCTAGCGAATGTTTATCACCAAAGAGCTGTCAGCTCCCAAGTTTTTAAAAGATTAACTCTGCTGAGTCATGTATCGCAAAACACCTCAAATCTGCCCCTGGAACACTGTTACAGGAGAGCAGCAACTTGAAATCCCATTTGTTGAAAATACTAAAAGTAGCTTCATATGCCAAGAGTTCCCCAAATCTTTATTTTAAATCACTACCAATTAATGACACTATAGGAAAGAGTTACATACACAGATGAGCAACCACACAGGGAGAAAACACTAAATGAAGCAAAAAGCAAGAAACCACAATTAGAAAGGTGAGTGCCGTTAATTTTACAGTTATTTGCATCACTCGTAATTGAAAAGTTCAGAAAGGAAAGAATATAACTCGGAGGTAATAAGAAAGGCTTCAAAAGAGGCAGGTTGCATTTCAAGTCAGAATACCTTCACAAACACTTATTCATAGCAGCGTACGCGAGACAAAAGCAGCATGAACATAAAGTCAGAGTCATGCAAATAAAGTCAGTCACACGCATCTATAAATTTAAAGGGATTATGAACACAATCAAAGCAAATGGGTGTAATTAGTTTTTCAAGAAGATTCTCAATATTTTTTGTTGTTTTTACTTTTTACTGCGCTAGTGCAGGTCTAAGGTGCTACTCCAGTATCAGGCAAGTGAAATGAAGCACTCCGTTTGCATCGTAACATTTTACTACCAAATTTGCAAAACCTTTAAAAGTACAGGTTACTATAATTTTCTGATCCACAGATAATACTATAATTAACATCTTCCTGATGATTCAGTGAGTTACTTTAGAATATCTGTCTTTGATTCCACCACCTTTCAGCATAGTAATCATTCCCTTTGCCATGTACTACAGCTGGCAAGTTTCTTTAGAGTCCTGTACCCAGATACTCTACAGTGCAAGCAAGGGAGACAGAAGACGCATGTACTGACTAATTTTAACCTCCCTAATAAGCATTAAGTGCAACAGTATGAGGAAAATATACACATCTACAACATATGAAGGACCAGATAGATTTTAATGTTCCACTAGCAAAACTAAAGTCATGTAAATCTGGTGATAAAATCAGAGTACAGAAGAACTACATGCATAAAAATCAAATCCAATTTAAAAGCAAACACAGGTTTGTTCAAACAGCATTGTACAATTGCTTTAACACTTACAGAATTTAGATGAACAATATTTTCATTCACTCACAGTTTAGTATAAATATAAAGCAAGGCACCCCTTAAGCATTTTAAATAACAAATTAAACATTTACGTTTTTTACTGTGCAGTCAGGCTTAACATTTATGCAGCTTCAAAACCAAAGTACAGCCTCAAGGGAAGCCTCTCCACTGACAAATTAATACCTTAGAGAATAGAGCTGAATGGTGGCAATGAACTCATTTGTTCCCCCAATAATGAAGAATGACTCTTTCTTTACCACATCTGTGACTGTTGCTATGGTGACCCAGACTTACCTCATTGCTTCTCGAAGTGCTCCTCGCTCACTAAGAGTCGTGTGCTTGATGTCATCAAAATTATTTTCCAGTTTCTCACAGTTCTGCAACAAACGGACAAATCCATGTAAGGCTCCTAAACAGTATATTGTACATGTATTAACACAATTCAACATCATGCAAACAAAACTGATTTATATTATGTAACCTCAAATTATGTATTCTGTTTTAATTACAGAGGAGTCATTAAAAAGACACTGAGAACTCAGAAACAAAGTAAACATGAATCTATTATATGGTTGTCATGGAAATCATCTTATAAACGTTCCATAATAAAATATATAGAATTTTCACTTCTTTCTTCTTTGAAGAAAAAAACAAAATTTTCCTTTATCAGTATGGGAGGCTACAAAGCTACTATATACACACAGACAAGAATAGAAATCTAAACATGCGTTTTAGAATTATAATAAAAGTTATAAATTCTGTCCCAATGTTACAGGCAGTGTTTTGGGGACAAACTAATCATATTTAAGTGATATTCAGTTTAATTTTTTAAATGTAACAGAAACTGAAAAGATTTATTGTTTATAGACACCTCAATCACTTTATGTTTTTCCAGTATTTCTAAAAGTAATATGAAGCCAAAAATTTTGTGACACCAAATGAAATAAAACTTTGCCATATTCTGTTAATTATTGTTAAACGTGTGACTGGTTCCATTACTCCAGAGTGCTGATCCTTTTCTTCTGCTCCCATAAAGGCAGTAAAATTGATTCAGAAGATGCTGGGGAGAACGGGAATTTGTTTCTGTGAAATACCAGCAAACAAGAATTCTCTGATCATCTGCATCATCCACAGGATTTTTATATCCTCTAGAGGCTTCATCAATACAGAAGGCTTCTAGGTTACTCCTGTTCTCTGCAGCACCTTTCTCCAGTACCAAAACTTACCTCTGGGAGGCAGAATTTTGCCATATGGGTGTGTAAAAGAAACACGAGTTGCAAGGGGAACAGTTAATATTGCTAACACCCTCGAAGCCACTGTCAGGCTCTTTATGCAGTAGCTTTAAAGAAAATATGTGCACTATTATTTGGTCGTATTGCTTTCACATTTTTTAATATCTGAATTAATTTTCAAGTCCACATCTTAAAGATAGTTATAATATATACAATAAAAGTTACCTATTTTTATTTCTTTTGTGCATTGATTCTTTATTTTTATAATTACATTCAATTTGAGTCTATAAAAGCATTACTGGAAAGGAAATAAGATATTTGTAAATGATCTAAAAAGATATTTTAGCTTGTCCAATTAACATTTAAATGATCGTTATTTTTAAATAAGATCTAGACTTTTTAATACAAAGTTTTAATGCTTTAACAACACACTTCAGAGCCGCAGAAATGAACAAAGCTCCTCAATGAACTTTTGCAATCTTTCTCCTCCCTTACAAAAAATTATGCATGTCTCAAGTATGAGTAAATCTTATCCTATAGCTAACCTGATTTTTTTTTTCTTTGTTTATAGTACAATCAGCTGTCCTTCGTACAGCAAAATCCCACTCCAAAACTCAAAGGGATTATGCAAGAAAGACTGGGAAGCTCTACAATGAAGTATTTCATTATTTAGATCAGCATACATTGACCTTCAGCTCCAAGCACATACAGGCAGGTCAGTCATTTAAAATACACAAAAGAAATCCAAATTGACAATACAAATTAATAACAAATTCCTGATTCATCAGTACTAAACTGAAACTATCTGTGCAAGCAAAATCAAATTTGCCATCCTTCAGGAAAACAGACCAAAGGAAACACCATTTGAAATATTGCTCCAAGTGCGAAAAGAGGAAAACTCATGTTTTAACAATCCTGTGCCACCAGCATCTCAGGACAGGTTCAGAAAATCTGAGCATCACACACTCATTTCTCTTGACCTTGTAGTATAAAGCATGTAGAAATGACAGAGGATCCAAAGCACACAAGATTTTTATCGAACACAACTAAATCTTCTCCACATCATACAAGCTAAAATAATTTATGCTCTCCACATGGAAAATGCTGAAAACAGTAGGTTCAGCTGGTATTTCTTCTTTGTCTATATAGAGCATACTGCGTTAATCAGCTGAAGGGCAACAAAGATGGCCCATATCTAAAGAAAATGCTGTGATCACGTAGCCTTACACACAAAAATATTCCATCTCAACTATAAACCCAATGCAACAATCAATAAATAACCCCAAACAAATAAACAATCAAACGGAAAAAAAATTATAAACTCAAATAATAGAGGTGGTACCAGTTCATCTGGCAAGAAGATGAACTTACTTCTAACCATTTCTGAGAATTGCTTCTGGATAGTATCTTGCTCAGCTACGTTCAACCAAATAGTTCTCATCCAAGATACAGCAGTTGGAGAGCAAATAACTTCACCATCAGGAAAAAATAAACTAAAAACTGAGCCAGATGCAAACTCCCGAAGGAAGATGACCTCACAGTACTATGTTATCAGTTACTGCACACATACTGAACAGGAGAGCGAGCACATATTGATCATAGCCACTGCTTTCCAGTTAGCTCTGCAATCATCCAAAACAGTGTGCTGGATCCTCTCAGAGAAAAGAGAACAAGGTGTCTGAAATACCAAATAAAATATCTACAGGTGTAGGTGTCACTTCTTCAAGTATCAGCCCGCACACTACATTTGTGAGCATGAGAATACTCTGAAGAATATGTCTGGGAAATGATGAAACTTCAGTAGACCATGACCAGGGCAAATTTTACATTCTTGAGTATTAAATCAGAAGCAAAAATTAAGCTCATTCTATTATTCTATTAAACCATGCTACCAAACAGATTAATATCTATAAACATCTTGCACAGGGCAGTATGTTTTGGCCCACACTACTCTCACAGATTTAAGTATAATGAGCAATTAAACTCCCAGGTGTTTCACTGTGAGCAGCAGCTAAAGTAAAAAACATCAAAACGTAAGCAGTGAAAAAAATTGGTTTTGGTGGCTTACTGCCAAGTGATTTTCTGTGGGTATAGATAAAGTCTAGAAGTCTTAACTCTATGATTCAATAGTTATATAGTACTCTACATGCTATTGCTGTTGGGAGATGTGTAGTGCTGTATGATACTAAACTAAATATCACCTTTTAAAAGTTCAGGAGGAAAAATAAGTACAGAAACACGATTAGGGACATGGTCATCACAAGTTAACCTACCACTGCATGTCAAAAAGCCACAAAAGTCTAAATACTACTTCTTAAAGGATTCTAGCATAAATACTTTGGGTTTTTAAATGAATTAAAATGTAAGAGAATGGAGAAGATATTTTAGATATAAATAAATGGCTTATTTATCATATGAGATCTTAACTAAAACTACATGCCAACTAGTTAAAAAGGGAGATGTAAACTGGATAGCCACAAATATCTGTGGCATCACACACAGCATACTGGTGGAACACCTAATCAGGAATGAAAAAGATGAATGATGAATGTATGAAGATGAGGAAGAAGAAAGATTAATAAAGAAACTGAAAAGCTTTTCCTTCCATAGCCACAAAAATACAACTTTTTTTTCCTACTGCAATTTATTCTTGTTAATAAAATAAACTGCAAGCTTTGGAAGCAAGAATTATGTGCTTGTAATTCGGTATTTTCAGTTATGGTAAGTGGTAATATTAATAATATCATGATATAGACTTTATAATAATATTCTAACAGTCTGAGGAAAGTCAGCAGCTACCAAGTCCAAAAGGGTCTTACTCTTTGACACTGGCTGAAGTAAAAAGCTACCTCACATAACTGGAGAATATAAATAAAGAATCACTCTAGTTTTAAACAAAAACCTAGGATTCTAGCAAAAGTGAAGTTGTGCTTGTTAAAACACATCTCTAAACATTTACCAGCTTAGCTTTCTTGTATGTGTTTTTGTCTTAGATGGAAAAGCCCTCTTTGCTTAACTCTGTCATTTGAAAAGCAATTTTTGATTTGGCCTCTTGGGTCAAATGCGAAACTTTGCTGAAGCAGCTCAGAATCCAAGAGCAGTCTATTGCCTGGTGTCACCACCCAGTGCCTATTGCCTGCTCTGCCATGACAGCCCTAAGAGTCAGAATTTTGAGAAGACCGTAATTCAAACTTGCCCATTCTGCAAAACAGTACTGATAAAAGAAGGGACCCCACTTCCATTGAAATCAACCTTAAATCTTTCATCCAGCCAAATGGAAGTGGGATCACACTAAGCCATATCCTGCTACTTGAACTCTATCCTGAAATACTTCACGTAAGACATTCAAAAGTGTTAGTATTACAGATAATGTCTTACACACGTGTTGAGATACTTGAGAAATAAAATCTTTTGATCTGACAACAGCGTTAAGACCTATTCTAAGGCAGCCTGCATCACTGAAGTTGAGTAGATCTCTTATCCTAGTTGATATTCTGCCAAATCAAAAACCTTACTTAAAATACCATCTCTCTTCCATGAAAGTTTTTAGGTAAGCAGGATTGCTGAATTCTTGGAATTCATTGCTTCCACATGGTTTTAAAAATTTTTCATAGAAAGCTTGAATTTTTTCCAAACATTTGTGAAAGTAAATCTCACATTTTTGCTGTCAAATGTTCTCTGTGTATTAAACATAAGGAACGTACGGCATTTGAAAGATGGAACAGCTCTCACCTGTTCAGATCGTATTTACTATTGCTGCTAATGATAAAATAAATCCATTTTTCTCATTATTTCTCCTTTATAAACCATGAAAAAGTCTCCTACACAGTATGCTGTGTCTTAATTTTCTAATGTTTATGCTGTCAAATTTTAAAGTGTGCATATTAAATATATTTGTACCTAGATTTCTGAGTGCTTAAAATGAGACAACTTGGTCCAAGTTCTGAAGGATGTAATAGCTCCCTACGATACTACAATTAGCTACCTTTAAGGAGCTAGGCTCCAACGACAGATTGCCAAAACTGTTGGGGACCTACAGCATCTACTGTCCTACAGGCCTACGCCCTGTACAAATTCAGCAAGAAAAGTCTAAAATTTTGGTCCAAAAATTCCTTAAAAAGTCAAGTCCCACACATGCCCCAAGGCTTACCACATTACCAAGCTCTTTTGAAAATGTTGTCCATACTGTAGAAGTGATCTCCTTTAACAATGTTGTAATAAAAAAGCTAACTTCTTCGGGGGACTGTATAAAAAGCGTAGGATGTTTATTCCATATTGATCATCTTATTGATGTATAAAATGTTAAGAGCAATAATCACTTGATATTCTGGAAGTGTGAATTATTTCATCAGCAGAAAACTTTAGAAATAACAAACTTGTGTTTTATAAACCTAAAGCAACATTACAATAGTAATCTAAACTGTAATATATTGCTGCAAGGATAATTATTAAGGGAAAACACAGCTGACATTTTTTGATTTATGCACACAATCAGAGATGGAGTACAAGGACTGCGACATAATTATCTTCATGCTAACAATTTTTGTAAATCTCTTGACAGAATTTTAGCTAATTTTAAAATGCCTTCTGAAGATTAGTACTTAAAACTGTTGGGGAAAATAGCACAATTTATTAGCAAGGGTATAATTGTAAACCTTCCAAATACTCATTGTGAATATCATTTAGACAGTAACTCCTGCTTTAGCAGCTGGTCTATAAGACTCCAGTTTATGGAATCTTGAAACAACAGAGAGAGTAGAATCTAATTAAACAGGACTACATGCCAAAGAAAAATTATTAAAAACAGACTAATAGACAATTGTTATGAATTTGGAATAGCATATCTACTACTTCTGATGCGAACTTATATAACACTGTGCTTTATTCCAGTGAAACCTAAATATTCTCAGCAGGCTTCTCCCTTGATTCAGAACAGACTGTCTTTCTACACAGAAACAAACCAAAAAGCTAAATGGTTCCATTGATCTTCTCTCACAGACTTAAGCACCCACCTGCTATAGGGTAAAATGACTTCCATATATTGCATTTATTCTAATGTTGGTGCTACAGTTCATTAAAGTTATTCAGTAGCCAATAGCTGTACTGCATGCAGGAAGCCCCCTTAAACTATCTTCATATTGAGCAGCTAAACAAAATCACTGCCATTTGCCAAAGGGTTTTTAAAAGCTAAACAAGTAAAAGGATTGTTTGATCCTAACTATAAGATATTACAGTCTACACAATATCTACCTACTAAATTTCTCCTTCCTATTTGCTGTAAGTCATTCTCAAGGGGTTCTTATTCCAAACAGGAGGGGAAAGCAGCTTAAAACTGGTACCTGACCAGCTGTTCACCAAGGAAAAATAGGTATTTTTTTTAATATGTACTTATTCCTAATATCTGCAGAAAGTATATTGAGCCCTCAGGTATTTACATAACATTTGACAGCATGTCATTCATAATACATGATCATTTGTTGTAACAATTTTTTCATTATGGGATACAGCCCCATTGGCCAGCCAGGCTCTCTGGAAAATATAGATATTAATACATCAAAAATAGCAGACTTCCAACAGAAAAACAGTTCTAAATGTTAGTAATCAAATAAAAATCAATAGAGAAAATATTAACTAGAATTGTGGGTGGTTGTAATCAATGCCTATCTCAGGTTTTTTTGGGGGGAATATTATTTTTAAGGGACTCAAAATAGTGCACATGCAAACTCAAACACAAGTATCACATTTTCTCCACAAACAGAAATATATTACTAAAATTGGACTGATAGCAGGGAACTCCAGTGCACAAGATATTTTCTGAAACCACAAGTGTGGTTTTGGTTATTAATTACCAGAAATACTGTCAATGCAACTGGGAATTCTGAAGTGGAAGCAGACAATTTTGGATTTTTTTAAAGCTCTCCCAGTTTAAAATATGGTACACAACCTTTAAAGACAGGTGATTATATAAAAGTTAATTACTTGTTAAACATACAAAACACTTTAGTTTGCAATTTTACCGGCAGTGTGAAAGATCTTCCATTCTGAGATGGCATTCTGCTAACTTCCCTTTCATGCTGTTTCACGAACAAATTTCAAGTGGCAAATTTATAACAGTGTTCATGTTCACATAGGGGTATGGTATCTTGCTTGCATTCAACCTGCTGTTGTCAGAGCAGATGCAGACACCACGTGTTTTGGCAATGGATAACACATCAGACAGTAGTGATACAGGGAAGATGAGAAAAGACATTCTGAGGGGACCAAGTATCCAACATGAAGAATAGTAGAGCAAAGAACTCAAAAGCAAAGCATAAAAAGCTACAAAAGATATGCAAGACAGCAGAGGCACAGCTGGAAATAACAAAGGAGCAGAGAATGCAGGTGATGCCACTAGACAGGACATTTTATAATGCTCCTCCCCTTGTGACTCAGCTTCAGAAGAGAGAGAAAACTTAAAGAACAAAAAGGAAGGAAAATCTTTGCCTCTCCCACTTTTTCCCTTCTCTACCTAGAACAAATGTTAAATTTGATCAGCAGATGAAAGGGGAGACTTGGCAACAAGCTACTGGTACCTCTGCATCTGAAGGGATGCTTTTAAGATTATTTCCCTGTATGGGATAGGGCTCTGTCACAATATACACATCACGAGACACAGACTACGAAAGCTTCGTCTAGATACTATTTCTTTTTTAATGCAGCTGTAGTCCTGCCTTTTTTCTATTGGAGAGCCTGAGCACTACATGAGAGCCTTCAGAGAAGTTTAAGATTCTGTCTGGGACTCATTCTTGATGGTTAACTCCTCTGATTTTCCAGTACTCACAGTGTAAATTTAAAATTCCATTCTTTAAGGGCATGATGCCTAAGTAAAGAGACACAGGTTCAACACAGAATTTCTAAATATACTATTTTCACTTGAAAGTGAAAATATAACTAAGTAAAGATTAGTAAGAAAAAATATCCCAAATACTGTACTCCCTCTCCTCCCAGTACTTTCCCATACCTCAATCTAGCTTGCCTTTCCCTTGGGATTCTTTACTCTGCTTAGGCAAATATTCCCCTGACTCACTGAGATTAAATAAAATGAGAGTATGTAGGTAAAGACCAGACTCATATTGAGAATTAACATTTACAGAGCTCATAACCTGGAAAAAAAGGGAGAATCTTTAAAATGCAGGTAGAACTGTACTCCTAAGGAACAGATTATGTTCTTGACATTCAAGAAAGAGCATAAGAAAAAATACATACCCAAAGGCACTTGCTTTTTTAGAAGCCGAATGACCAAGAATTTAAGGAATTAACCCTATATATTTGAGAATACCAATTTACAGAATCCTTCTTATTTTTCATGCATAGCTAAAGAATTACTAAATATAACAGCTTTTCAAAAATTAAAGTTACAATAAAATGCTTAAACACCACCCTGAAACAATGCAGTCCAGCCCTATGTAAAGCAATGAAAGCAAATTCCACCTAGCAGGCTTGCTTCTTCAGCCCAAGATGCCGCCTCTCATCTCTTACAAGGCACATTTTATTTTCCAACAACAGTATTTTTCAGAAGTGCCACAACAAAACATTTTCTTTCATGGTTCTGTGTTCACCATCCACTACAGCTCCCTGTAGCTGCCTCAACATTAAAAAAAAAAACAAACCACAACAGGACACAAATTTCCCAACCAATTCTGCAGAAGCTAATCTGCCTAAGCTATTTCTCATTATTTTGCATAAGCTTCTTTCACAAATAACTACGAGAACTGACTAGACGTATGTGTTGGTTTTGGCTGGGATAGAGTTAATTGTCTTCATAGTAGCTAGTATGGTGCTATGTTTTGGATTTCTGCTAAAAACAGTGGTGATAATACTGGGGTCTTTTCATTATTCCTAAGCAGTGCTTACACAGACTCCAGGCCTTTTCTGTTCCTCGCACCACCCCACCAGTGAGCAGGCTGGGGGTGCACAAGAAGGTGGGGGAGGACAGCCAGGACAGCTGACCCCAACTGACCAAAGGGCTATTCCATACTGTATGACATCATGCTTAGCTGGGGAAGAAGAAAGAAGGAAGGACATTCAGAGTTATGGCATCTTGTCTTCCCAAGTAACTGTGATGGAGCCATGCTTTCCTGGGGATGGCTGAACATCTGCTTACCAATAGGAAGTAGTGAATGAAGTCCTTGTTTTCCTTTGCTTGCGTGTACGGCTTTTCCTTTACCTATTAAGTTTTCTTTATCTCAACCCATAAGTTTTCTCACTTTTACCCTTCCAATTCTCTCCCCCACCCCACTGGGGGGGGGGAGTGGGGGAGCAGCTGTGTGGTCCTTAGTTGGCAACTGGGGTTAAACCACAACAGCAAGGTCCTACCAAGGTCTTTCTCTCCTAATCTTACAGATCACGTCTTTCTATCGACAGTTACAGAAACATGTGCACCAGCTAAACTACAGTCCATGCACTACTTACTAAATTAGAATCACAGAATTGTCAGGGTTGGAAGGGACCTTAAAGGTCATCTAGTTCCAACCCCCTTGCCATGGGCAGGGACACCTCCCACTAGATCAGGTTGCTCAGAGCCCCATCCAGCCTGGCATTAAAAACTTCCAGGGATGGGGCTTCCACCCCCTCTCTGG
>VXBO01000174.1:627971-668484 GCA_013400135.1 Rhinoptilus africanus | reverse complement strand
ATATCACTTGTCACCAGTTCTCCTGTTTCCTTTCTGAGGGGGCCCACACCTTCCCTAGTTTTCTTCTTACCATTAATACACCTATAGAAACTTTTACTGTTTCCCTTGACCTCCCTGGCTAGATTTAATTCTAACTGAGCTTTAGCTTTTCTAACCAGGTCTCTTGCTGCTTGGACAGCTTCCTTATATGCCCCCCATTCTAGCTGTCCTTTCTCCCACTCCTTGTAAAGTTTCTTTTTGTGTGACAGTGTGCCCAGGAACTCCTTGTCCATCCACGCAGGCCTCCCAGCATTCTTTCCTGCCGTCTCTTTGTCGGTACACTTTGCTCCTGGACATGGAGATGGTGATTCTTGAATACTGACCAGCTGTCCTGAGACCCCCTTCCCTCTAGGGCTTTGTCCCATGGCACTTTGGCCAGCACAGCCCTGAAGCGATCAAAGTCTGCATGCCTGAAGTCCAGGGTCGTAAGCTTGAAATACATATTCCTAGTTGCCCTGAGGATCTTAAATTCCATCACTTCGTGGTCACTGCAGCCAAGGTTATCCCTCAGCCTCACGTTGGTCACCAGCCCTTCCCTGCTGGTGAGAACAAGGTCCAGCATAGCACCTGTACTGTACTCCTAATTCTCTCCAACACTCTGTACTCTCCTGTACTCCTAATT
The DNA here is from genome assembly GCA_013400135.1 of Rhinoptilus africanus. Taxonomy (NCBI): domain Eukaryota; kingdom Metazoa; phylum Chordata; class Aves; order Charadriiformes; family Glareolidae; genus Rhinoptilus; species Rhinoptilus africanus. Next base: position 667,823 of record VXBO01000174.1, on the reverse strand, counting down.
CTCACCAACATCTAAAAGACTTAAATAAAATAGTATTTAAGTCACCTGGAAAGAACCTGAAAAGATACCATATACAAGGCCAAGAGCCAAGGAACTGGTGGCAGTACCAAGGGAGGTACCAAGTATCTCTGTACTCATGTACAGAGAACACTGTAGGATCTATGACTTCAGGGCTCCAAGCAACCCAGTGTTACTGTCCTGTGGGAGGAGTGGGAAGAAATCCCATCCTCTGCTTAGCTTAGTAGAAGAAAACAGGGACAGCTATGCATGAAAAATACTTCAGTGCCTGTGACTGATGATACTTCTTGCCGTAACCATATGAGGTTATATGTCACTATGCTTACTGGTCAAGTCCTCACAAAGAAGCATCCCTCCTCCAAATTTTCTTTGCAAAAAACAGTAACATTTTTTGTGGAATTGTTTAAGACCCCCATCCTATGACTAGGTGAATTACCAAGGAAACTATGGTCAGTCATCAGAAGAAGGCAGAAGCCCTGAAGAAAATGACTGACGTGGCCACATGGGTGTCAGATGAGCAGTTTTGTGTCAAAGTCTGCTATTCCACTTGCTAGTTCAGGTACTGCTGTTCTTTCAGGCATGTCTGGGGCAGCAGCCTCACAATCCTCCAGCTCTCTGGCATCAATTGAAAGCACATCCAAACCATCCTCTAACTAGGAAAAGAGTATATGCGCTTCTATTCTGGATTACTGTGTTATATGAAAATCAGTATCACAGCATAAAAGATGACTTAGATAGCAATGAAACAAATTTCCTCATACGACACTTGAGGGTACTTACCACAGGCAAAGCCAAATACAAAATTGAGATTAGGTTTGCCCAGAGGAATAACTGGAAATATTAAGTTTGCTTGAGAACCATCCATCCGAGTCAAATGAATAAGAATTAGGAAAAAGGCTGTAGCCAGTAGAGTACAATCCTTGTATCAAGACCCTGCCGCAGTTGTGCTACATGCTAGCACTTTTTATCAGATTTTCCATCACTATGATTTGACTTTAAATCATCTGAAGCTCATTCATAAACTATGAGCACTACATGCAAACACCAACAAAATGTTATCTCAGCTCTTATAGTTTAAACTATATGTTGACTCTGAAGTAACTGTAGATATATCAGGACATGTCATGAGAAGACATGTGAGTGAGTTGACGATTCACATCTCTGGAAAAAAAAACTAGGCTGCAGTTTCTCCTCTATTTCCATTTTCTTCGAGATTCAGAAGACATGTCCTGATACTGAGATGTTCATGAAAGCCAAGTATTTTGATATATTTTGTATTAATTGCCATCTAAAATAGCTAAGTCAGAGGAAACATGCTGCTTTTTCTTTTTTCTTTTTTTTTAAATACCATAAAGAAAAAAATAGTGAAAAGACTACTATATTTATATGCGTTCTTTACTATGCTCATCACTGACTGGTATCTAAAACCTTACTGTAACACTATGGGGTCCACGTACAGTAAGACAGTGACCTTAGACTCTGTAACATATACAAAGTCAGAATAAACAAATGGAAACACACAAGAAAAAACAATATGAAACTAGCAAGCATCTATAAGAATGCACAAAGAACCACTACATTGGCTCACTGGGAGCAAATACTGTTTAACAGTCACACAATTACATATCTTTAAATATCATGCATCAGCTCAAGTTAGTCAAAATGAAAGCCTACACTCATTGCCAAGGAGGTGGAAAGTCAAGTCTTGGGGCAGGACGGGAGCAACGAAGTAGGAACAGTACAAACACTGTTGCTGTAAAATATTTTTCCCCTCTCAAAAAATCAAAGATATGGAGCTATTACAATGGTTGCAGATCTTATAAAGTTATCACCATCTGTTGTGTCATTTAGTTACAGACACACAGACATAATCAAAACTAAGGGGAAACGGCTCAAGTAAGTGTAATTTTATTTTAAAAAGATACCATGCATCTTTAGTAAGCTTGAGAATCTCCCAATACAAATTTAAGAGGTTTTTTTCTGTTAGAAATGACATGAACAAGAACTTTCCTATACACAGAAATGAACGGGGATTACATGTGCCTACATTTGTCACTGGGACATTCAAAAGTTCTTTTCACAGTGAACGTTAGAAAGAGCATTAGGAGAATGCTGCTGTAATGCCGTTTATTCACCCACAGCTTGAGAACAACATCCAGGATAAATATATAACCTGAGGTCTCAGCTCCACAGAGACCTTAGAGAGAAGGGCATCTAAAAACCCAATACCTCCCCCTATGGTACTATGCACTCTTCTAGTTCTGTGTCCCATTTACTGTCATCTTTGTAAGGTTTTTTACTCTGTTGGAAGCCTTCCTGTCTCAACCTGAATAGCTGCCTTCTACCAAAACCTTTTGGCCTGCTGTATTCCCTTTCTTGTCAGTCTCTTAAGAATTGCTGTATTCAAGCTGAGGTGAAAAATACAAGCATGTCCCAGAGCCGTAGGCAAGCGCCTTCCCAGCAATTCCCAAGCAAGCAGTGACATACGGAGTCAAGATTCACCACAAGATAAGCATGATGCAAGGCTTCTTGGTATGACCTAGGCTTAGCACTCTTTGGTGAAGTCTAGTTCAGGTCCCAGAAACAGTGCTCCTCAAGACAGCTGGACTATGTAGCACAGTTCCTGAGCTAATAAATTGGGTCTCTCAACAGGACTGGCTCCATCACAGCATTTCCCTCACATGACTATGCTACTCTCAACTCTAGAAGTGGTTCCAGCTATTGCAAGTGAAGGGCTTTTAGTTCCCAGAACGCTGCACAGGACAGACCTGCCCCTGCTTCATGTATTTAACTGGGAGTGTTATGAACAACCCACTCCCTCCGTGCAACCAAAGCTTAACCTAGTACCCTTAGCATAATCATCCACATTTTACAATAAAATGCAATAATCTGGTTCTGAAATGCTATTTTCAAACATACACACTGAATATTTCTAAGTAACACTGAAACTCTTACTTTAAAGTATTTTTCCCCTCCAGAAAACCTATTCAAACATATTCCCCAGCTCCTGAGTGTCACTACTACTATTGCATATGTGCAAACAGAGCAATAGGAAAGAACAGGGTTGCTACAAAACAAAAAAAATAAAAAACATTATTCTTTTAACATGATTACCAAATTTCTTCTTTTTCTTCTCAAAGCCATTTTTATCTCAGATTTTTAATTCTTATGCAGCAGTTTCCCTGTTTCCCTTGTGTATAGACTGTTTGAGCTTTCAATTTTTAATTTTTCTTCAATAGTGCCGTATATTTCCTTTTTTTTTACCCTCTTCTTCATTACTTGGGTCTTTCCCTTTCCTGTTTTGTTTCTCCACGCTTGTTTACTTTTTTCCCCGAGTCCTCCCTAATTATTTCATGTCTGTTGGTCTGTTTCATTATGCGTCATGGCTTTTCCTTTCTTATTTTTTTTTTGTATTGCATTCCTTTATTCCACTCCTGCAGCTCTCTGATTTCTATGTGCTTGTTTAACTATTACCCAAATGGCTCCAAGCAGGACACACTCAAACTGAAGAATAAATAAATTAAAAGAAAAATACTATCTGTGGCCATGCGGTGTTGCCTAGCAACGCCCTGTACCTCTACACAGCTTTTCTAGAGCCCTGGTGGCAACAGAGCTTTTCAGACTTATTGCTACAAATATATGCAAGATCCTTCTCACATTGTTTGTCCATTCGCTAGCAAATATATGCAGAGGAAAATATAAATGAGAAAGGAAAACTCCAGAGAAAGAATCAACAACAGGACTACTCTTCCAATACAGGAAATGGCCATGTACTCTGATGTGCACTGCCCCTAGTCTCTCCTGTACTCTGTAAATCATGCACAGCCTATATGGTTTTACTCTTCCCTACTACTACTACTGTTACAATCTTTGAGAAAGAGAATGTAAACAATATTTCTTATGCAATTAAAATTTGTGTTAAATTTACTCAATGCTTAAATAGTTACTAGGAATGCATTACTGGCTGAGATTCATTGACCTCTTGTACTCTTGCAAAGTTGCTTCTGACAGCTTTACACCAAAGAGAAGACAGGAGGTAGCCTGCAGATTGTACAGGATAGGAAAAATGGTCCAAGCATTGTCAAAAATGCATTGGGATTATTCAGGAAGCGAAGTTTGTTCCTAAATTTTATAGATCCTATCTTAAAAGATTTTCAATATCTGTTGTTTCTAATGACTTCAGATGTGACAGAAGTGAAAGCAAAGCTTCACCCCCACTCCCTCTTTTCCTTCAAAAGAAAAGTTTGCTGGGCTCAATCTTCAAAAGTTAAAAACAAAAGCTCATTACTGTACTTTACCAAGTATTGATGATTCAGCATTAGTTAGACTGAATTTCAAGAGGACAAGATACTAAGCCGGTTTCCCTGACAGTCCTTTTTTATTTCACAGCAATGAAAGACTCCTCCCAACAGCCAATGGCAACTTCTGAGAAAGTCTTTTTAATTTTGGGAGGGAAACAATGCTTTTCCAAAGGACTAAAACACTAAGGATATCAGGAGTCCTGGAAGTGGAATCAAGAAACAGAAATACTAAAGCAAAAGATAACTACATCATTTAGGTAAGGACCAACCTGTGATGAAGCCCTACAGAGCCCCACGGAATGGAGAAAATGTTCAGTTAGCATTTATCGTTGTGAAGGGCATCAAAATCAATGTTATTATCTGGGAATTTTTTATACAGCTAAATTGGCCTCAAAGCAATTTGACATCTCCATAGCAGAGTATCAGTAGTAACTGAAAAGAATACACATCAGACCGTATACCTTAAAAACATATTTAACAGCATCAGTCTACATCTGTCAGCTACAAATCATTACGTAGTAAAGAGAAACCGCAAATGATCCACATAGGTAAACAAAGGACAGAAACGAACATTCAGGTACACAATCCCAGTTTATTAACCTTGTTCCCACAGCAATGTTCATAGAAATTAAAGGCTGAAGTAAGGGTAGGCAGAGTTGGTTGGAAAACACAGCAGAACCCATAGATGATACCGGCCACCATAAAACAAACACAGGCATCACAAAGCCAAGCAATGAAATCCATTCAAAAATTCCTAAAAAAAGGTTTGGTATTTCAAAACTTGATTTGGTCCCTTCAAGTGTATGCAGCAAAACACCAGTTTAAATGATATGATCGTATGTTATTTTTCACAGAAGTGCTGCCTGACTCAAGACAGCAGAGTGCTCACCTAATCAATAGCCTTTCAACACTGGTGCTTAGCGTGTAGCCTTATTTACTGCACACTATTCAGAACCTCACTTGAAGGCAGAACTATTTTTCCCCATAAACATTTTGATGACGCTACGGTATCTGAGGTTATTTAGAAGCAATTTATTCTACATACTATGACTATCCCCTTTTAACAGGTAGCAATCAGCACAAAGTCTATCGAATAACTGAGCTTGCTATGTCAGACACCTATGGTCCAAAACATTAAAGTATATAGGAGACTGGAAGAAGCAACAACTTGGACGATCAGAGTTACTCACTTGCCTTCACATTCAGATTTTCCCATCCAGTTGACTGAACCATCACCCTCTGATCCACTGGTATTTCCAGATCATCTTCTCTCTTAATTCTAACCGGTAAGCTCCTAGTCATTCTTATCCTCAGCCCTTGACTGTACAGCCTCCTAATTGCACTTTTAAATTTATTCTAAACTTCAGCGTCACATAGTTCGTTACAATGTTCTAGTTCCTTCTGTACTGACAGTGCCTGTCGACTTTCTTGTAACATGCTCCTAATATTTATGTCGAGCTCATTAATGAAAATATTAAATGCTATGAATCTGAAGACTGATCCTTCAACAAGCTCTGCCCAAAGCCCGGAAGCTCTTTTTTAAGCACTACTCAACTCTCATTTCCTTTCTAGCCAGTCCTTTATTCATGTTACTATTCTAATCTAAGCAGATGATACTTCATTATTAATTGGCAAAACCAAAAGAAAAAAACAACCCAAAACCTTGTCAGTGTGTGTCATGCTCTATCCCTAATATCCCCCAATATTCCATCTTATATTTATGTTAATATGTTTAATGAATCTTTGCTTCAAAATTGGTTTTCAAAGTTTTGCATGCTGCTGATGTGAGACTAACAGAATTATAGTTGTCCATCAATTCTCCATCTTTTAATACACACAAACTGCACCGGCACTTTAATCAAGTACCGTAACATACAGCTTGCTTTACTCATAGGCCTGTAATTTCACATGTCAATTTTTCTGTGATACTTTTATTTGACATTTTTCTGACTCTTTGACTTCAGAGATTAAACCCTCCAAATTTTCCTTCTGGTCTGTTAATTTCCTAGGTTAATTTCCATTTCTCCACTTGGCTGCCCCACTCCCCATCTCTTGTTTTACTCCCATTTTACTGAAATGATGACAACAACTTACAAAGATTTTAGACAATACCTAGGATGTTTAATCCTATCTTCACACTGGCTTTCCTTGTTCTTTTATTTCTTTTAATTTAGGTAGCTTAAGAACCTTTTACTATTTGTTTTAGATAGCTGAATAACCTTTTACTATTTGTTTTAATTTCTTTCCCCAGGTGTGACTCAACTTGACTTTTGAAAGTTCTCATTTTTCCCTCTGTACTTCCTGCTTTGCCTATCAATCCCATTTTTTTCAATTCCTTATGGGTTATCCTCATACTCTTAATATTCTTTTTGAAGTTGTTTTCCAGTTCAGTCTGAAACTCTTCTTTACAAGTTGGGATGCAAATTCCAAATCACTTTTGTATATTTGAATTAATAACAATCTCCTCAAAATTCATGTCTTTCGGTTATTTAGCTCAGTTTTCTTAACTTCTGATTTAGTCTTATAAAAAAATAACATAAGTTCTATAAGTTCTATGGAATTTATGTTAAATTAACTCAAAAAAAAGCTTGATGAACATTGTATTCTATGATTATCTATTCTATGACTTCCTCCATTTGCTGCATTCAAGGCTGAAGTTTGTTCAGATTGATACTCGAATTATTAAGAGCTGATACTGTTTGAAATTTTATGTTAGCATTTCTGATGTAATGACTGTTCCTAACAAAGTTTGTCAGTTATCACATTAAAGAATACCTGCACCCTACCATTATTAGTGTTTATGATTTTCCAGACTGTACGTAGAAAGTCGAAGTGTCTTACAATAACTTACCTCTCTAATAGCATTACAACCAATTCCAGGTACAGAAATTTGTGAGGGTAACAGAATGAAGGACGGTGAACTTCAGGAAATATAATTTCGACAGACTCGGGTATAAGGTTGGTATGTCTCCTGAAAGATATACTGATCAGCAAAGGAAAGCAGGAGAGAGCGAACCCTGACAGAAATGACGGGAAACTATTCCTGAGCAGAGCAAAGAAAAAAAAAAAGAAAAAAGCACTTAACAGACCATTATGATCATAACATGTTTGCCCTCATGGCCTGGAAATCAAAAATCATAAAAGCAGGGAAACTATGACACATACCTAAGTATATACATTTCTAAGTATAAATGAATAACACAGGCATTGTGGGAAAAAAATCCGAAAGCTAAGGCACCCAGCAAATTTCAATTAGCAAGGAAGAGGAAAAAATAGTAAGAAAAAGGTTTTATCTACATAAGAATTAAGAAGAAAATAAAAAGAAGTACAGGTTACGTACTGGAAAGGAGAGCAAATAAATGATGCAGAGTGAAGGGAATTACAGCCTTCCCCGCTCTCTTTATGAAGGTGGCATAGTACAGCCACAACTACTGCTAAAAGTGTTACTTTTGGCAAGAACATGAGAATGCAGGATTGAGTATGGGAAAAAGAGGTTTGGGGGTTTATATTTATTTTTTTTATCAGACAGATGCAGTTCATATATCACTGAGTCATCAAGGAACTAACTGAAGCAATCCATAGACCATTATCAATTGCACCCAAAGACTCTGAGGGCTTGGGGTTCCAAAAGAGACAAACATAATGTTTCCTTTTACAGAAAGGGGAGTGAACATAGTAATTATAGCCCACAGCAGAGAAAATGGAGTACATTTATTAAAAATTACAATGCAATAAAAAAAGCCAACATGGGTATGTAAAAAACAAAGCTGAAAATCTTATTTTCTGTTCTTAAGAGGATGAATGGTCTCATCAATAAGAGGTAGACGTGACAAATCTCAAGTAAACTTTTTTTCTCCCCAAGTATTTCACAGCACCTTTTCATAAGCCAATTAAAAATGTACTCTAGATAGAACAAACATCCAGTGAGTGCACAACTTACTGAAAAACAACCCCTAGCTTGTTTTCTATCACTGAAAAAGGACCTGAACCAAGATGCTTCATGATTCAGACAGGACCCCAGTGAGTTGGACAGCTGGAAAAGAAGAATGTACTAATGGTTTCTACTAACATCTTGTTTCATAGAATAAGGGTAACAGGGAAAGAGGAGATATTAAACTTTTTAAAAGGCAAGATAAGAATTTAAAAATCAAGCCAAATTGAAGGGTCAGAATTTAGGCTATAAATGGAATACAAGACAATCCAATCCTTGCGGAAGGAACAGCACATTGTGGGACAGTTCAATGTGTGAGGCAAAGAAACTATTCCATTCTACTTGGTGCTAGCTAGGTCCCAGCTGAAAAATTGTGTAATTTTTCACATCACGATTAGAGAAAGATGCAGAAAACGAAAATCCAAAAAGCAACAAAATAGCAGTTTCAGATAGCATGACCAGCAAAGAATTGAAGGAAAATAGAGAACCGTAACGATATATCTAACAGAAATTATGGAAGATCACAGATTTTATACCAAAAGGGATTATTCTACAGGTAGAAGGAAAAGGACAAGATGGCAATTTTATCTGCAACAAATGAAATACAGTATATTTTTGGAAAAACTTACTGTTGCATTGATTAAACGCTAACAAGAATGAAGAATCTCCAACATCGTAAGCCATTTGAAGTAGGTTACACAAACATTTGTCAAGAAATGTCTAACTATATTTCGTTCTGCCCCAATCCAGAAATTCTCTCGCTAACCCTCTCAAACCTACACCTTTATGATTCTATGATTAAATTGATTTCTACTTACAGTCATAGACAAATTCAGACCTGCTGTGTGGAGACTCTACAGCATATTCTCATCACACTAGAAACAAGTTTACTGCCCTTCCCTAAAGTGATTTTGATCCATAAAGGTTCAGTTTTACCCTTGCTATGTTTTTACCACCTGTTGCATTATTAACATAAAATCCTTTGTCTTTATGTTTGTCTTTCCTGAATAGTGCATGTCCTTTAAGGCAATTATACAGGTAGTCACTTGAACGCTTCTTAATTCGTTTACTTGATTTAACAATGTTAATAATGTTCCTCTCACGTGGCACATGAACAAGAAATCTTCAACTTTTTTTTAAAGGAAAATACAAAGAAGACGTATATTACAACTTCATAATTTTCAAATGGAATGCATGTGGTAGGATCTTTAGCTCCATAGGAGAAAACCTCTTCCATTTTAGATAGCAATTAAGCAACAGTAGGTTGTTGTTCTGTTCTCATTATTAGAAGGGAACAGATAGTTTTGCTGAGCGACTGTTCCAGATACTTGCTGAAGAAACAAGACTGATTGAAGATGGAAGAAGTGACCGCAGAAATCACGTACATGTAGCTTACCGAAGACAGCTGGAATTGCTGGAACAGGCACACAGACAGAAAGACTAAGAAGGAATACACTTCGACGTGGCAACATCACCGCTCCAAAGACTGGACCACCCACCATTTCATCAACATGAAGCGCACATGCTATAAGGATAAGGTTTTTGTACCAAGGATTACCTAACATCTTTGCAGACTGAAGTACTCTAAAAACATTATTTCTAATACCAATACTGGAAGGGATACTAACTTTATTTTCAACACTATATTCAAACAATGTATCGGCTTATAAAACAAAAAAGAAATTGTTATGAAAGTTTCAAATAATTCCTGAGATGCACCACCAAAAATGTAAGAGTTCCTGAAACCAGGACACTACTGTAAGCAAAGAGTACCGAATATTGTAAGCAAAGGAGCAGTGAGTGATGAGGCAGTTAACTGCTCCCCACCTGAGGGCTGTACATTGTGATAAAAATGCAACAGAAACTGCTCAAGATAAGGTTTTCAAACCTTCTGGACAGTTCTGTTGTAATCAATGTACTTTTTCAATTCCCAGCCAATTCCCAGCATCCTTGCTTCAAAGCATGAGGATGCTAGTGTTTTTTTCATATAATGCTATCAGGATTGGTTAAAAGATTAATACCAAGTTTTTCCTGCCAGATCTGTTCATTCATACTTAAATCAAGTGGGGGTTTTTTTTGATATGCATATATGAATGATTTTTTAATATGTGTAGAAGAATTGATGGAGCAAAATTCTTTTCCAAATAGATGGCAAAGTTGCAGACAAACTACAAGCAGGGTATTGTAACAAACACTTCAGTGCAACTTAATATTGGATAGTGCTTCCAGTCCTCCTTAAAATACAGCATTCAGCAAGCTATCGTACTTCCTTCACGCTAAAACTGGTCTCTCAGCTCCTTGTACTTCAAGCGAGCAGACGTCTTCCTGGACTTCGACAATATGAATAGATCTGAAGTGAGTAATCACTAAGAGGCCAACAATGGCACAGGTTTCTCCAAGAAACAACGTTTAAGCACTTACAATTTCTCAACGTAAAGCTCATGATCTTTTTTAATTTTACAGATTTCTACACCGATTGAAGATAGAGCTTTTGCTATACAAGAAGGAAGTCTAGGAGAGGAAAGAGCAGCATAGCTTTCAGTGTAAGCAGTGGTTTACAAAAGAAAGAAAGGCAACAGTTTATAAAAGAAAGAAAAAGTGGGAGTAGAGGAGCTGAAAAAAAGAGAAGCTAGTCTTCTTGTTATTTATTCTGTTTTCCAATACACCAACACAGGAAGGCACCTTTATCTCCATCCAATAACCACAGGAAAGTGCACATATAGAAATGCACATCTAAAAGAATATAAGGCTAAGCAGAAGATAAAAGTTACCAGTGAAGACCGGTTCTACCTCTACTCTCTGACAGGGAATGTGTTGATCAGACTTACCTAGAATTCAGGATTTGCAGCGGACAAGCATTCATTTTGTCATATATGTATGTGTAAAACCAAACAATCTGCAACTCTGAGACACTTCAGTATTGAAATGGTTAAGACCAGAAATACACATAGAACTGAAAATCTTTGGTGAGTGCTGCTCTGTAAGAAGGGGAATCATCCAACATCAAATCTGAAGACCACCAAACCTGAAGAACTCTGAACAGAGGAAGTTAAAAGGTCATGGTTTTTGCACAGCATTCCAGGAGAACTACAAGGTAAGAAGGAACCTATTGCAGAGGACTAAAAAAGGATTTGGCATAACCTGCCATCAGCTAGTATTTACAATATGATACACAGAAAAAGTGCATAAAAGCACGGATTTGTAGCAGTCAGGCAAGTTGAGAGCTAGTGAGATATTCTAATGAAAATACCTTAAGACATTGAAACTAAAATAAAACAGAAAATTCAAGGATTATAATATGCATTTCTTAGAGCAAGTATAAGTGATATCATATGTAAACATGTAAACCACTTTATTCCAGTGAAATGGTTATAAATATCAGCATATGGTATCTATATGAGAAAATGCAGAGTAATTAGTTAATCTAAAAAATGCATGAGTAGGAATTTGACTGCTAAATGATTAAACTGGTACATTTTAAAATGTGTATTAATATTTAATTATTGACACTATGAGAAAAGAGAAAAATCTCTTGATGTTACTTCTCAGCTCTTTCTGATACTCAGTAACCCATGTATTATTCATACGAATAGTTTGTGCATATACAGTCAATCACTAGTTAAATAAAAGAATCATTCTCAAATTCCCTAATCACCTCAATAGATCCTAATGCAATATTTTCCACATTTGGGAATCAGAGCGTTTTATTTAAGAAATCAGTCTGGCCATGATGAATACAGTGCAGCCTGAGCAGACATCAGTTCAAAGAATCAGATGTCAAAGTGCTCCCTCTAATGTCCCTTAATCATCACACCAATTAGTGGTTGAATAGTGATGTGATTAAAAAGACTGCTGCTATCCTATACCTATTCAGACTAGTAGAATTCTACATATGTTCTACCAATTAATGTTTGAATAGAGCAGCGATTAGAGAGACATCTGCCATTGTATATTCATTCAGAAAAGAGCTAAACTTGCATTTCATATGCAATGAAGACAAAAATAAATATTTGCAAAGGTAAACTATACATTTAGATTATAAAGATAATTGAGTTGATTTCCTTTAATGACTGTTCTCTATTTTACAATATTTGGGATTATTTCTTATTTATAAATATATAATCTTTCATCAATACGTGTCTAGAAATGGACAAATTATTCACTGAAAAAGCATTTATTCACTAAAGTTCCTGATTTCAGGCTTTGGGTGAACTGGGTTTCATATCTACTTGTTTGCAATTTGCACTATTTCTGCATCAACCCATCAGTTATTTGTGAGCTGCTAACTTGATTACTCTGGAACTGTCTTATGTGATTGGGCACAAAAGTCACGTGGGATTTTTCCATCTCTCTGGAAGGCAATACCTAGAGTAACAGATTATAGCAGAGAAAGAATCATCTTATTTACAGCTTCTGTGCAAGCTTGGACATTTGTACACTAAGAGGTCCTTACAAACCTCTTTTTTAAATAAGAATTCCTTTTTACAGATGTTCATATATAGCAGCAACAGCCAAAGAGATACTAGCAAAGTAAAAAGCAGCTTGAAGATTTAGCAAACTCTTATGACTACTGTTTTAAGGGAGCAACCTTGTCCTCCAAATTTAAAGAATGTCATGAACTGTTACATCTTGAATACACTGCAGATCATACTCTCCACCACTAGCACACAGCATCCTGGTAGTTGCACCTTTAACGTTGCACAGAAAAAGACAAGGTGAAGAATTTGGTCCTCCTTAATGCCTGGAAAGAGCTATACAACAGTTAACGAATCCTGCCAAAAAGCAATGCCCCTGCAAAAAACAGGTGATCTTAAAAATGATTTTGTTCAAGGAAGAGAGGCTCTTGTTGCACAATGCTGATGGGGTTCAGCAAACCTAAGGACAAAGACCAATGCTACTACTGCCAGAAAATCAATACCGTTACAGGCTATGGCAATTAACTACAAACCAATTTAAACCCCATTTCCTTTCCACCTTTCTTGTCTTGTTGAAATACTTCCAATTCTTCCATCTGGAGCAATTATTACTATTATTTCTAAATGCAGAAACTGGAGAAAGTCTAAATACATAGGTGGGCTTGTATCATCTTCCCACCTATCCTTAGTAGGTACCTCCAAGGTTTCATTACAAAAAAAGGGTGGACTACAATATCGCACTGAATTCTACAGTGACAAGTGAATTTATAAAAATTGTGGAAGCGAATTTCATTAAAACAACAAACCTGCACATGTATAAGGTAAAAGCAGAACTTGTGCCATCATGCTTAGAAACCCTTTTCATAAAGTAAGGAATTCAGTGTGCTGGGTGTAACACAAATGCACACAATGGGTGCCCATCTAGTTCATGATTTACATGTCAAGCAAGCATAAAATACATACAGAAATGGAATTATAGAGTTGGAAATCATAAATAAAAACATAAATCAGATGTCTAAACAATCCTAAGCTACCTAGGAAAACTGCAAAATCAAAAGAAGTCCTCACAGCATCCACACTTCATTGCTTTAGTTTTATCTGTAAATTGCTGTCCTAATGCGATCTAAATTTTGCCTCCTTCTACGAGATTTATTATTAGTATAGCCACCTCAAAACTCTTTTAATTTTGTCTGACCAACAGAAACCTTTGTTTCCCCCAACAGACTAGCGGCACCTGTTTATACCACCTTTCAGCATGACTCGGAAGAAATCAGTGTTAATGCTGAGGTTGTGCAGTCACTGAGGGCGACTCAGCAATAAAGTTTCCATACTCTGAGCTAAATCTCCGAGTTAAAATTTCCGAGGGAAAGCTGACTGATGTTGCATCTACAGCTATAAATCATTTTTACAGCAAAATTTGGTTGCTAACACAGGAAATAAACAATAGCACTCATTGAAAGCATAATTGAACCTTCCTTCATGAGAATGCTTTTCCAATGTTGAGGAAAGATATTGACACTCCGTTTCCACTTCAAAACTCATTTAAATGGGCAACCCAAAGTGTCTCAGAGCAGAGTAGGAGTTAAAATTTCACTTGTGTAATTATTCTGAAGAAATATGTGAGTCTGCCATCTGGAAGTGTATTAGACATTACAAAGTCACTGTGTGCATGCCTCAGCAGATGCAGCTTTTGTTCGGAGTTTTGAGGGCTGTTAATTTAATTAGTTTTGTATTTTCATACTCCCACCTTCCCTCCAACAATAATTCTGCAAAGGCAGCATCAGTACAGCTTTAGAAGAACCCAAAGCTAAAAGCCAGATTTTAGGAAATTAAGATTTTAAGGAGATGCAAGCAAGTATACTTCCTATGGACTTCAGACAGAGCTTGATCCGTTCATTAGCAGGCCTAAATATTACTGTCGATGGCTTTTTGGACCATAACAGAAAATTTTGCTCAATGTATCATTTCCTACATTAGCTTTCTTATTTTAAGAAGCCTAGGAAAGGATTCTATCATTCTATTATCAACAACAATGATCTGGAGAATGTAAAAAGTCTTTCATTTTTCCCTAAAGCCTTTTATGTAATGGGATACCAGACAAATGTTTAGGTTTGGTTTTCTTAGTTTTGTAGGGGGGTTTCTGCCAGAATAGTAAGCTGTGTGGTAAAAGTTGCACAGTAAAAGTAAAGCTCCATATTTCTAAGTAAAGATAAGATTGACAGTTCTAAAAATTAGGACCATTACAAGCATTTTACGTTTCTTATAGTGATTTGCAAATTAAATAATGTGATATTTCTACCAAATAATTCATAATATACAGTATAAGAACTATCTTTGATGAAGGTGTGTACATGTAGAGATATACCTATTTGCTTATCTCTAACCTTTAACCCTGTAAGTTGCAACACATGAGCAGATGTCTGTCAGTGCAGGGTCCTGATAACTGCATGCATCTCCACACAGTAATTCAGAACTGTAAAACCAAATTGTTTATTTAATTGTAAACCTACGTCAAACCATCACCCTGCAATATTTGACAACACTCAGAATTTCTTTCAAATGGAAATCCATCAGAGGCACGCAAATAGCGATTAACCCAAAATTGGTGCTGTTTGTACAGACCAAGAAGCCCAAGCCTTGGGGATCCAAGAACATTTGAGACACCATGAGGTATGCACGCACAGCTAAAAGCAGGAACGCAGGAAGAGAGAGAATTTCTAGAAAGCTATGCACTTTCACAAAACCTTCAAATATCAAACACGCTATGAATAAACTGAATACAAAAATCAAACAAGGCTGATACGGGGGAAAGCTCACAGATAACCAAGAGTGATCTTAAAGCCTAGAAGCTGTAGCAAATGTGTGTTAACACAACCGTTAGGAAGATATATATGCGTATGCTATAGTTTGAAGTTTAACGAATTACAATAATTTAATTGGAACAGCTAATGAGGTTACTACACAGATACCTAGGCTGCACTGCTGCATGATACCTGAGCTTCCTAACAAACACTTTCTGAAAACAGAGGAGTTTACAGCCTAGTATTGATTTCAGGCCTCCTGAAAACATAAGGATGTAAACTGCAGCTGCCCAGGAGCCACTTGCTGAGCAGCTCAACTATCTGTGCAGCAAGAACAGACAGTTGTGGGCAACAACTGCATCAGACGTCCCAAAATAATCACCGCTGTTCACAAACAGGAGCTTTACATGTGCGTTGGTTTCCACTTATTATTACATCATCTAAGGCAATAAATAAAACATATAAAAAAAGGAATATTAGCTATAACAAGAAAGAGATTCTTATAATCAATGTTATAAAACGGGAAACTCTAGCAGAGTAGAGTTGAAATGCTAAGGATACTCTGCATTGCTCCTCCCAGCAAATATTTGGTGGTTACACTGGATTTCATGATTTTGAGAAACTGAGGAACTTTGTGGGGGTTTTGTTTCGGTTTGTGTTGTGTTGTTTGGGGTTTTTTTAATAATAAACAGATATCAGCTATGGGACCTGAATTTTCCTACTTAATGGTAGAAGATGTTTTGATAACACCATAAAAGACACCATAACATTGTGTCCATAAGGGAAACAGTTTGCAGATGAAGAAGTAGTACTCTACCTCTGAATTTAGAGGATTATCTAAAACAATCTGTAGGAAGACAGTAAAAACACTACAAACCTTCTAATCAGATGAGAGATCAAAGAGACAACAAAATCTGATAGGATTAGTCAAACATCACACTGAGTCTACGAATCTAAATACCTAGAGAGAAAATGATAATATCTCATTGCAGAAATACTGAAGAATACAGTCAGTTTACAATGAAAAAATATTTATTCTAAAACCACCTATTTCCCAAAAAATACAAGTAACAAATTTTAAATGCAGAGCCATGTCTTAATGTAAGCTTTATGTATTTCTATATAATATATATACATACATGTATATAAAGCACATATATAGGTAGCTCCATATATAGGTAGCTCCATATATAGGTAGCTCCATATATAAGTACATACGTATATAAAATAGGTAGAGATGATGGGTTCCCCTATTTCTGTGCTGAAATAAAGTTACCTTTAAAAGTCTCAGAAAGGATAGTGACGTGCTGCTCTACCCAGCGCTACCCTTGGAAAACAGAAAGAAAAGGAGCAAGTGGTACGGAAGAGGCAGCTGAGGCTGGCTACCCAGGAGAACAAGTGGCTCTGCGGGGTTTGGGAGGCCGTGAGCCACGTGATACTTGAGATTGAACAGACTGCGTAACAAAAGGGGAAAAAGTTGCAGCAAAGACTTACTAAATCACCAAAAAGGAAAATGAATAGCATGTCGTAGGTTCTGAAAAGTAAAGGGCTGCTCACAAAGTAACTTTGTACCTACAGGAACAGAACTAAGAGCCAAATTTGGGTACTGAACAACAAAGGAAACTCAAATTTGAATTTCTGACACAACTGAGATTTCAGCCTCAGTGATTTATTGTATGTTCCCAATGCAATAATAAATGTGCACTTACAGAACAGCTTCTGTCAGAATTCCTCTTCCATTGCTTCTTGACTTGTTTTTTTGCTGCAGTTGACTGAAGAGTTGCATGTATCTGTTTTCGGGGATTTAGAGCCAGAATGTTCTGCAAAAAGAACAGAAAATAATAAAATATAGATAAAATTTCAAATAAAGTTCAAAGTCTCTTAATCACACCTCAGATACTAATTTACAGTGCTCTGCAAAAACAAAATGCAATTATCCAACATTATAGCCCAATTTCATACGATTTGTTTAGATTTGTATTGTCCACACCACTGAGATTTTGAGTATTTAAAGATATTTCTAGGATTGCTAGAAAACATAATTATATGTAGTGGCCATGATAATCTTTTCCATTCCCGGATGTTTGTTATGTACAGCATATAGAAACACATAATTCTGATTCATTATATCATTCCAAAGCAAAACAAGCACAAATATTTTAAAGGATCTGGGTTATTTCTGGATGTTTCATCATTCCAGTATAAACTCCAATTTCCCCTTCACAGGAATCTGCTTCCAATTCTAGTGAGCGGATGAGTTAAATTCATTTCACTTGCAATGCAAGGACACAAAAAAACATTGGGAACATAGCTGTACTTTTAAGTGACAGTGGTGGTCTGATGACACAGGCAGAATGAAGTTTGTAATATCTTTCATTATACTAGCGAAACTTGCAAAATTAAATCGTCTTTTTGGAACCCAAGCTCTTTTTCAAATCAGGCAAATGACAGGTTTCTGTAGCAAAACTGACCTAATTTAATTCAAGGGGTGAGTGTCAATAGCATGGGAGCAACAGATCCAGACTCAGGTCTGTGACGGAGAACGAAAACAGGCATATTGTTGGTCATAACTCCTGGAATTGGTTTTGTAAGATTTCCTTTAAAAAAAATTGACTTTAGCACTATACTTTTTCATTGTAGTGACTAGGGTGTGCTTGTTCTGTTACTATATGTCAAAGATCTATGAGAATGACACACAGAAATGGAGACTGAACATGATGAGTATGATGGGGTTATGAATACTATATCAGGATGCTTCCTCATTTTAAAAGTCTGCTTGAGCGGGTGATAATAATTAAAAATTAATCTGTTATATTAAGATTTTATTGTATTGATATTTATGGCGCCTTTTTTTTTTTTAAATGCAAAGGGGTCACTTTCTAATCAATTATTTAATGCTTACTCTGGACTGATCAGTAATCCACTTTTCCCACAAAACAGAAATCTCATCTACTTGAAAATTCTACCTGCAAATAACAACACAGCAGTTGTAACAATACAGTAATTCCCAGTTTGCCTGAAGCAAAAAGAGACAAAAAAGTGGGTTACAACATTCAATAAGATAGAGACTATTTAGCAGCCTACATGCCGTTGGCTTTCAGGAAGAGTTAGAGGGTATAATCAGATGTGCCTCTGCAATTCCAGCAGTAAAGACTCTGCTCCATTTCTGGGTGTTCCCCAGCTGAGTACCTCAGGCAAGATGTGGCAACCAAACGCATTCAGTGGTGGTTTATGCTAATTTATTTCATTCTTAATTAAAACAGAGCAGGGACATTCACATAAGGGATGTCACTTACAGCATCTCAGTTGCTACTTTAATTTCTCAAGATGATCAAACTCAACTGTCAGAGCACATCTCATTCATTGGTGATAGGCTGTTGAGTGCCCAAATCACCCAAACCGGGCAGTAGGTCCTGAATCACATGTACACTTTAGCAAAATTTTCCCTACTCTCTTTTGTAATTGCTTAATGTAGTACTTTTGGCCATGAATATTATAATTATTTCAGCAAACTGAAATGAATTGCAAATTTCTAGTAATAAACTGTAACAGATGTACTCCACTGGGTACAGCACCAGTTGGTTTAAAACGTGGAACAAATGGTGGGACAAGCCAAGGACGGAAGAATCCCCATATGTTTGCTCCTGTTGGAATTCTGCAGCAGGAGCATGGCTCCAAGTGCAACAGTTGCAGAAATCCAAAAGGACTACATAGTGCAGCACATCCCAGAATTAAATCTGAAATAAAACTGGCACAGAACATACTAAATTACATATACAATACAAAAATTGCTTATATTACCACTACCTAAATAATATACTATCTGCCTAAATCTTGGATTGCTGACCAAGGTGGCTGTTCTAGCTATAGGTCCCTGGTGTTTAAGAACCGCTCAGAAGTTAACTGCCTAAATGGGAAAGTAACGTAAATGCTTTTGGGTCTGTTAAACTGCCAGAGAGGAAAATTAGCGAGGGTGCTTTCTTCCTATTCATTTCAGTTCCCTGGTTGGTTTTCTGCAGCTTATGGCTAGTCAGACATTTAGTAAATTTAACAAATAAATTCAGGTAGGTCAGCCAGTAAGTGGAAAATTACTGAGAAGACAGTTCTAGAGGGAATATTGCAACTAACACACAATGTCTGCACCCAGCTAAACAAAAATTAACCACTGCAAACTGCAAGAAAGGAATCCTGAGACCCCCAATCTCTCAAACACACTGGCCATCTGAGCAGGCAGAGGGCTCATTGGTGAGGAGAGTTATTTGGGCATCTGTGATCTTGCTCGTCCCTATCCCATGCTTATTCTGCTACATAAATTCTCATTCTTGCCAGAGAAGCTGTTGTTTGATCTCTCCAGATGTTGAAAGGGCAAGACTAAAGAATGGAGGATGTAGATACATAATATATCATTTTTCAGAGTACTACGAACTTTGGATTTCACGTTGAGATGCTATTTGTATAGTAATGGGGAAGCTATGAATTATATATTTAGTGTTGTGCATAAATGGCCACATTTATTTCATTAAAAATAAAGTAGGTATGAATCCATTATCAGTAAAGGCTGCATATCAGTATATAATGCTGTTATATTTTTGTAGAAATCTATTTAGGTACTATGTTGATGGAGAAAGAAATAGGGCTATGAGTAAGTACATAGAAGAAAATTCAGCCCATGTTGAGTACACACTTGTGGCTCAGCTGCACAACAAGCATAGTAGAGTTAAGCTTGTGGCTTTGCGAAACATCGATAACTATGAAGACCACCAAAGTATTGTACTTACTTTCATTATTTCCACAGATTAATTTGAAGACTTCACTTTGGGAAGAAAGCCAAGTGGTCTGTCTCTACAGAACACAACACAATATATTTTGCAGATGACTCCCTCCGATACCACTACTTTAAGGAATTCCTTTAATAATAACCCATGACAATGATTTCTTTTATGACTTTTAAAAGACAAAGGTTAAGCTAAAAAAATATTACAGAATGTTTTAATTCCCTAATACAGTCTCTTCTAGAATGGAATGTATTCATTATGACTAATATACATTGCTTTAGGCTGCAAGTATCCTAAAATGATGTAAACTACTCATATGTAATGTACATTGAGAATGACTAGCATGTACAAGTGATAGCTCCAGTTTCTAAATTTTGAGAATTTAGTGATAAATGGTTATGTTGATCTGTGCCAACACAGTAACATAGCTTCTGAAAATAAACTTGCCATAAGCTATTCATTAGATGTTTAGTGCTCAGCTTCTACTTTAAAGGCTATGATTAAGAAGTCTACACAAAAAAATACTAGCTTTAATCTTCACTATCATCTATTAATGAAGGGCTGTAAAAGTTTTAAAATATTATGTTATATTACAGTGAGTAATTTATCAAAAACTTGAATTAATATTACTCCAAAGTAAGTGATTTCAAGGCAGTCACTTGGGATAGGGTGCCTTCTGCAGTTGGGAGTCCTGTTTCTGATAAACCATTTTTGGGTCAATCAAGACAGGTTTGGCACATGCTCTGCGGTGATCCAACATGAATTTCTGGTATAGAAATTCCATTTCATTAAAAGTGTCACACCTCTTTTATTGGCATCTCATGAAGCCACCCTTTTAGCTGAAATCATAAGAAGCTATTGCAATTAAATCTGATTTTTAACTAAGTGCATAATCAGCAAAATAAAATACAAAGTTATGGAAGCACTATGCTTATTTGGAACACAGCACCAGCTGGGGGCTGGAGCAGGGAAGAAGGGCAGAGAGGGGANCGCCCCTCCCAAATAACAACCTTAGAAAGGTATTTTGGCTATGGGGACCTTATCTCTCATTCACAACAGGAAATTCGGTAAAAATTCAATAGTTAAGATTACTCTGCTTCTGGAAGAACTCCTACTGAAACCAATGAGTTCCATCAGGAGTATTTAGTCTTCAGTAATCCTCATCTTTGATATTAGTAATTCAAAGCAAGAATAAAGATCAGAAAAATCATCTTCAGGCTCTATCACAGGTTGCAGTATTAAAACTCCATGGGCTTCTTAATAAGACAAAGGAGTAATTTGCTCTTTTCATGGATTCTGTCCACTTTCCCTAACCTGTTGGGGAAGCTTCTTACGAACAGCCCCAAAACATCTGCTGAACTTCACCACAGATCGATATGCATACAGCCACAATGAAGCTGCTGAAAATGCAACTGTTCACATGCAGACTATGATTATGGGCATAAAATGCAGTCTTATGTGCTATTCACTTTGTTTTAGCATACAGCACATTTACCTAGCTCAGCCCCTGCAACACACAAGCCACATTCCATTTTACTCCAGTTGTATCAGAGAGCATCCCCAGCTAAACTCTTTTACATATATATATCAATTAAAATTCAGTAGTAGGCTAAGTATGCTAGAGAATGCATGCGGAGAGCAATTTAACCCACCCCATTCCATTAATCTACCCAATTTCCTTAAAAAGAATTGTAATCTCCCTCACAGCAAGTAACATTAAATGTATTGCATGATACATATGTTCACCAAGTGAACATAATGAGAACATATTTATTTTTTCTAAGAATAATGAGCATCCTAAACAATTAATTTCAAAGCCGTGCAACTGCTAATTCACTGACAGAAACAAGTACCTAGGTTTTTTCCCCTGATATTTACTAGTATATCTGAACATGAAACTAATTTTATTATTGTTAGTCACTCAAAGGGCAAAGAACTCAAGCTACAAGTATTTGGTTTTGTAAGATCAGATGACCCAGAATAACAAGTATTGTTTAAAAATCACGTCAGTTAAGAAAAAGATGACTGAGGCGTGAACTCGTTCTATTAATATCTTATTTAAATTGCCTAGTTCACAATTTAGTTCTCACGTCTACTCTGCCTTTTGGAAAGCTGCATGAACCACTAACAGTTAGATGCAGCACTTCAAACACCCTGCAAAGTCCCAAACTATTACAAGTGAAAGTTTCATTACCAAATGACCAAGAGCAACTTCTAGACCTAGGAGAGTTTGTAACACTAGGATATAAATAGCATTTCAAAAAATAAGTACCCGTGGTGTCATGTCTTCCAAAAGCTAACTCTATGTTATTTTTCATTATTGAAAGAATATGGGAAAGTGTTGTGAATTTCTCCCACATGCTTTTACAGAATATCTCATAAACTGACACTTGTGTCAAATGTGTATTTCCTTACTGAAGATCTGAACTGATGAGAATCTTCACAAACAATTTATGTAACCTGGCTGAAAATACATCTTAGGAATTCATCCAAAAATTTCAAACAGGAGAAAAAAACTGTATTTGCACAGTAGTTCAGGCATGGTTTAATTGTGAGGCAGCAAAGACCAGAGAAAGCTAGATGAAGTGTGAAATGATCACAGATCTCAGGGTCAGCCTTTGGAGAACCCAAGTCTAGAACCAGAAAGGATTCCAGACAGCATAGTACTCAGAAGGCAAACCCTCAAGAATTATTTTTGTATTACTGAAACAAACAGCTGCAAGTGTGAACAAAGTCACCAGTAATTTACATTACTATGGTATCTTCAAACCAGAGTCCTCAAGGTCCAGAGAGCTGGAAGATGGGGCTCCACTTCTGCGGAGAGACAGCAGCCTGTGACTAGGAAACATGCCAGTAGAGCAGACTGGGGCTGAGAAGCCGACAGGCGCAAGAGGCTGGGGCCTGACCCTCAGCCCTGGTGCGCATATGGGCAGGGAGCTCAAACACACCTGGGAAAAGACTCAACTTTTAATCATAAGGCTTATTTCTTCTCTGAGCCACGCGAGCTCAGAGACTTAAAAAAGAGCAAGAAGTCAAAGGCCAATGGATGATCTTGTGGTAAGCATATTCTAGCTCTGCACTGGCAG
This sequence comes from Rhinoptilus africanus, assembly GCA_013400135.1. Taxonomy (NCBI): domain Eukaryota; kingdom Metazoa; phylum Chordata; class Aves; order Charadriiformes; family Glareolidae; genus Rhinoptilus; species Rhinoptilus africanus. The sequence continues at coordinate 644,496 of VXBO01000174.1, read as the reverse complement.
GTCACTGCCTTTATCACAGCATTTAAGTACTGCATATCGTAGAATCATAGAATCGTTTGAGTTGCAAGAGACCTTTAAGATCATCTAGATCCAACCTCCCTGCCATGGGCAGGGACACCTCCCACCAGACCAGGCTGCTCAAAGCCCCATCCAACCTGGTCTTGAACAATTCCAGGGATGGGGCAGCCACAGCTTCTCTGGGCAACTTGTTCCAGTGCCTCAACACCCTCATAGTGAAAAATTTCTTCTTAATATCTCATCTAAATCTCCCCTCTTTCAGTTTAAGACCACTACTCCTCGTCCAATCACTACAATCCTTGATAAAGAATCCCTCCCCATCTTTCCTGTAGGCCCCCTTTAAGTACTGGAAGGCCACTATAAGGTCTCCCTGGAGCCTTCTCTTCTCCAGGCTGAACAACCCCAGCTCTCTCAGCCTGTCTTCACAGGAGAGGTGCTCCAGCCCTCTTATCATCTTCATGGCCCTCCTCTGGACTCACTCCAGCCAGTCCATGTCCTTCTTATGTCAGGGGCTCCACAGCTGGATGCAATACTCCAGGTGGTGTCTCATGTGAGCGTAGTAGAGGGGAGAATCACCTCCCTCAACCTGCTGGCCACGCTTCTTTTGATGCAGCTCAGTCTTCATCTTCACACTTCTACCTACCTTTAGATTTCCCCATAAGACAGACTGTTTCTATATCAGAATAAACACCTTTCTGGCTTCTTGCACTCCTTACTCCTTATACAGCCTCTAATAATTAGTGAGATATAGTAGAGAGAATATTTTGTTCCTTACAAAAGGAACAGTTTTCTAAATCATTCCCACAAAAGTCAGGAACGTCTTAATTATAAATACGTCCATATTAACAGAAGTGTGGTGTATCTCATGCATTTTCTGTTATATAAGCTAAGTTAATACATTACAGACTAACAAAGTAGCAAAATTGCACAACCCTAAACAAGGTTTACCTCATTTCGCTGATACATTAACTTTCAGATTAAGAGCTTGATTTCTCTACCTCAGCAATGCATTTATTCTAGGTATTACTGTAAATTATAAAAGGTTTATTACAATAGAAAACAAAAAAGTGTCACTTGCTTCCCAACGATACCAACCACTACTCCTATTGGAAGAGCTCTGGGTGGTAAATTACTCCACTGGAAGCTCCACATGCTACCTCCTTGACACAACTAATCTGCAGAAGCACCTTGACCCTCACCGTGAAAAAAATACTTGCCCTCTGTGCTTAGCTTTAAGTATCCAAGCAGCATCCCAGCATTCAGTGAACTATTCACATATTTAACATAAGCACATATACATTAAGAGCCACACAGTTTACAGCAGGCTCAAACTCCACAGTACTATAAGACGAAGTTCTCAGGTCTGAGACTTCTCCAGGAACACCCTACTCCGTGATAAAATCACGTTTTCACACTATAAACAATACACTATATCAAAAGCTATTAGGGCTAAAACGGCACATTCACAGAAGGCGCAGCTGAGCGCAGGTCTTGTGGATTTACTCAAAGTCAAATTCACTATTATGAAAATATTTCATTGACTAAAATACTATTTAATTTACAGCCTTTAAAACCAGAAGGGTTTAAAATTTGGTCAGCTATCCTTCTACACTTATATTTAACATTTTAATACATTTTCTCTCTAACCGGACAGCCTTTAATCATTCAACCAATTGGCCAAGTGCAAAAAAGCAGAGCAATTGACATCATCCTTGATTCTTAGCTTCATGACGGCTGTTACTTCAAAACTAAGGAAGTGCACCATCTCCACAGTCTCTGAAATCCACTACATTCAAAGTTACTTTTTCTCATCTTCTTAATAAAAATATATTCCCTCTTTACAAATCAAAACCTAAAGCTTCATAAAGTATTTAGGTTTGCATCACAGGTATAACAGACACATTTTGTTTCATCACTATAATATTTATCCACGCCTGAATCACTTGCGCATCAAATTCCTCTGTTACCTGAGGAATACTAAATAACATTTGTAACTGCTCACTCATAACAAGAGTCATTTTATGAATATCTCACAGAAAAAAGGATAATTATTGTACACATACACTTACTTCTCACTTCTGTTTTTCTGCAAGACGACAAACAAATTGAAAGAGAAAACAAGCTCAGTTGCCTTTGAACATAAACTTAGTGCCAAAACCAAAAATAGGCTATTTTATCCCCATAACTGAACCTCTCAATTGAACCTTCAGTTGCGGGTGTTTGCTTAACCAAAACCCAAACTTGTACTAGAGACATGTCAGTTAATGAAAAGTGAATGCTCTACTGACTTTTGATCATAGCAGAGAAATTAGCATTAAAAGTTATTACTGCTTTAAGTTTAATCATTGGCAAAATCAGCAGAACTAATTTTAGCTGAGCAAAGCAATGTTCTGAAAACTTTGTTAAAAGGTAATTTTCAAAGTCCAATAAATGAACCTGAAATGCACGGATGAGAGTGACAATATACATCCAAAGATCTAGTACATTCAGTGCTTGAAACACATGAACAGTTGTATTTGTTCCAAGAACGTGCCAACTATCTATCAGTACTGACTTTCTAAATCTGTTGCAACGTTAAGAAGCAACAAGTAAAATTACCTATGTGCAACTAATGTGCAAAGGTACACATAAATTTCAGTAGCAACTCTTTAATACAATGGTAAAATACAAAAGTGACAATGGAAATACTGAGTTTCCAGTAACTTTGTGTGTACATCAGAGCATCCTAATCAAAAAGGAAAAAGAAATTAGCATGTAAAAGAAAAATGGAAGTGTGAAGAATTTGTTAATTATATACTACAAACAGTAAGGGTTTGATGTGTGAAGTTACATATTAAAACATTATCAAATGTCTGATAATTGAAAAAAAATAACGCAGCCAATTTTCAAGCAAAATATAACAGCTCATGCAACTCTTGCCAGTTTTTCCTTTTAGCACGTCATTGTCTTCTTTTGCAGAAGCTCACAGTGATCCTATGCTGACACCTTTAAGGAAAGAAACGTGACATTCCAGAAATACATAGGACATCATATGCATTACCAGCAACAATGCAACATATATCGATACTGAGGAGTAAAAAGCAATTCCTTGGAGTTCTTCACCCTAATTCAACAATTTTGATTTTAAAATCTTATTGACATCAAATGCTGCTGAATGCGTGGGCTGTAGGCAGAGGTGATACTCTTAAAAAAACAGGAGAATCACATTAGGCTGCCCAATCTAAAAACATGCCAGCAAACATTTGGATTCTGATCTATCATACTCTGTCACAAGCTTATACAGAAAATTTATTTTAAAAATACTTTATAAAGGGTGTTGTACGTAGTAGTATTATTTTCCAACTCTTGTACTAATTAAGACAAATTGCATTTCTTCTGTGAGGCCTCTGAATAGGGAAGAATTGCTATTTGTATCATTTGTAAGGGTTTCTGAAAACACAGTTACAGAGCTCTCCTGTAAACATAGTGTAATGATTCTAAAGCCTCGGATTTCAGCTGCGGAAAGATTTAAGTATTGGACTTTTGCAAAAATAAAATTCCCGTCTTGCTGACAAGCTCTCTCTCCTACACTACAAGATACAACACCACAAAGCTGTCCTTGAATTAGGATGGAAATGTTAACAAACATTTGTCTCAGATCAGCATCCCTCTGTTTGTGGCTTGGTCTAAACGGGAGCAAATACTGCAGAGCAGCAGGACGAGCTGTAACACAAGTAACATTGAGTACACCAGCAACGATGCAAAGGATAAGTGCCCAGGTAACTGTTCTAGAAGTGCTTTAGCTATCTTCCTGCTCTTCTCCACCTGATAGCTTCATAAACATGGCAGAACAACCAACAATCAAGGTGGATTTGGGTCTTTACCTCCTTCAGCTTGACGTTAGGTCAGCTATTCTTTTAGCTACTGTTTGCTCACTTTTCCTGAGCGAAGGCCTGCACTCACAGACAGGTAAGTTTTGCAAGTAAGGCAGAAGACTAACTCCAGAAGTGGATGTTGCATGCCCAAGTCAGCTTCCCCTTACAGCGACTGAGGGAGGGACGCTAAGCAGGACACCCCTGTCAGGCGTGACGAAACACGGAACAAGAGGTGCACAACCATGCAACTACAAGGGTTGTTCTCTCTCACCCTCCTGGACTCACACACCAACCAGCAGCCTTTGCACAGGCATTCCTCTAGGGTGATGGTTCTCAACCTGAAACTCTACCCAAGTTTAAATGCTTACCTCTAACTGAAACACGTGAGTTTCCTAGCTTCCATTTAAAAGAGAGGGAAAAAGGGGGAAGAGTCACAGGAAATTACAAGAGCAGCCACTTTTGCGTTATAGTCTAATGGTTACTGGAGACACCCTGGAAAGAGAAGACTTCCATCTCCATGTTCCTTCTATCCATTGACCAGGACAGTAGGCAAATCTGGATGAAGGTGAGCTGATTAGCTGTTCAGCTAAGATGACAAAAGCAAATCAGAGAGCAAATATGATAAGAACGCTGCTCCAGCACTAAAAAAGTTTTGACTCAACTCTAAAGAGAGCTTACGTATTTTTCATTAAGGGCTCCTTGATTAGATGCGCAGAGAACATTACGGTGGGAGTTAAAAATGAGCTACCTCTGCTTCTGTGATAAATACTTTGTGGGATTCCTAAATCAATTCATCTTAAGTCCTTACCTGGTGCCAGGATTTGGCAACGTGCAAGCTTTACTTAAGAACAAATATTCTACAGTCTTCTGAAAACTATTTCTTATCATATGCTAACAAAGAGAAATTGGCCCTTCAGGAGTCAATAGTGTTGGTTACTGCTGACATTTTACTCAGATTGTAGATTTTTTAAGAAGAGATAGTATTTTCTTTTTTTCTGTTCTGTGTTCATTTCATTTCTGCATTTTATCACCAGCATTCTAGAACAGCTTCTGTTGTGGTTATCTTGTTTGATTTTTTTTTTTCTTCCCAACTCTTTTGTCACTCTCTTGCTTCCATCTGTTTTGAAGAGCTATGTATGAGCTAACTAAAACCTTTAAAATTTTGTGTTTTCAATTGGAACTGAAAAAAGGGCAATATCAAACACAGCTTTAAAATGGAAACGGAATAAATCTGGGAACCACCTCTAATCTCTAGTCTCATGTTCCTGTCATTAGCATGCACACACACCCCCACACAAGAGTGTGAGTGAATTTGCACAAGCTAACTTTGTCCCTCAGATTTCTGAAGCCTGCCAAGATTAACAGAGAGGGAGGTATACCTCTAGCACTGACGAACAAATTTGTGAGGGCTGTAATCAGGTCTTGTATTCACCTGTAGCTATATTCCGAAATATTACACTGCACATAATACTTTGCATACAGAACCTCACACTAATTACTGATAACATTCCTTGAGAGCTAGTACATAGACCTACAATGACACACCAAGAAGGACAGCGTGCTTTAATTTCATCAGTACTAAATCAAAGTCATATTTGGCACTGCCCAGGGTAAAACCAGGAATGAGTAAGTGATGGAGTACTTCTTCAATACTGACTTAATTTACGATTAGAGTTTTCCTAAATGCAATGACTACACCCTATCTCACAAACCTCATTTTTAACCTTAACATGTGACATAATATGAAAACTGCTGACACAAATAATTGTCTGCTTTATTATAAATAAGAACACTTAAAATTTTTTTAAACGCCTCATAAATCCACATTATGTCTACTTTATTGATTTCAGAAAAGTTCGCGTTATTTCCATAGCAATATTCCATGATCTGAGCACTTAAAAAAAAATTACTTTTCTCAGTTTTAACTGTCATTGAAATATCCTTCATTTCAAAGATATCAAGAAATTATCACTATTCATTTTCAATACAAAGCCTCTTACATTTCAGCTGTCATTTTCAAAAAATCATACTGAAAATAGTGTTTCTAAGCAGAGTTCAGTTGCAGTGTAATAAGTAATAATTTCATCAATTAGCAGTATTCAGCATCCACTGAGAGTTCTCTCACTATTATTTTATTCATAGAGTCCTTTGTGGAAGTCGCATACTAAAAAGATCCATTTATCCTTCAAGGTTTTTCATAAATGTGTCATACATCTTCGAAAACAATTGGTTATTATTCTCGCTCAATCTAAATAACTATAATAACTTCCAGGTGTAAAACCTCTTTTTATACTTCCAATCTTCTTTACTCACATTATGGGTCTACATTTTTAATAACCTATTCTAACACTTCTACCTACTTTCACAAATACATTCTGGAGGTTTGCATGGATGCTACACATGCCTGGATGGGAGAGCAGTCAGCTTATTGTTAAGAGCAGAATAGAATTGGGTTTCATCGAATGCCCTTCACAATCAAGGCAAAACAAGCCTTTTATAATGAGCTAGACGCTAGTATAGATGCTAACAGTGTAATGCCTGTAAAGAAAAATGCTGTGATTGTTAAATTCAGCAATAGCTTGCTCGCAGCGTTTATTTTATTTCTCCTTCCCTCTAGATCCCTCCATGTATTTATCAGCCAAATTCTTCTCACCCAGAAGGACATGTCCTACCTTCTGTCCTTTCATCTCAAGACTGCAAAGGGCTCCCTTTGGAGCACAATATTATCATTCCTTAATCAACTAACGGAGATGTAATTGGGCAGTATCAGGACCTCTCTCAAGGCTGGTTAGACAGCCCTGTGTAGAGCATATGGCACAACCAAACTTCCCTGTCTTAGGAAACAGGAGGAAAAAAGCCCCAGTTTTAGTGATGCATCTCCTACACAGCAGCCTGCTTCCCTCTCTCCAAGTTGGTCAAACGTTTTGTTGACCAAGAAAACCCGGGCCAGGACAGTTCATTACAACAGAAGTTTCAATTTAAATAAGGCCTCTCAGAACACAGGTAACAAAATCACAACAAAGAACCAAGGAAAGTGTGCAGCAATATATTAATAAATAAACTATGTACCCCAACAACCTATCTGAAAATCGCACAGAGTTCAATCTCCATAATAAATATAAACCTAATGATTTGCTCACATAACTAATACTTAAAAGAAGTGCATCATTAGGAAAATGAGATTAACTAACATCAAACTTTCAAAGCAGCTTTCCATTTTTCCACCTCTACATTCTCAAAGTGGTGTGCACAGGTGGTATATCTATTTTAAAAACTGCATACACGGGCAAGACATGTAAATCAGACAGTTTGGCTGCCTGGACACTTCTTTCTTTAATTACATATATAATTGTTCTTGAACCTGAAATTAAAACGTCAGAATGCACCATGATTGCCTTTAACTGATGACTACCATCCCATCTAAATGGAAATATTTAGATTCAACACCCAGATATTTTTTTCATTAGCTTTCAAATGAAGTCACAGGCAAGCATGTCTGCCTTCTCCCATTTGCACTATTGGTGTCAAGTTGAATGGGAAAAGCCAGCCATTTCAATGAACTAAAATAAACGTAATTTTAAGGTCAAGTCACTTGTAACACTTCAGGCAGCAAATGTCATACTGAAAATAAAATTGAACCTTGGCTTGAGCAGAGATGAAAGGTTTGGCATTTCAAGGACTTCATTGTGTTTATCACTTTAAATTTACAAACAAAACACCAGCATCACATGTATTAATATTTATCATACTGATAAAGCTTTCTGAAATTATACGGTTAAATACTGGAAGCATTTTTAAAAAACAAAATACTTTTATAGGTGGCCTTATCCTAACTTTAAATGGTGAAGTCTCTGCAAGACCTAAAAACACTCAAAATTCCACATTGGCTTAGTAAAGCATCTCTGATCATGGTAAGAGACCAGATGTTTCATAAGAAGGTCTAAGTATTTTAACAGAGGGCAAAAGTGAAATTGCCCAACTCAGTCCACAGCATAAGAAAACAAAGATGTTTAAAAAGTGGGTTATTTCATTTGTTCTGAGACTACACATCAAAAGTATGGACATATTTCTCCTCATCCTCAGCCTGAGCAGTGTGACTAAGGTTGACATCCTATGGCTATCGGACGGAGTAAATCACCTCCCACCACTCACAGTATGTGCCAATACACTGACATCTGAGGAATTAAAACATCTCATGGCTTTGACCATGGTCTACCACCGTTTAATGTGGAACCTCCATTTGCCCGAAGCCCTTCACAAATACACTTATGGGTTTGACGTAGACATGCTAGTCATCCAGATAACACATGTCCAAGGGGAATAAACCCCTCTTCTGTTGCAAGGCAGTTAGGGAAGGTTACGCTATGATTCCTGAGCTGTCTCAGGGACAAATCATAGAATCGCTGAGGTTGGAAGGGACCTTTAAGATCATCAAGTCCAATCATTAACCTACCCTGACAGAAACCCCTTCTAAACCATGTCCCTAAGCACCTCAAAGCATGGATCAGAATTGCTTCATGATGAGATTCTTGCATTCTTCCTGCTTGCAAGGAAAACTGGATCCCTTTGGTGTAAATCTGGGCTGAAAACAGTAACTCTGCTACAACCTAACTGGGTAATAGCTTAGGAATTGGATAAAACTAAGAAAAAATCCTATACATATCTTGATCTAAACAGTCCTCAAATGTACTTGTTTTGGCATTTCATCCTCACTATGTCTTCTAACTTTTGTTGTTGCTGTTGGTTTCTTTCTAATGGTATTTAAAGAAGCTTGCCAACTTGAATCTTACATTCTTTGCCATCTGCAACAACAAAAAAAGATTTGGGTATTTCTTATAGTTGTAACAGTCTATAAGCAGAAAAAAAAGGAATTTGAAGTTAAACTTAAGACCCAGAACGAATCACCTGTTATTTCATAAAAGAACACACCTGGCCAATTTCAGGGCAAAATGTTCTTCTTATTTCTAATAAGCATTATTATAAGAAGAAAACCAGAGAATTTAGTTCGTTTCCTCCACTTACTACTTTACCTGCTTTCTTCCCCACTCCCAATTTGACCTTAATATATCCAATTTTTTATATATATACATTTTGAATTATGGCATTGTGTTTGAACTGCATAGAGACCAAGACAACGATATGCCCACCAAGATCTGTGTAGCCGATCTCTGCTGGCACATTTCACAAACTGATGCTCCGCACGTGTAAAGATGCCAGAGATTTATGCTGTGCTGATCTGCAAGAAGAATTCTGCCCTTGGTACACAAATGACAGCAAATGAAAATGAAAAGACTTTGAATAGCATGCCCACACAAACACCACCCTCTGAGCTTCTGATAAGACATTTATGGCCAAAGGTTTCCTAATCCCAAATGTTTGATTTCTTTGCCAAATTACAGACTTGCCGAAGTCTCATATAAAGGCACAAATCCTGCTCTTCTCAGAGGCAAAGGCGCAGGGCAGGGAGCAGGGTATGTAACACTGTACTGATGAAATAAAAAAAGGAATAGAAATCATATGCTAATAAGAGGAGGGAGGTTGCCAGGCAACCAGGGAGGGAGAGAAAGCTGGTTTTGATTTGAACTCTGTGCTGTCAAAGGGTTAGCGTAGCCAGAACAAACAGGACACATTCAATCCAGCATGTCTGCAGCCACCAGGAATTTCGGCGTTTCTCAGCATTTTCGGTAGAAGCGTGCTCCTCACTCAGTGACAGCTATGTTTGTGTTCCCTGGGTCATTTTACTGACACTAGCAAAACAGCATAGGACAGGATGGACAGTAGGTTTTTAAAAAGCATCCATCTGAAAAGCAGCAGCATGTGCCTTCGGGTAGCACAAACTGCACCACGCGTACGGACTGGCTTGTAGGATGGAGACAGCTGTGCAACTCGCGTCCAAGCAAACCCCAGCCCACCGGCTACTGCCACACCTCTCTCGGCTGCACTGGAAGCTGTGCAAGCTCTGCCCTGCTGCCGTAACCGCACCCCTTCGGAAGCTTCGCAAAGGACTGCCCTGCACCACTGCGTTCTTGCCACATCAGATGGGCCAAATCCTGCCTTATGGATCTCAGCGTCCTATATCAACCTGTAGGTTTACTTTCTTAAGGGGAGGTTTAGACTAGATACTAGGAAAAATTTTCACACTGAAAGGGCTATTAAGCATTGGATTAGGCTGCCCAAGGAAGCAGTTGAGGCACCATCCCTGGAGGTATTTAAAAGATAGGTAGAGATATGGTTTAGTGATGTTTTTTGTCAGAGTTAGGTTGATGGTTGGACTAGATGATCTGAAAGGTCTCTTCCAAGCTGGGCAATTCTATGATAATTAAGAGATGTAACACTAGGCAGAGGAAAGACAAAAATTCAAGTACAGTCTACAACATAAAATCATCACGAAATCCATTTATGTAACAAAAAGGAAAATGAATTTCCGTTCCTTCTTGTTTTGGGAGTTAACTGCAGTGACAACTGTTGTTAAGCCTCATAACAGCCTGCGTTTCTCTTAAGTCCCAGACATGAGAAAAGGTGGGAGTAGCCGGTCTTTTTATTTTAAAGACCTACTTACAAAAAGAGTAAAATTTTTCAAGTGTGGGAAAAATTGGAAGTTGAATTAATGAGTAACATTAAAACTCAAAGGTTGAAGGAATATTAAAAGCACAAGAGTGGGATGGAGGTTTTTTTCTAATGCCATTATTTTGGATGACCTGACTGAATTTCAGTGCTACAATTTAGCAGACTATCCACAGTGGAGGCAAGACTGTACATAACTTTTTGAGCATCAACAGGATTTGCATATACAACATGAAAAGACAAAATGTTTCATACAGAAGACTTTCCTTCCTACTTGCCAGACCAGGTTTTAATCTGATGAGTAAATCATATTGTTCAATTCTCCAAGACAGACATGATAATTGTGGTCTATCATCTTCCACAAGGTCTTAGTAATCATGCTATAATTGCTGTTCCACTCAGCTAAGAGTTTACTACAATAAAACCACTAAAACAATGAAAGAGCTTGAAAAACTCATTAAACCAAAACAGCTAAACAGGAAGTCTTGTTTCCTCACTGATTGCTCGTCAAATGACCCTAGGAAGACACAGCCATCAATCCAGAACAGCCGACTGATCGTCACAGCAACCGATAAAGCAATAACTTTAAAAAATTCTACATATTAAAGCTTCGTTACGGAACTTCAAACAACTAGCAGGTATCTACAACAGAGAGAGACACTGTAATAATTGGTGCTTTTTAAAATAAAAGTTTGGCCTAGATCAAAGAAAGCTAGCTTCAGCTATTTATTCACATAACCTTTGCCTGACAGTTTTGAGAGCCGTGCTGACTAGTTGGATTCCCTGCTATCTTGCTGGAGGTTTCCTGTGTTTTTACACTATTCTTTATTTTTCAATCCTTGCCCTGCTTCCTCCTTTAAAGGACATCGAGCATAGCTCTCAGATGCACCTTCAAGGCACCGCCTTTGCTAACTGCAGTCTTTCACCATTCTGGTCCTTTTGTATCGGGAGAATTAAAAACCTGACAAGCAAAACTTACCTTGCCCTCGTAGCCCGTGCTATGTAGCACCCGCTAAGTATATATCCCAGGGAAAGAATCAAAGCTGCTACTTTAAGTGGTATGGAAACTGCAGGTTGTACAATAAAACTTCCTTCAGGCTTAGGGGCTCTTCCCAGGTGACCCTTGCATGCAGCAGGGAGCATGGCACAAGAAGTCCTGTTTCCTGCACCTCCCCGACCCTGGAACCAGCTGCAGCCACTGAGGATCAGGTGTGCTGACTGCATCCTTGGTGAGCTGCTCAAACAGGCTATAACCTCATTCCACCTTCATTAGCAGCCCTCAGGGAGCAGTGTATATCTTGCTGCTGAAGAAATTCAAAATGAACAGGCACATGCCCGCTATGCACCGCGGAACTCCTGAAGCCTCCTGTGTCCTCACTAAGGTCAGCACCTTAGTGCAGTCTGTCCCTTAAGAAACACTCTTCTTCACCCTGAAGTTAATGTAGGTTGTAAAGCTTTTGTCCACAATAGGCGACAGCAACTTATTTATGTCTATTAATTACACCACCACAGAAATAAGGGTACAGTGCATGAGAAGCACAGCAAATGAGAGCTTTCTAAAGTAACACCAAATAACTTTATGATAACTTTTCAAACAAAATTATGAGAAATGATTCTATGATTTAAGAGACATCTATACTTTCTAAAGCTAAACAAAGAGAACGCTTGACACGGTTACAATGACGATGTTCATTATACTATATGCGAAAGCACCACAAATCTCAGACAATTCCCAGACTGCTACTTCAGAACATGGCTTCACACCTTCACACCCTTCCTTTTATTCTCACAAATCAGGCAGCAGCGCTAACCTTTGGAAACAGCTGTGACAGCATGCTAGGTACCCAGCTGCTGGCCCACCAAGGAATTACCCATTCATCAACACCCAACTCCCCTTTAAACATACGCAACAGACGATTCAGAAGGAAGGTCAGGTCTGTGGAACCCCAACGTACTCTCTACCTACTGTAAGAACAATAATGTTGTTTCATACTAAGGTATGTTGGGGGGTAGGTGTTAATTTTTTGTCAATGTTTTAGGCTTGTGACAATAGTGTAGCTAAGCATCCCTGCTCTGCAAAGAAGCCCCTACCAAGGAAGGCTGGCAGTCCTGCTCTCACTGCCCGTAGACTGGATGGCAAAGAGCTAGAAAGCATCCACCACCCAAACATCACTGAATGAGACGACTAGAGGGGCTGCAGAGAAAGACTGGAATGCAGTCAGGAAAACACAGCATGCAGAGAACTATATTAAGCAATGTCATTCGAGGTTGTGTCATCCTGCATGAACTGGAGAAACTGAGTTAAGATCCTACTCAGCACTTCACAGTTTTGACATATGTTAATTTCTGAGTACTCAATCTGACAACTTTAAAGAACCCTGAAGTTTCCAATAGTTCCCAATAATTACATATGGTTTACACATAATGATAAGAATCAGGTTAAAAAAAAGGTGGGGGGAGGGGGGGGTGCAGGGAAGACAAAAGAAAGGAAGGCTTTCTGTCCCAGAGTACCATTGGGAAAGGAATGTATGAAGCCTGTAAACACTACCTGGAGTTTGAAAATACATATAACACACAGTTTCACGTTACAAGTTAGAAAGGGAATGCTGTCCTCATACCATAGATTTCAAAATTTCTTATAAAGATCTAGAGATGCAATAAATAAAGAGCCAAGTCCTTGCACCATACATCCAAGGTAGATATTTCCACCCATAACTATTTTGAAATGGGTTTTCTTCCCTTTTGCTTAGAGTTTTTGCACCCAAGGAATATTCTCAGCACATTCTGGCAGATTTGACCAGATTTCACCCCCCTTTCTCAAAAAAAAAAAAAAAGAAAAAGAAAAAAAAGGCAGCATTTGGGTTTTGTGGGGTTGCAGTAGTTTCAAGTTTGGTTTGTTTTGGGTGTGGGGTTGGTTTGTTTGTTTCTTTTGTTTTTTTGTTTAGGAGGTTGTTTGTGGGTAGTTGTTTTTTAACACCAATATTTTTTGGAGAAGACCCCGTATTTTAATCACAACACTTTGGTCTTCCACAATTTGGAAAGCAGACCTTTAGAACAAGACTATCCATGTAATTTCTTCATCTTCTTTAGTTAGGCCAAAAAATTTCAGGGACAGGATGCTCAGGAGCTGAAGCTGCTGGCTCAGCCAACCAAGGGGATGAGACTCCTCAGGGACAGCTTCCTGGAATTTTTCTTTCATTAAATAACTTGGAGGAATGGCTGTGATTTTAGCTACTTCTAGCACAGATTCTTGGCTCCTCTTTAACCAATGACATCAGTCTTTTTATCTGGCCTTAACTATTGATAAAGTAGTACCAAGACTACAAAGGTCATATTTCATATTTTAATTACACGACCTATGTTATGTGAGATGCTGACAATTGAGATAAGTTTAATGAAATAATTTGTTCAGTTTTTATACTGTAGCCAAGAAAGTGATCAAAACATTCAAATTATGCTGCCAGTGTCCATGTTGGTAGATGACTTCTCTCAAATATTCTCACAAATGTGGTTGTTATCTACAATGATATAGGCTTAGCCAACGTGCACTTTTCCTACTTCAAAGAAAAAGATAAAATACGTTTTTATTGAAAATACACTATCTTTTTTTTTTAAAAAAAAAAAGCCCCATGCAGGGGAAAAAAAAAACAAAAACAAAAAACCAAACCACAGAGTGCTGCAATTAGACTAACGGTAATTATTGATATATTCATCTGGGAGACAAATCATACAGTGACTAAATTTATTCAAACAGATGGGGAAAGGACAATACATTTGGTTAGAAGTAGAGTGCCTTAATTTCCTTGCTAATTTAAATGAGTGCTGAAAACAAAACCACAGGAAGATACTGACCAGAGTTTCTATTTTCAACCAGAGAGCAAAGCAAACACTAGTCTTTTTCAAAATCCATCAGTTGGTCTTCTAAATCATGTAGTGCTCCATACTATTGTCAACACATGATCCTACAATTATATATTGTTCTTTGAATCTGAATCATACCTATCTAGAAATGCAAAACAATGTAATCCCAGAAATATTTTGCGTTAAAAATTTGAGGAAAGTATTCAAAAACTTGTACTGCTAAAAACCAAACTTTTCTAAGAGAAAAATGAACTTCATCACTTGAAGAAAAATCCCAGATTGGCTGTTCTGAAAACACTGAGCAGGTAAAAGACAGACAGTACTGTTTTCATATCCCAGTGTCTCCCTAACTGCCAGGAAGGCTTCTAAAATAGTTTGGTTTTCCCATCCATTCCACGTTTCAGGTTTATCAGGCTATCCGTATGAGCATTTCTGAACATTAGTCATGGTTAGAGCAGCAGCTCAGTTAGGAAATGGACTGGACACAAAAACTCAGTATGAGAACTGATGACAAAATTCAGTCACACCTGGCCTAGAGGTGTATTCAAGCTGCTACGGTGCACGTTTACGTATTATGTATGGCTGGGCCCTCAGTAAGCTGCAATAGCCCACGCCAAACCTAATATTTTAACCTAATATTTTAAATTTCCAGGCATACCACAGCAAAAAGTTGTGTCAGGCTCGAACAAGACTCTCAAACTACAAGTTGGGTTTATCATCACATTGCTTTTACTAAAAGAGCTGAAGTTTACAGCCACGTGCAAGGTTCTGTGAAGGCTGGAGGAAAGCTACCTTGAGTCCCAACCATGCATCCTGGCCAGTATCAGCAGGAGGTGACCACATGTGACACCGCACCAGCCCTGGTCCCGCTCCACCTCACCTCCGCCTTGCACCAGGCCATGCCCAAACCCTACTTCCAAGCTCCCAGTCCAACCTGCCACGAGGAATGTCACACAAAAACACCAAGTGCCACTGGCAGCAAGCGTGGGTGCTGCTCCTGCCACCCTGCTCAGCATTCCACACAACCGCCTTACTCTCAGGAGACAGGGTGCGGAAGGTCAGCTCAGCTTGGCCCACAGCAGCGCGCTGAAGCACCGCGGGCCCACAGGCGGCTGCGGGGCTGAGGCCAAGGCCCTGCGGCGCCGTGAGGGGGCCGGGCCCGGCAGCTTGAGGCCCACGAGGCCGCCCGGGGCCACCTCAGCCCGCGACCCCGAGCAGCCCGGCCCCGCAGGAGCCCCGCCAGGGCCGGGCGGGAGCCGGGGCTCGCCCAGCCCCAGCCCTCCCTCCACTTGGCCGGCGAGGAGTGACAGGAGGCGGCGAGGAGAAGGGGAGGCGCCCCCTCACACCGCCCGGCCGCCCCCCGCAGCGGGCCGATGGAGGGGGACGCAGGCCAGCCCCCGGGGCCGAGGCTGTCCGCGGCCGGCNGGGCCAGCCTGGCCTCCCCCGGGGGCCGCAGCAGCCAGAGCCCACGGGCACTCGCCCCGCCTGGGCCCACAGGCACACCGCAGCCCCCTTCGCCGCCCTCCTCCCCGTTCCCTGCTGGTGGAAGGGCAGGCAGGGACGGGGCCAAACCTCCCCCTGCTTGGTTTCCCACGTGGTGAAAATCCCACAGGAGGAGCCCGCACACCAGGGCCACAGCCAACAGCACGCTCCCCGGAGAAGGGGGACNAACGAGGAGCGAGCGCCCAGGTTTGGTGCCGGGAAAGGCGAGCGGGTGTGAAGTGCGCGTCTCTAGAAGGGCGGTTAGATGCTGTCGCTCCCGGAGAGCGCCTGGGAAGCAGGATGGTCTTCGGCACACGGGCACGTGGCGCGGAGTGGAGCGGAGCGGAGCGGAGCGCGGGAGGAGGCGGAGCCGCCAGCCCNCACACCAGGGCCACAGCCAACAGCACGCTCCCCGGAGAAGGGGGACCGCTCCCGGGGTCGCACACCCCCTCCCAGCACTACCGGCCCGGGCTGTCCCTGAGCCCCCACCGCGCTCCCCCCAGTCTTCCCTCTGCCTCCGTCCCCTCGGGACGATCCCCCCGGCAGGAGCCACCCTGCCATGCAGCGCCACAAGGGCAAGCAGGCCAGGTCACCCAGCCTCCGCGCTCTCTTACATTTCTTTCCTCCCAAACATCCCGATTGTCTAATACCGCAAACACAATATTTATGGTACTGTTGACACAGCCATTCCCACTGCAACATGCCTACAAAAGAGTTCCGCCTTCCCTACTACCTTAAAACCAGCA